>OY282642.1:18408265-18770184 GCA_958299015.1 Tetanocera ferruginea
TTCTCGCATTTTATGCAGGTTTTCATAAATAGTATTTACAAGCTGGTGAATTGAACACCCTTCAGTGCTGAGTAAACTTTGAGGCAAATGACTCGAGCCCCGCGACAGCGCCTCTTGAGGCAATAATTTTTTCAAAATTATAAAACACAAATCAGTTTTCACTTGCTGTACCTAAGTATATTTAATTTATTCATTAATTTTATGTGTAAGTTTATGGGTCTAAGAAACTAGGTTTCTCTTATTATCTAGGCAGTTACAAGTTCAAGTTGCGACATTTCATTAAAACAGACTCTTCGATGATTTCATCAAGATCCAAAATTTCTAAAACCTCATTTTCGATTGACATCATTTCGAAAGCATGCAGCTTCGTCTCAGGCAATTTGTTTCGCAATGAATTTTTAATGTACTAACATTTTAAAAAGGATCTCTCATCTGGATCATCAAGATTTGTAAAAACATGAACGTGTGAGAGACGTGGGAATTTTCTTCTCGAAAAAAAATTATGTTTTTCCAATTCAAACTCAGAAAAAAATTCATCACCATTAACATCATTCACGTAAAATGATGCGATGTTCTTGCAGACTGATGAGATTTCGCTTGTGCTCAAATTTGTTGAGCGTTGTCAGAACATACAATTTTTCAGCCAAACTCACGTAGCATTCCATTCTTTTCCTCAAATGTAGAGAGTTAATGACGGGAGAGAAAATGAAACTTTTGCAGCTGTCTTTCGTTTAATTCATATTCTCGAGAGGGATGGATGTTCTCAATGTCAACGTATACTCGTCAGAGTCAAGTTCAATATATGTAAGTCGATTTGTCTTATACCCAAAATTCGTCGAATTGATTCTTCAGCTCCTCAATATGGTCGACAAGGCTTTGATAAAGATGCGCCGCTAAAGATAGATTCAAATCTGACTTCTGCAGAGCACGACTCACTTTGTTGAATTTATTGAGAACGGCGTTCCAGATTTTGAGCATGAGAATATTTTCAAAATGGCATAGCTCTCATCACACCTACCTGTCGCTAGCGCTTTGTTGACCTGTGTTATTTGAAGGGATTCATCATCGATAAGGCGGGACAGCACCGCTTTCACCTCGACAATGCTGGCATGATTATTGACTTATAGAGCGTCAGTTTTTTTCGTTGAGAGAGAGCTCTGCTTCTCAATTGCCTACTGAGCCCAAAGTAACACCTGTTGGCAAGAGTTAACCTTCGTTTAATCTCAAAACTGATATCGTTGGAGGAGTTAATACTGGATCCCAGGTAAACAAAGTCCTTCACTACCTCAAAGCAGGTGTTGTCAATAGTGACGTGGTTTCCCAGACGCTGGGACTGTTTGTTTGTTGACACAAGATACTTCGTTTCATCTGCGTTCACTGCAAGACCCATTCGACTAGACTCTTTTTCTAGCCTGGAGAATGCTTCAATGACTTCACGCGTATTTTGGCCAATGATGTCAATATCATCAGCATATGCCAGCAGCATAACACTCTTATATAAAATTGTGCCGCTGCGTCTCAGGTCAGCAGCTCGGATGATCTTCTCCATGACTATATTAAAGAAATCGCATGATAAGGAATCACCTTGTCTGAAACCTCGTTTGGTATCGAACGGAAAGGCGAGGTCCTTCCCGATGTTCACTGCACTGCTGGTGTTGTTCAGTGTCATCCTGCAAAGACGTATTAGCTTCGCAGGAATACCAAATTCAGACATGATGGAGTATAGGTGACTCCTTATTGGACTGTCGAAGACGGCTTTGAAATCGACAAAGAGATTGTGCGTGTCGATTTGTTTTTCGAGGGTCTTTTCCAAGATTTGTCACAGCGTGAAGATCTGGTCAATGGTGGACTTTCCAGGTCAGACCTTGTTATAGTCAGGCAGCGGAACTTCAACACTGTCATACATAATTGGGGTTTTTGGGGATATCATCTCCACTGGCGGGATTGTTGTCAGTGTCGCCATTTAAAAGACTAGAGAAGTGTTCCCTGCATAACACCAGTGTACTCTGGATATCTGTCACTAGATTCCCATTATCATCCTAGCAAGAAGAGGCTCCGGTCTTAAAACCATCGGCCAGGCGTCTTATTTTTTTGAAAAATTTTCGAGACTCATTCCTGTCGCCATGCATCTCAATTTTCTCATACTCACTCCTGGTGACCATACAATTTATTTTTGATGTCACATTTGATAAATATGTTTTTTCGAAAAAATTTGCGTAAAATCACTAGTTTTCACTAAATAAGATCAAAAGGAAATTTTCATTGATCTGGCAGCGTCTATAGCGCTTGTCGTAAAGTAGGTACGACCTCTTTATGCATTTTATTTTTTTTTTCCACTGCTGTCAGCCGCTAAAAGACACTTACCGCTATGCTCAATTTAATGGCCAGAGGCCTCTTTAAATTTTGAAGCTCTGAACTCATGAATAAGATAAAAATTCTACAATATCACATATGGGCATTTCCATAGTCGCGAACGCGACATTCGTACGCCTTTGAGGAGTAAAATAATAAAGAAGACTCAAAACAAATTTTCTTTTTTTTCAAGTTTTAGATAGCATTTTATTTGCACTATACTTAGAAAAAAAAAGTTAGGTTCTCTAGATTTTATGTTTCCAAAATATTAGCAATAAACATGGCATCGCGAACGCGACAAAAAATGGAACTCGTTTTCGACTGCATCTAGAAAAATGCAGATATCTGCGAAACGCAACATAATATTTTACAGCGGTAAATTGTAAATTAAAACAGATTAATGTGGCTTTCAAGAAATAGTTATCATTTTGACATATTTCCATTAGCTTTTTTTTATTGAGCTTAAGCCTGATCGCGAACGCGACATCTGGCACGCGACATTTTTTCTCATCACGTTTGTAATAAGAATTAGTTAAAGTAATTTCATCTAAATATTGCATTACCTACTAAAAACATCGTATATATTATTTGGGAGTTTTATTTTAGTAATATAAATAACAAAAAAAAAAATACATATGAGGCTTGTGAGAAAATTATGATATATTGTTTTAACCCCACCCGTACTACGTATGTTGTTATAAACTTTATGACGAGGTTTTTTACGCCCATAAGGAGGCGTGGCAGATATATAAAAGTGCATACATTATCCTGCATTATCACAATCTAAGTTGACTTAACCATGTATGTCCCTGTTTCTTTATGTCCCCCTGCCTGTTGACATGAAAACAGCCGTTATTATTAAGTTATCGTAATGAAATTCGATATTTAGGCTTATATCGTAATATTAAAGACCATGTTCGAAAAAAAGCCAAATAGGATGAAAACCACGTATACCTCCCAAACAAATTGACTTTCTAAAAATGGGAAATTTCTTAAAAATCTATTAAAAATCAATCCAATGACTTGAGAATTAGCTCATGAGCTTTAACTAGTGCTATTAACACTTAGTAAAAAATTCAGCAAAATCGAATGAAACCTTTCCATACTTCCCATACAAAGTATATTTAAAAAACGGCGCATGATCGCGAACGCGACACATTTTGATGATCAATATTAAATGTTTAGTATGATTTTTACCTGCAGTAACTGTTTTTTTATAGTGAGGCGACCAAATTTGATTTAAGTTACAATTTTCAGACACTTGCTTAGAACGATCACGAAGTTCTGATAACAAATGATGATTTAGGTACAAGAACGCGACATTCGAATAGTAATTAAAGCAATTTAAATAATTAACCGTAAATCGTGCTTTGTTTGCTATTTTTTTATTTTTTATTGTTTATTTGAAGTTTATAGATGGATTTTATAAGAAGAGTGCAAACAAAACGTTAATAAATAAACGAAAAATACTTAAGAGAAAAAGTCCTTAAAAGCAGCTAAAAGCAAGAAGAACATATTTCTCAGATATCAGGCCAATTTTCTCAGAATAAAAACTGAAATAAGTTTTAAATGCAGTAAATTCTAAAAATTCAAGCATTTTTTTTAAATAATAACAAACAAATTATTTGTTTAGTTAATATTTTTTTTTTCGGTCCTGGTAGACTTTTCTGTGGAAATGCCCATATACAACATTTGACATTCTGTTGTGTCAAAGCTGACTTCTGTTTGACTTTGTTTGGCTTTGCTTCACAGAAATACACTTGTTTGCTGTCAGGTGTTTTTATTTGGTTAAAGCTGCGATGGACTCCATGCTAAGGACTTATGTCTTAGCTTAAAACTACGTTAAAAGAAGAGCACGCAGCTGCCAACAGTTTTGCACGCATAGAAATTTTATTATGTATTTGAAAACGAACAAAAAAATTATGAATAAGAACTTGGATTATTTTCGCAACACTAGCCGCAGCATGTTTGAACTTGATTACAGTTATAAGCGGCTAATCACACAGCAAAAAAACCAATATGAAAAAACGAACACTCGGTAAATATTTTGTGAACTGCAAGGAATCTTTAAGGCACATATTTATTTGCTTAACACTAGCACTACGAACAATTTATTGACACATAAACAGCTTTTTTATTTACGTAAAATAACTTAAAACAAGTTAAAAGCCAGCATTCTTAATTAGAAACTGTCACCAACTGTTGAAATGCAGTTCTGCAAACCGACAACTAGAAATCTTTTACAATGAAGCAGGCTCTACAACATTTAATAGTAAAGATTGACGAACAGGCTAATTAGATATGGAAACGAGATGTCGCTGCGCATCGCAAAAGCGCACTCTAGGAAGAAAAATCAGTACCATTTTAATGAAGGTGTGCTTACACTACACACTTAGCAGCACACTTCGAAGCGACATCTATGTGCTGCTAGCACTAGCTTTCATTTTGAATTAACAAAATCGAATAGCCCAACTCTTCAACCGTACTGTACTTGATATCAAATCTTTTACCTGCTAATGTCATTACCATTAAATGCTATATTTGCGCTACTCACTCTTATGTCTTTCTACGCTGGCAAAATAATTTCATTCAAATTTTTCAATGCTGCACCGCTCTTACACACGCAACATCACATCAAAACAACCAGCAATAACAACAACAACAATTGTCAGTTGCTGCGCGCTTTCACACAGTTCGCTGCCAAACGTACCTACCAACAGCGTTGCCATATGGTCCGATATTTCGTATTTGTTACGATTTTCGGTCTTGAATCCGATGATCCGATACATGGTCGAAATTCATCAAAATGTTACGATTTCAGAAAAAATAGATCCGACGACCGATTTCGCATATTTTTATTTAAGTATAAGTAATAAAAAAAAATTAAGATATAAAAATTGGTGACAACTGTCAATTTTGTTTTAAAATCCCTGTGTCAAGACTCCTTTAACTAATGACAATGTGTAGTTAAAGGAATGACGATTATTTAATTTAATTTTTACTCTTTTTTTTCTGTGCTGAAAAGTATTTTGAAATATATTTTATCATAATATTTTTTATATGTACCCAATAAATCAAACGAATTTGCCTAGAATTTGAGGTGAATCCGAAATCTCAGATATTTATTTCGAAAAAAAATTTCGAAAACGTTTTGCTAATAAACCCGAGGGCGGAAAAAATGCACAGAGAATTTCAGCATTAGCGAGTAATTTCAGGAGTTTGTTTTCGAAATGAAATTTTTTTAACGTTTTCACATCTTACGCAAATTATTATGATAAAAGATTATGAGATTATTTTTTGTTAAAAATAAGAAAAAAAAAATATTTTCAGGAACCGTACCCATGTCTCTTGGGTGCAAGTTTTCCACGTTATCCGCAAGCATATCTCAGTTGTAACTTTACAGCTGCGTAATTTGCTTGGTTAGAAAACAAGCACCTGTGAACGTGGGTTCGACTTTCAGCTGATGCAAAAAAATGTATTGTTGTTTTTTTTTTTATTTGGTGTTTCATCTCTATTTTTGAAAAAATCTGAAGGGATCACGGATTTAAAAAAAGTGTTGCGTTGATTCATTGTATATATAAATAAATATATATAAATAAATAACGAGATTGTAGAATGGAGTGTTAAAAAGATCAGATTTAAAATTAAGTTAGAAAATGATTGTTCTTTATTCCGTTGACGTATTAAAGTCAAATAAATAAAAAAACTATTTGTTTCTCAGATATCTTGGATCCTTAGATAAGCTAGATATGAGATAAATATCTCTTCTTAAAAATATGTTATTTTAAAATTTATTCGCTATTTTTTATAATCCCGGATTCATCATAATCGAATGCGAGATTTCTGATCCGAGTTTTCGGTTTCGTTACAAATTCGACGAAAAACCGGGAACGCTATGTGGTTTATAGGGTAGTTATGTTTCTAATGAACTGACTTTTGAAACAAAATTTTGATATTTTATTAAAAAATACACCTTAAAACCCACAATGTTTTTATATCTCTTTTTAATGGTTAATGGCTTCCGAAAATTTCTACGTTGTTGTTGTTGTTTTTGAAAATTTCACAAATACGATGAGAATCCGATGAGCTGAGTGCAAAAGTTACGATATGAACATTTTTTTGATGGCAACACTGCCTACCAACAAAGTATTGAGCGACAAGCTCAGCCAGCAGCGAACTAGGACAAAGAGCGGCACTTTGTGTTGGATTTGAATTGAGTGCGGTTGTGTTTGCGGAATAACTTCACACACTGTATAGAAATGGGAAAATTTCTATAGTTTTGAAAATTTTTTTAAGAAAAAGTGCCAAACAAGCTTAAAATGTGTTGAGTTTTTAAGCTAGAGTCAGAAGAAAACACATGTTTTTTCACGTTAATGTTTAGGCAGACTTTGTGAAAAGCCAAGAAAATTACAAAAGAAAAGAATAAATTTTTTAATGAAAAATCGAATTCGGTTGTGTGCTGCTGCTGGCTTTGGTGTGTGCGCGTGTGTGTTTGTGTGTTGCGTATGTGAAAAATTTTCCCAATCATTGCGGGTGTGTATTATGGGAAAAACGTAAAAGCAAGAAAAATAACGAAGCAAAGGCGAATATAACAGTGAAAGCAGAAACGTGAAAATTTCATGCTGATAATCAAAAAAGAGAAAAATAAATAAAATCAAGCGAATGCGTGGTGTGAAAAATAAAAAAATTGTAAAACGTAAAGACAATGAAAATGTGAACGCGAGCATGGAAAATATTGGAATTTCGTTGTTTTTTTTTTTTTTTCTTTCCGCTTTTTGTGTCTTGTATATTCTTGAATGAATGAAAATGTTGCTGCTCGGCTGCTGAATTAGCAAAAAAGCACACACAAAAAAACAAAAAAAAAAGTTGAAAAACTTGACGCTCGCTTTGATTGCAGCAAAGTTTGTCATCGAACGACGTCGTCGTAGCTGGTTGCCAACGGCAGGCAGCGTTTACATAAAAATTTTTAAAAAAGTGAGTGAAAAATAAGCAATTATCTTGTAGATTGAAATAATTATGTTGAAATTTAAGTTGTTAGTTTATAAAGTGTGCATTAAATATTGTGCTCAAGGCAAAACATACGTTCTGCTCAAACAAAAACATACATAAGTTACTTTTCTAACCACAGAAAAGTCTGCTGTCAAACTCTGCCTGTTGTTTAGCAGCAAATTTTTATATTTTTATCTACTTGTCGTTTGAAAAATTAATGAATATTACTGCAAAAGTTTTTCCTATTGTCCTACCTACAATGATTTTTCCCAAGTGCAGTTGTTTTCTTCATATTCTATACGCTCTTCCAATTGAGTTTTGCTTCATTCAATTCAGCTGTCAATATTCTGTGCTTTTCTCCCACGCACGCTAGTTTGTGCGCGTGTGAGCGAGACAGTTAGTTAAATTCGATGCTTATCATTTGTTCGAGTTTTCTGTGTTTCGCTCTTTTGCTGGGTCAGTTTTATTTGTTGTTTTTGTTTTGCTTCAACTGCGACAATCAAGTTTTTCAAACACACAAACACATGTGTATTGCACATAGTACGTGTGGTGTAGGCTGGTGACCAGATGTAATAAAGTTGCGTTTTTAAACATATCAAAGTAATATGAAAATATTTTTTTAATAAAATGAAATTAAACAAACAATTTGTTGAATATTTGACATAATAACTTGTTTATAAATAAGCAGAGCAGAAGAACTTAAAAAAATTGTTTCGCTAAATTTGTACAGCAATATGATAATTTTGTATTTTGATGAGTGATAGCCTATCCACAATGACGACAACGAGCGACGAGCGTCAAACGTTACTTTTATTTTAAATGTATTTCTGAAACGAACTTTTGCAGACAATCGCGACGACATTTTTGCCCGATATCGAATGTCGCTGAAGTCAGCTTCAGAGTCTCCAAAATTACGTCCCATAACAAATATATGTAAAATTAAGTTGACTTTGACGCTTGTCGCTCGTCGAGTACAATGCGTTCAAGCTATAATTCAAGCTGTATACATTCGTGTTTTTTTGTGCTGGCTGTTCGAGTGCTTGTTTTTTGTAAAATTCATATATTTAATTGCAAACTTTGATGTAAGCTTATTTAATAATATAATTCAATAACCTGAATATTTAATAATATAAATTCAATCAATATTAACAAAAAAACAGTACTTTTGGTTATATCAAAAAAAAAATCCGGTACAGGGAAAACTCACAAACGTACTACCAAACGTGAAGATCGCATTATCGCAAATATTTGCCTCAAGGACAAGAAAAAGTCACGTCAAATTAAGTTGGAGTTCGTAGAAATGACGAACACAATTTTAAGCGATCGAACGGTCACAAGAAGCCTCCAGAGTAGTGGACTTTCGGCAAGGCGACCCTGTAAAAAGCAGAGTTTAACCACTAAAATGCGGCTCGGGAGGCAAGACTTGGTGAAAACTCATAGAAATTGGACTGTAGATAAGTGGAAGAATGTCATCTTCACAGATGAATCTAAATTTAACATAAACCAGTCGGATGGGGTGCGGTATGTTTGTCGTAGAACTGGTGAAAAATGCATGGATGCTTGTGTTGTGACCAGGCACAAATTTCCAGTGAGTCTCATGATATGGGGATGTCTTACCTACTATGGACTTGGTGACTTGGCTTTGTGCACTAGTTCTATGAACTCTGAGAGTTACCTGAAAAATATTATCGACCACGTTATTCCCTCAGTTGATTTTTTTCAGGACGATTCTGCGCCCTGTCACCGAGCCAAAAAAGTAAGGAAATTTTGTTTTATAGTGGTCAATGTTTAAGTAATGAAACAACAAGAAAAAATAAAAATTCGTTCATATTTTTCAATAGGTGAACGATTTTGTCTGGCCTGGAAATAGACCAGATTAAACCCTATCGAAAATTGCTGGTCACTTCTTAAGCTGAAAATCGTCAAAAAAAATTCCAGAACGAAGAAGGAATTAAATCTGCCATCATAGAAAAATTATATTTCCCCTGAATATTGCCAAAATTTAATATCTTCAATGCTAAGACGAAAAGGAGCCCTAAATAATGATTTTTTATTTTAATGTTTATGTTTTATTTTCTTTATTTTGAAAGTATTATTATTGTTTTTTTCCGTTGTAAACATCTTTGAAATACTATTTTTCTTTTATACTTTTATTTACTTTTAGTTAGTAATTTTGAATTATTCTACTTTATTTACTTTAAATGAACATAGTTCAATATGTTCAATAACTTGGTTTATATTGTTAAAGCTCAATTAAAGCACTGTTAACTTTTCTGGTATATAGTACCTAAATATTTTTGGACTTTCATTAACAACAAAAGAAAATCTAATGGAAACATTCTTATATCATTCCAATCCATAAGTTTGTTTATTAACATGATATAAAATATTAGAGACCCATTTGTAAACTTTCCTACATCCCTAAAGTTTTCGACAAAATCATTTATGACAAAATGCTCTTTCATGTCAAAAATGTTATATCCCCTGAAAAGCATGGGTTTCTTAACCGGTAAATCAACATTGACTAACCTGGCACACTTTTGCAATTTCATTATTACAAATTTTTAATCTGGCCTTCAAACTGACGTTATATTTACGGATTTTGCGGAGGCGTTTGGCAAAATCTGTCCCAAACTTTTAATTTGGAAACTTATCTCCTTGGAATTCATTTAAATCTTTTGAGAAGGTTCCAATCATATCTATCTAACCGCATCTAGTCTATAATCAGAAAAGATATCACATATAACATCTGTGAGGTTACATCTAGTGTTCCTCAATGAAGCCATCTAGAAAGAGAAACTGTCAAAAAAGAGTAGACATAATTAAAAAAGAACAAGACAATTTCAATTAATGTGCAATTCAAGACTCGAACAACCTAGTGTGAAACGTTCGAGTGCGAAAAAATCGACGTTCGAGCCGAATTACAAAGTTATCTCCTTGGTGTGGTTTAAATAAATTACATTTCAACGTTTTCAAATGTAAATGTTTCACTTTATGTAGGTTATCATCTCCACTACATAAAGTGAAGTGGATTAGCCTTTATTCCATAAATTCATGTCAACTCGAAAGGGTTACTTCAAGGAAAGATCTTGGAATTCTATTAGACCCTGTTAAAATTTTAAAGACCACATCAATCTTATCATCAATAAATCTCACTCTATGCTAAACTTCTTAATAAGGAATTCTCAGTGTAGTTGCATGCAATTTCAATTAATTTAGTATGAATTTTACAATGAAGAGACGAACAGAGATCTGAAAACTTTCACCGGAAGGCCATTTTTAACAACCTAGAGTAGAACTGGATAAACTATAGATCCCTGTTGCATGCCTAGAGTAGAGAAATACGAATAGCAAAGCGAACATCTTAGACAAATTTCTGCGATGACTTAAGAGACTCGACGGATCATGAACGGAATCTAACAACTCTATAGCTACTCATGGAGACTCATTTTCCTGTTTTCAAGATTTTCTCAAAATATTGGTGATCCCGGTTTTTGTGTCATTTTCTTAATGAAAGTACCGATTTTCAAAAATAAATTTAAAGAAATATTCAAGAATTTCTCCTCAATCACATCTGAATCTTTCCTGTGAAATACCAAAACGAAGTACTTCAAGAATTTCTCCTCAATAACATCTGAATTTTTCGTGTGAAATGCCATAACGACGTACATATAACTTAAAAGTAATAAATCAGGGTTAGAAGACTATTTTGACATGACAAAGCTTCAAACAGGCGAAGCCAGCATTATCCATGTCGAAATCGTGATAAATTTTCTTAAACCTCTTCGTATTTTCCCTAGAAACAGCAAACTTATTATCAAAAACTAAATTCACAATTCCAAATAAGAAAAGCTTTAAATTAATTGTAAAAAAATTAGACCTTATCAATCTAAACTATCTGCAAACTAGCCTCAATCCCAAAACTTCGAAAAATCATCTACGCAAAACTAAGGTTCGTTGTAAAAAAGTATTAAGTGCCCTCAACAACATAGTTTCCTGTGTGACAAATTCACTACTTCCAACTTTATTCGTTTTGAAATCAATTATATGGAAAGCCTTCGATAAGGTCAATCACAATACCTTATTATCTAAGCTTTCAGTTATATGGCTTCACTCTAACCTACTAAATTAGATTGAAAACTTAATATCAAGTCGGTATCAGTGAGTACAAATTAACGACTGCATATACGATCTAATTAGGGCAACCTTAGGTGTCCCTCAGGGGAGTATATTCGTCAGTGACCTTCCCCAAGTAGTCAAATACTCTTAAGATTCTCTATTTGCGGACGACCTAAAACTTTTTCATCAAATCAAGTCAGCTAAAGATAGTCCATCTTCTAGAATATTTTTTGATTTACTGTTCATGTTAATTGGAATTGTACAGGTCTCTGTTAGAATTAGCATTTAAATTTTGAACTTATAGCAAAAAATACGGAGCCGAATCGGACCCCCTGAAAACTAATGAGTTTACCATGTTTTAAAAACTCATAAGTGTTTTTTTTTTTATGAGTTTAATACCATGTTTTGTCATATTTTGACTTTCGACTTGAAAAAAAAAACAAGACAATATTTTCGGTAACGAATTAAAGTGTTGACCAAAATCCTTAAATCTTTAGAGTAGTAGTGATTGGACCACATTTCTTAGAAAATGTTCTCGCAGAAACGCGATTACAGTCAAAAGTATTCGATATTGTGACATGATAGCAATTTTTTTATAGATTAAATTTAAAGGCATGGTTTCAGCCGGTGGAAGGCATCTGGTTTCAACCGGTCATCGCATTTTTCATATCAATCTGTCGTTTCGATTACAAAATATACAGTCAAATAATCCCAACTTTACCCGTTTAACCTCATTTAACCTTTACAACGCGAATATAACAGAGCTCAAAACAAAAAAATCCGCAATCTGTCAAAGCAGTTGTTGATGTAAAAAAATTTAACTTTTCATTTTTTCTCTTTATTTTTATCGTCGCTTACAGCGTGTACAATACTCTGGCCTAGCCCAACATTGAGGCATGCATGTAATAGTTTTTGTCATGCGCCATTATTACACATCATCACAACGTGATGCCTGCCTGCTTGCCAGCCTGCTTGTATGCCTCCCTGAGCCTTCTCAACTCACATTATTACTACATGTACATTTTTAATTTCTGACAGCTAAGAAGAACAACAACTAAACGTTACTAATGCCTGTTCAAATGACAATACAAATGATTCGCTGTGAGAGATGAATGTAGATACTGGGTGCATGAGAGAAAATAAATAATGAGGAGAGTGAATTACTTTGTGCTTAACAGTGTTGCCAACTGAGATATTTTCCGACTAGTTTTTGGATTTTTAAAAAATTTTTTACCATAAAATTTATAAAATACTTTAGCCGGATATTTAGCTATTTTCAAAAATTATATTAGTTAAGCCAAAAATTTTAAATTTTTGCAAAATTTTGTCAAAATAACGACTGTTCACTTTCATTTCTACCCTTTGTTATCATATATCAACCAAAGTTATAGTTATGATGGGTCATGATAATTTTGTGTAGTCTTTAAGAGATGCCATCTCAGTTTGTCAAGGATTATATGAATAAATAAATATTATGAAAATAATTCTTTAATCTGTAAACTTTTTAAATAAAATAAAAATGATTCAGGCTTGTGCTTAGAATTCAGTGCTTTGTTCTAGATTTTGCAAAAAAAAAAATTTTTTGAGAAGCCAGTTTTTATCACACACTTCTTGAGAACAAAAGCAACGCGTAAAAATTAAAAATTTCTTCCATTTAATGCAAAAAAACCTGATTTGGAAGTTCACTTTCAAAAATAGAGTCTGTCGTTTTGTTGTCAGATTTGTATTCCAGCAAAACTGAACAGAAGTAATATTTGTGTGATAAAACGAGTTTGTAAAAAGCTAGGAGAAACTAATAAAAGAAATCAATTAAAAAATTTTAAAATATATTCCAAAAATATTCCGCAACCGACAGCGTTATAGTCAAAGTTCTAAGTTGAAAAAAAACAATGCATGTTATAACATTAAATTTTTCATTAGTGACTTTTAGACTTCATGAAAAATCGCCCAAAAAAGGCAAAGTCAGCCAACAGAAAATGTCACAAGACTGAATTCAAATTACTTTAAACGAAAAAGCCAACTTTCGCACGACAAAAGAAAACAAAGCTCAAACATTTTTTTAAAAATAGACCAAATCAAAAACAAAAAAAAATTAAATTCGACCAAAAATAAATTAAAATTGCCCAATTGCTTGCATTGCCCCAGTATAAACCCAGAATTTTCACGGCTAATTGCTAATTGCCCCCCCCCCCATATTTTTTTTTTATCTCATTTCATATGAAAAACGCCCAAAACCTTAATTTGAAATTTCGTCGAAGAATAAGCAATTTATTAAATACAAAATTTTCAAATTATTTGAAATTTCTATAGAAAAAATTGGTATGCTTTGGCTTTTTTTCAGTTTTGATCAATGAGCCATCTTTTTGTTATCAGTAGACTTGTAATGAGACTGAAAAAATTGACAAATGAAAATCAAATTCTCAAAAAAATCGATTCGAATTTCCCGATAACTTATTCAATAATAACATATCCACACAATAAAATAATTTGCGGGCCTGGGAATCAGACCATGTTTTCTATATTTTCTATTTATTTTTTTGGATCACTGAATTCGAATCCGAGTTCCGTTTAACCCTATCATGTCAGTGTGTTTTCTGCAGATTTTCCAATACACCTTTTCTTAGTTTGTGCTTCAAATAACCAAGAAACTGACGTGGTAGAGTTTAACTGACCTCGGTATTTGAATCAGCGACCCTGAAACCCTGTGGTTTTTTCAAATTTAATGTTGACCTAAGATGTGAAAGTGATGAAAATCCTCAATTATTAGTTTTTTGAGGTTAATAGCAAAATAATAAAAAACTATCCTAACACAATAGGGTTTAACGGACCTAGAATTCGAATTCAGCGACCCAAAAAGCATAAAAAACATAGTTTCAACCCCAGGCCAGAACTATTTTGCGATAATTTTTAAATTTGAAGATAACTTGAAGATAATGTCTCGACATTAACATTAAATTTATGTTGTAAAAAAGTTTGCATGTTTTTTAAAAATAAAAAACAAAAACAGAAAAAATTATTTAAAATTTTTTTTCATGACAATAATTTTTTTTGTTTTTTTTTGAGCAAATATGTATGTTTGAACAAAATTACTTACTTAAAAAAAAAACGACCAAAAACTCATACATTTGCTAATTCAGATAAGTTTTATCAACAAAAATGATTTTTGTATTTTTCCGAATTTTTTTAATTTTATTCCAATATAATATTATTTCCATATCTGCTCTTATTCATTAAAAAGATAGTTATGAAGGTTTTAAAAAATGAGTTTTATTGAAAAAGTGTCAATTTTGTATTGAAAAAAAATATTGAAAATTTAGCAAAGTTCGAAAAGGAAATACAAAAAATGATTTTTAGTACACTCCATTTTTCTTTACTCTAATTTTCAAGCCTTCAGACTGATTTTTATTAAGATAGGCATACCCCAAAGCAGGTACCCATAAGGTATAATCGATTTCCACCATTTATAACTATGTTTCTATAGCTTTCTGACCGATTTTCGTTAAGATCGGCCAACTATTGTATGTACCTTCCATACAAAATCATGTGAAAACTCAACCATTTTTAAATACACGTCTTACTCTATTTGCCTAGACTTCTGGCCGAGTTTCGTTAAGACCGTCAACTTTTGTATGTATCTCCCATACAAAATCAAGTACAAAATTAATGTAGCTCCAAAGGAGGTACCCATGGGGTCTAATAGTTTTCAACCATTTTCAATTCACAACTATGACTTTATTTGTATAGCCTTCTGACTGATTTTAGTTAAAATCGGCCAACTATTGTATGTTCCTCTCATACGAACTCTTGTAAAAATAGATGCCCAAGGAAAGTACTCTTAAGGTCTAACTGATTTCGACCATTTTTAGTACACATCGTTTAGACTATTTTTCTAGTCTTCTGACTGAGTTTCGTTAAGGTTGGCTAACTATTTTTTGTAGCTCCGATGCAAAATCATGTGTAAAAACTAAATATATATGCAGGGAAGTAGTTCAGGGGTTTTAAAAAATTTCGACCATTTTATTAACTCATCTTTTGCTCTATTTTTCTAACCTTCTAACCGATTTTTTTACAGATCGGTCAATTATTGCATGTACAAATTTTTGCTGCAGCACTACTATTTTTGTTAAAATTTTGTATGAAATGAGCGCTCTATGCAACACCCTGTTATGGATTTCGTGAAACAGCTGACGGTGACAAGCATCCCAGCAAAAAAGTGCTTCCAAATTAGGTATAGCGGAAGTCTTCTCTAAAAGTACTTTTAAAATTTTTCAATGGAAGATTTCGTTGAGACCTTCAAAGAAAAGTGTAACAACAGGACTTGATAAAGGTCTTTTCTATCCGTACTTTCTTGTTATTTTATCATGGCCCACCCCAGAACAAATTATTAAATAAAATTTATTCTAAAATATTATTAAAAAAATATTCAAGGTGAATATTTCGAATCCGTTCGAACTTTTGTTTCAAATAAAACAAATTTATATTGTTTTACTCACTTTGATTTTAAGTCTTTTTGAACTAAATTAGATTATATTCAGTGTGTATTTTTTTCACTCAAAAAGTCCACCTCGAACACTGTGCGAAATATTTTCTTAAGATGTGTTGAGAGCGAATGTGTGCTTGCGAAGAGATAAACCAACCCAAAAGAAAAAAAAATAAAAAAAAATGATTCGCCGATATGAACTATACATTCCAGAACGCATGATTTTCATGCATTCCTAAATGTTTTTCATGCTTGAAACATTCTTTTTTTTTTCTTATTTATTTTCATTTTGAAAATTTGAATTATTTTCGTTTGTTTCACTGGCACTTGATTTGTTGAGACTGGTTTTCACTATGTCAGTTTCAATGGGTCAGTCTAATGAAAAATGCCAGCACGAAGTCAATTTTTTTTTGTTTGACTAGCCGAAAAGCTAGAAAAACTAATCTCTTCCAATGTTTTAAGCAAAAAATTGCATAAATGTTGTTATTTGTGTGATATTTTATATGGCCATCAAACGCTGAGACTTTTCATACAACCGAGTAATACGACTAACAAGGAAAGGTCCCCAGGTGACAGTCTCCGATTTGAATGATTTTCGGATATGTGATAGAAGACAAAAATCTAAGGTCGACGTATTTTTTTATATGTGCTCAATCGATGGTTAAGGGTGTCAAACTCGCGTTCCAAAATCAGCGAAAATTTCGTTTTTTTGCTTTAATTTCGCTATTTTCCATGGAAACATTTACAAATTTGATACCAAACGAAAGCTCTTACGAAACCACACACGATGGCATCAATTTTACATAAGAAAATTTTGTTGTAATTTTGTTGTTGTAATTTTTAGTAAAGTTTGGTCGATATCGCAGAAGTATGTTGACACAATTATTTCATATTAATTTATGTTGGATTTAAGGCAATTTTTAAACTTACCTTTTTTTTGTTTTTTAAATTTTTTTACTGTGTATATTAAAATTTTTGTTTTATTGAAATGCATTTATTTACTTTAGAGAAAACATTTTATTACATTAAAAGTACCCAATATGGGTATCAAAACTTTTATTTTCTTATGGCCTATTCTTATGTTTAAATATTTTATCAATAAAGTTGACATTTCATAGGGCTTCCATACCAAATGTGTGTTTTTTCTTGTAAGTCTCATCGCACCAGTAAACAATAGTTTTAATCATCCAAAGTACCAAATATGGACATTTTTACGATATGCAAAATAAATGGAATGCATTTTTTCATATTTCTTTAAAAAAAATTTTTTGATTTTTAACAGTAAAAATCATAAAAATCTTGTTCTAATTTCAAAACATCAACTTTGTGAATGAATAACTCATCAGATATGAATTTAATTTTTTTTATTTAAATTTTATAACAAAAAACATTAATTTTTAAATAAGTTCACGTGCTTCAAAGTGCATTTCGGCTTAAATTCGATTTGATATGGTTTTTTAAAAAAAACATTATATTTTTGATAGATCTTTAAAAAAGTACCACTCAATGCAAGTTTTTATTAATTATTTTTTAATTCAAAATTTTGAATCTCACCCTTTATTAATGTGCTTTAATTTATATTGTGTTAAATACCAGATGTTAAGCACAAAAGTAAAAATGACTTAAATATTCACTTTTCACAAGGGTACCCCCTTGTTAATTTTTACTGTTAAAAATCAAAAAATTTTTTTTAAAGAAATATGAAAAAATGCATTCCATTTATTTTGCATATCGTAAAAATGTCCATATTTGGTACTTTGGATGATTAAAACTATTGTTTACTGGTGCGATGAGACTTACAAGAAAAAACACACATTTTGTATGGAAGCCCTATGAAATGTCAACTTTTTTGATAAAATATTTAAACATAAGAATAGGCCATAAGAAAATAAAAGTTTTGATACCCATATTGGGTACTTTTAGTGTAATTAAATGTTTTCTCTAAAGTAAATAAATGCATTTCAATAAAACAAAAATTTTAATATACACAGTAAAAAAATTTAAAAAACAAAAAAAAGGTAAGTTTAAAAATTGCCTTAAATCCAACATAAATTAATATGAAATAATTGTGTCAACATACTTCTGCGATATCGACTAAACTTTACTAAAAATTACAACAAAATTTTCTTATGTAAAATTGATGCCATCGTGTGTGGTTTCGTAAGAGCTTTCGTTTGGTATCAAATTTGTAAATGTTTCCATGGAAAATAGCGAAATTAAAGCAAAAAAACGAAATTTTCGCTGATTTTGGAACGCGAGTTTGACACCCTTAACCATCGATTGAGCACATATAAAAAAATACGTCGACCTTAGATTTTTGTCTTCTATCACATATCCGAAAATCATTCAAATCGGAGACTGTCACCTGGGGACCTTTCCTTGTAAGTCGTACGCTCGCATCATTCGATTTTCGATTTTTCGTTACGATTTTTCATACTTCTTTCCTTCCGACTTCAGTATGCATTCAGTTCATGGATAGTTTAGATCAAAATGAACACACAATCTTTGTTTTTAGGTTTTAATATGTCTCGACGGTATCATTGAATTTATTTTTTTTCGTCATTCTTTTCAAATAGACAAAATTTAATCAAGCAAAATGCAAATTAACAGTAAAAACAAGTATAAAGTCGTGCGACTGGCCATCACACAGTCAGACTTTTCTTTAACTTGCGAAAGAATCAAACTATTTTTATTTTCATACGACCTGTGCATACGACTTCCGTTTTCTTATGACTTGCCCTCAAACACTATGACTTGTCAAAGCCGTATGAAAAGTCGAAGCGTCTGAGGTCCCTATTACACTTCAAACTTTCATGTCAAATCAAAAATGAAAAAGTGAAAACCAAGCATTAATAAAAACAAAACTTTCGTTAAAGTTCGAATTTTCGAAAGTTCGAATTCTATGAGACTTTACGGTCATGTATTTTTTCTCTTTCTTTTTTTCGACGAAGAATTCATAAATTTTCCTTCTGGGGTGTTTTTGCGAGAGGTTGACCAAGAGTAATGTGCGAGAGAGTTTGCGATGTGTTCAATGCACTTTGGTCAAGTGTGTGCATTTGTTTCCACACTAGTGTATTTAGTTTTAGTTGCTGCTTATTTGCTTATAAATTGAAGGCAATTTCAAATTGTTTTATTTTTTTATTTTTATTTTTTATATTATGCACCACAAATCGCCCCCTAACGTCAACCATCCGCCATCATTTTTCATCTCTCTATTCATATACGCTTATCTCTCTCTCTCTACAATTCTAACGACGCTTTTCATTCTATAAAAAAAAAAAAACTTTTTTTATTTATTGAGGCTTTTTGTTTTCCCTCTACTTCCTTGCTTTGAGTTTAATGAAATTCAGTTTCTATTTGTTCACTTTGTACTTAATTTTTGCATTTTAATTAATTATTCTTGTCATATCATAGCTACCTACTATACTGCCTGCTTCTCTATCCTCCACTCCTACGCAATTATTTTATTTAATTATGACTTTTCTTGCTTCTGCTTATTATTGTTGTTGTTCGTATGACATTTTGTCAGCTTAAATATGCGTTTCTTTGTTTATGTTTATATTGTATTTTTTTTTGTTTTTTCTTTTTCATATTGTAATTTTTGCTTTTTTTTATTGTTTTTTTTTTAGTGCATGCTAAAATATTTTACATTGTTTGTGAGTTATAATAATTTCAATGCGCTCAAATGTTGAGCCGTTACCATTAATACAGGGTTGTTGTCTAAATGTCACAAGCAATAAATTTATGGTCAAAGTTAAGTATTTTACAAACTGTCAATGAAATTTTGATACAATTTTTATTTTTAATTTTTGCAAATTTCAACTTCACCTGAAAAGTGGTAAAAAGGTTAAGCTTTTATATAATTCAAAAGCGTATCTATATTGAAACCGATTACTTTAGGAATCGGAATTACTCTAGGCAGAACATAAAGCTTAACTGCACCGCTTTTTTCTTTTTTATATCGGTTTTGTATGAAATGGAACCACTGTTGTGCATCGCTGCCAGACCAAAAGCTGATTAAAAAGTACAAATAGTCACACAACTTCAAAAGTGTTGACATTAATTCAGCTCAGTGGCGTAGGTATGAGGGTGGTCCACGGGCTCGGACCCCCTCCCAAGCCTTGAGGAAAATATGAAAGGTGTTGTCAATTGATTCTATTAAGGAGTGACATGACATTGGCCGTTTGCTTAAATCGACTTTTTTATAATTTTGTATTTTACTAAACATTCTAAGAAAAAAATTTCATGGAAAAATTCCTACGGGTTCAAAAGTTACAGCCGGATTAGTGAGAGCGCATTTTTATTTTTCTTTGCATTTTTCTTTGTCACATACTTTGAACGCGTTTATCTCGAAACCATGTTTTTCGTACTGGTTGCGGCACTAGCGGGTTCATTTTTTGACGAATTTGTTTTTTTTATATTTTTTTAAACTTGATTCGCTATCGTATGACACGAGCTTTTTTTAAATTTTTTTTTCGATTTTGTATGAATTTTAAAGTCAATATTTTTTTCGAAAAAACACACTTTCAAATTTGGAACATCACCAAAAATTGAAAAAAAATTAAAAAAAAAGCTCCTGTCATACGATAACCAATTTTGTTAAGATTTAAAAAAAGTAATTTTTTTCCAGATCGGACAATTTTTGCGACACCCAGCGCTGCAACCACGAGGCCCCGTTTTTTTCTCTGCCACCAGTTTGGAGCTCTGTAAAACCATGTTGGAGTGAAAAATATATTTTCGATATTTTTTTTGTAATTTGTTCAATTCATGTTTGTTTTTGACTGAGTTATGAATTTTTAAAAAATGGTCTGTTTTCCCTGACGCGAATGTCATGTGTCCCTTAAGGATATTCGTCGGAGATTTCGGTGAAACTGGACAGAACAACCAGTGCATTAAATATATGTGTTCATTTCACCTACACTCAGAAAAAAGTGTCTCAAAATATGATAAAAAAGGCATCATATTTAGAGAAAAATGGTATAGACTTTGCTCCAGAGAATGCTATTCTCTAATTGCGATACTAAAAATTCTCTAAAAATGATAAAAAGCTTACATGAAATAGAAAAATATATCGTTTTTAGAGAAAAATACTTTTTTTTTTGAGAAAATATTTGTTTTTATTGAAGAAAATACTTCTCATAGTGAATTTTTTATCAAAATATAAGAAAAGTTTTTCATTTTCAATAAAATTTCTCTATAAATGAGAATTTTTTTGTGCGATTTAAAAATACTTATCATTATTAGAGACATTGAAATATTTCCATTTCCTAGAAGTAAAGAAATATTTCTTCGAAAATGTGAAAATTTATTCTAATTGAAGAAAATTTTATTTGAAAAAGAGAAAATTGCTATTATCAAAAATAGAGAAATTTTTTACCGGAGCAAGGTATGTGTTTTTTCTCAGTGTAGTTGAAAACGTTTTTGTTATTGCAAAGAATTAATACATAAGAGAAAATTATTAAAAAAGAAATAAGTTTGTATTTGAAAATTAAACTCGCTTGTTTTAAATTTTCTTTTAGATAAACGCAAATGTGTTAATTTGTATTTTAAAATGTTTTGTTTGATTTTAAAGTGTGGTGTTTTCTCAATAGCTTTCAGGAAAAATATAATCAGGCCAATCATGAGACATTTTCTCCCGGGAGTTGTAAATGGGAGTTTCCGGTTTTAAGATAGCTGGATAAAGATATCTCATTTTTTTATTTAACACCCATAAATGTTGGCGGTTGATGAACAAAATTACATTAAAAATTTCCAAAAAGTATTTTAACTTTGTCTTAAAAACGGAAACTCCCATTCACAGCTCCCGGGAGAAAATGTTTCATGATTATGCTGAATATTAGATTAACGCTGCACTAAACATAAAAGAGTGTATTTAATACAAAAAAAAAATTGACTTTAATTTTAAAAAAAAATTTTTGTTTAACAAACCAAAACCGGCATGATAAAGAAGAAAAGTGAGTCCCAAAAAATCTTTACCTATATATTTTAAAAGAAAACTTGTCTATTCGTTATTCTTTTTTACTTAAAAGGTATTTTTAAAAATTATAAGACAATTATGTTATAAGAGTTTTTGAGAAAATTGTTGAGTAATTTTTAGGGTAAAACTCAAAAGCGACCAGACCAAGTTTATTTTTGCAGATCGTATTTTTAGCACACATACTCCGGGAAAGTTTGCAGGGAGCCAAAAACTTGTCACTTGAAAATTCCATACACTTCAACGGTGCTCTTACAAGTATGTACTGTATACTTAACGTAGCGTATGACACACTCAGAAAAAGTACTTATCTTTCTCCTATAAAAGATTTCTCTATTTTCGATTATAGCAATTCTCTTATTTTCTCTTTTTCAAATAAAATTTTCTTCAATTAGAATTAATTTTTACATTTTCGAAGAATTATTTCTTCACTTGAGGGAAATGGAAATATTTCAATGTCTCCAATAATGATAAGTATTTTTCTCACTCAAAAAAATTCTCATATATAAATAAAAATTATTTGAAAATGAAACATCTTTTCTATATTTTGATAAAAAATTCACTATCGAAGTTTTTTTCTTCAATAAAAAAAAAAATCTTTTTCAACAATATAAAGTGTTCTACTCTAAAAACGATATATTTTTATATATTTCTCTATTTCATGGAAGCTTTTTATAATTTTTAGGAAATTTTTAGTATCACATTTAGAGAAAAGCATACTCTGGAGCAAATTCTATACCATTTTTCTCTAAATATTAAATACCTTTTTTTTATCATGTTCCGAGTAGCTTTTCTGAGTGCAGGTCATTACTTTTTTGTAGACCCCTCCCAGAACCAAAAACTATCTACGCCACTGATTAAGCTAAATGTATTGACTTAAGTCTTGCTCATGGTAAAGCATAGAAACTCTCCTGTCTAAATTGACAAAAACCAGTATTTATTAAAAATTACATTTTAAGCGTTGCTCTCTCGGAGTGAAGTAAATAAATAACTCTCAAAAAAATACAAATTCGAATAATCACGCAGCAGAAGAAAATGGTTTGTTTTGTAATTAATGATCGGTTTAGCTCCTTCTTGATGTAACAAACAACCAAATCGCCTGGCAGATAACACACCAATACGACCAACAACAAATAAACAACAACAAACTTAGACACCAAACTACAATTTCTATAGCTATCTTTCGAGCAAGATTCGAGGCAATAACCAAGAAATAGTTTACAATAAATGACGACAAAAACAACGCCAAAAAAACCAGCACATCAATTTAAACCAACAAAAATACGATAAAAGAAGTTGAGGGAAAAATAATAAAAAAATAAAAATAATAGTTATAATAATAATGAAAAATAACAAAAACATAGAAACCGGTTCATTAAATATACACTCACAGACACACACCCAAGCACACTAGCTGAAATCAACAAACACGTTGCTTTCAAAAAAAATATATAACATTAAAGAAAAAAAAAAAAAAAAAAACATCAAAAAAACAACAACATCAAAACTCTCACACACAACAGTTCAGCGCGTTGTTGATTGCTGACTAAATGTTGAACTTCAGAAAAAACAGCTACTGGTGTTTAACGTGTTTAGAAAAAAAACACAAAAAAAATACAAAAAAAAATTAAAAAAAAAACAAATAAATATAAAAATGACAGCAGTGTGGAATTGCTTAAAATTTCTACCCATGTTACAGCAGCGTTAAACTTACTACTACGACGAGTTCAAGTTAACATTTGTAGTAAATAGCGTGAGTGGCAAAGATGTTGGATGGGTTTTTGGTATCACTCGAAGTTAAGCTTCACACTCAAACTCTGCATCAGTTACAAAGCCGAAAAAAAAAAAAACCTATAATGATTTTTGTTTTTTTTCTGGTTGTGGTAACGTTGTTGTCTTAACATTTAGGCGGATTATAAATTGTGGATTTTCGTCTTTTTTACTTCTTTTCTTTTTAGTATAAAGCAACATACAACATATGTTGTAAACCGAAACTAAATAATAATGTCCTATTCTTAATCTTTTTTTTTTTTGTTGCAGTGTATTTCTTAGTAGAATGAACTGGTTGCAGTTTCCATAAACTTTTAAGTATATTTAATAATAATTTTTTTTAGAAGTTTTCTTTAACTACTTTTAATAGTAAAGTTGTTATATTTAGGTTTTTCACAACTTGAAATAAGCAGTTGTAACGTTGTATTCATATTTTCATCGTATTCATATTGTTTTTGTTTTCTATTTGAAAGATGAAACAAACATAGGAGCTGAAAAACGTTTAGTTCTCTTTCAAATAGAAAACAAAAACAATTTAAAAACGACTTGAATTCAAATATAACGATACAATTGTATATTTCAAGTTGTGAAAAACCTAATTTTCAAAATAGTTGTATATATTATTGTTTTTTTTGAGCAAACAAACTAAAAAATTTTTCAAATGATTTTAGTAGAAATTTTTTTTATTTTTAAAAATAATTAAAAATGTATTTATTAAGTTATTATTTATTACATAAAAAGACAATAATAACAAAAATTACATTAGTTTTAAAAATAATGCATACCTATACTATATATTATAGGAAGTGCGTGAAATTAAATTCGTGAAGTTAAACGCAATCTTAGCAAAGACAAAAACCCATATTTTGTGTACGAATAAAGTTAAATTCGTACTTTTTTAAGAGTACTTTTTTAAGAGTACTAAATGCGAACAAAAAACACACATAGAGCAAAAAGGCACATGCTGACTTGATCTCGGAACACAGTATACACAGATTTGGCTATTGGCTTAAGGGGGGACATGACATTGGCCGTTTTTTTAAAATCGATTTTTTTTATAATTTTGTATTTTAAGATTCGAAATATTCTTAAGATTCTAAAAAAACAAATTTCATGGAAAAATTCTTACGGGTTCAAAAGTTGCAGCCGTGTTAGTGAGAGCGCTTTTTTAATTTTCGCCTTTTTTTTCTTTGTTCACAGACTTTGAACGCGTTTATCTCGAAACCATGTTTTTCGTACTGGTTGCGGCACTAGCAGGTTAATTTTTTGACGAATTTTTTTTTTGTTTTTATTTTTTTAAACTTGATTAGCTATCCTATGACACGAACACTTTTTTTAAAATTTTTTTTTTCGAGTTTTTATGAATTTTTAAAGTCAATATTTTTTCGAAAAACACACTTTCAAATTTGGAACTTCACCAAAAATTGAAAAAAGCTTCTGTCATACGATAGCCAATTTTGTTAAGATTTAAAAAAGTAATTTTTTTCCTGATTGGACAATTTTTGCGACTCCCAGCGCTGCAACCACGAGGCCCCGTTTTTTTCTCTGCCGACAGTTTGGAGCTCTATAAAACCATGTTGGAGTGAAAAATATATTTTTTTAATTTTTTTTTTTTTTCTTGTAATTTATTCAATTCTCTACAATAATAAAAAATGTTTGTTTTTGACTGAGTGAGAATTTTTAAAAAAAGGTCTGTTTTCTCTGCCGCGAATGTTATGTCCCTCCTTAAGAAAATTCATGAAAAAATCTGAATTTGCTCCTTGCTTAGGTGGACGTAATAAATGCAGAATTTGGATTCTGAATGAAAAAAGCAGAAAAACATTGTGATTTTTTTTTTATTTACAACTTGCTTACGAATATGGCTTACTAGTTCCTTGTACTGTATTCTGAATTATCCAAAACAACCCAACATCTTCGTTTCATACTCTTCACAAGCTTTTTTAACACTATCCTTCGGAATAGAGTACCAAGCCTTCTCAATGCCACTCAAGAACTCATCAAATTTTTAAAATTTCCCTTGGTAAATAAATTCTCTATAAAATTGTGGCCTGAACTTTGAACCGACTAATTCAAAATTTTTATTTTTTCCTTTTTAAGTCAATCCTTCACAATCTTTGCTGTGTGTTTTGGGTCATTATCGTGCATAAAAGTTCACCTAAAAGGCATGTTTGCAAATGGTTCCATCTGGTTCCATCTGGTTCTTTAGTATATCTAAATACATATTTTTATCCATAATTCCTGATATACAAAAAATTGGCCCCAGGAAAAAGCTCCCCAAGCCATCAGCTTGCCTCCTTTATGACTTAATGATTTTTTTCTTATAATTCTGATTCAAATCTTGGCATTTGGGGCGCCGAACAAATGTTTTTCCATTTGGCCAACTCTATCAAGTTTACATGACTTAAAAAATAAAAAATAAATAACTTTAAAAATAATTCTTGAAAAATATGTTTTTTAAGGATTAGAAACTAATATAATCTATTAAGTTTAGTTTTGTCAGTCCCGAGCATATTTTTCTGAAATTGCTCGTCTGTATTAACATGGGTCCTTGCAAACACTAAGCGATCCTTCAAATTGCTTTTTAGCTTAGAACAGCTTTCTTTGGCTAATGAGTTCATAAAGATTAGCTTCATGTAGTCTTCTAGATACTAGTTTTCTTTATATATTTAGGTTATTTCTTCATTTATTTCCCTCATAATTTGCTTCGCTTACTTGTAAGGATTAGCCTTACTTTTGTAAATTATAAGTCTATCAGTAGACACGGTGGTTTGACGCGGTAAAGGACTGCTTGGATTATTCTTACAATTATTTGAACCATTTGACCCTACGGACAAAAGAACCGGTTCACAACCTATCACGTGAAAGGTTCAAAAGTGATAGTGACCGGTCCCAATTCTACCACCAACATATAAAACCAACCGGTTCCTTTTACATGGCGTTGTCATTGACAGGGGAAAATTGACACCGGCTAGATACCTTTGGATCAATCCTAGAACCGGTTCAGAAATATATCGGCAGGTGTCAATTGACACCTCATAGATACCTTCGGACCTAATCAGTAGCCGGTCTTTTTATAGAACACGGTACACTTATACGCAAGTTGTTAATGAAATTGAATCCACGTTTTGGAAAGTCATGTTTAGCCGGGCTTGCTAGCGTTCGTGCTTAGTACTCGACTGACCTGGGTTCAATCCCCGGCAAAATAACAAAATTTTTTTTTAGTTTTTTTGGTTTTTAAATAAAACATTAAATTTTCAAGATGTTAAGCAAATTTATTTTGAAGGTTATTTTTGATTAAGCAGTTAATGACATAGAATTAGAATTTAAATTCTTAAATTTTATTATTAAACACAGCCAGGGTACGAACCCACGTCCACCGAGTGACAGTCTAGCGCACTTCACTGAGCTATTGGTAACGATAAGATAAATAGAGCAAAACACATTTAAAAACTATTGGTCCCGTTCTGAGTAATATCGGACCCGTACTGTGATAGGTTAAATAAGAATTGTCACAGGGCCGGTCACTTTAGGGCAATTGACCCTGCTTTGTCCGTAGGAAATTTACAAGAGTGCAATAAAGATCATTTTATGCTAAATATTGATAATATCCGCAATTTCAGCCGGTTCTTACCTTTTCGACTAACTTCGTGAATAACTGAGCATTTTTCCGGAGTGCAATGTTTTCCAGAACCCATTTTAAATAAACTTGGCTTAATTCACTGAATAAATCACTAAACTTTTTACGAACATCCGATCTTGTTAACTCCTCTTAACGAACTAATATGTGTGCTATTTATAGAAAATAGAAACAGATGGCCTGAGCAAATAAAAGTATGTTACGGGACATGTCTCTCGGAGTTTTACATAACGTCACACAAAAAAAAAAAACAAATTGGCCATTTCAGCCCTTGAAAGGACTTCGACCGAGCTTCTTATGATGAATTGTGTTATGTGTGTTATTAAATGTTTGCACACAATTAGCCGAGAACTGGACCTACATGTTTTATGCCGACTCCGAACGGCTAAAGTTCATGTTCTCAAGAAGTTTTGCATGGCATTATTTACTCTCTGAGGTTTGCCAGTATCTGCAGAGAGGTGGTGACCGATCAGAAAAATTTTTTATTGAAAAAACTTTTCGCCGCGACTGGGGATCGAACTCGGGCTCCGAGCATGCTAAGCCACACACTTAACCTACATGCCACGGTCACCACGGCATGGCTATATATATTATATTATATTATGAGAAAAATGGTATAGACTTTGCTCCAGAGAATGCTTTTCTCTAAATGTGATCCTAAAAATGATAAAAACCTTCTATGAAAAAGAGGAATATATAAAAAATATATCGTTTTTAGAGAAGAAGACTTATTTGTTTTTGAGAAAAGATTTGTTTTTATTGAAGAAAATACTTCGCATAGTGAATTTTTTATCAAAATAATATTTTATTTTCAATAAATTTTTCTCTATAAATGAGAATTTTTTTTGTGGGAGAAAAGGAAAAATACTTATCATTATTAGAGACATTGTAATATTTCCATTTCCGACAAGTGAAGAAATATTTCTGCGAAAATGTGAAAATTTATTCTAATTGAAGAAAATTTTATTTGAAAAAGAGAAAATTACTATTATCGAAAATAGAGAAATTTTTAGCGCAGAAAGATATGTATTTTATTCTGAGTGTCAAGAAAACGATTTTGCGATGTATAGTTTTCTAAGATTATTTTAAAATTGTAAACAAATTTCTTTGAACGAGCTTTCAGGTTTTTTGTTATACATGAAGTTTGCTTTAACTCTAATACTCAGATATGATGCAATTCAAGAACATTTCCAGGTAAGGAGGTGTCCCAAGGCCAGCTAAATGCGAACAAAAACCACATATAGAGCAAAAGTGCACATGCTGACTTGATTTCGGTGTTCAGTACACACAAAGAGAGCAAAAGCTTTGCCAATCGTTCCTTTTGGTTAAAAAAGGCGACCTTTCCTTCTAAGATATATATTTTATTATTTACTTAGTCTTTGCTATTTTTATTTATGATTTCATTTTTATTTCTGGTCATTAAAATTTCAGACTAGCTTATATTAAAACGAAAAATTTCATACCGGCAAAATTGATTTTATTTTCATCACTGCGATTCGAACCTCAGCCCATCGCATAAGAGTCGAATGCTTTAACGCCATGACATATTTCTACTGGCCCGTTGCTGAACAAAAAGCAATTACATGCAACAACAAATAGAATTCAGCTACTAAAGCTTTTTCGCACTTTCTCAGCATTAACCTATTTAAAGTCAAGTAGCTCAAAACAATGTTAATGTGGAAAAAATTTACCCACCAAAGTTTGGGTTGGGCTCAGGGTCAACACAGGACGTAACTACTTACCATACATACATGGATATAATTACAGAATACACAAAACACAAGCAATCGAATATGTCAAGTTTCAATAGCATCAACTGAGATAAAATGAATTTAAGAACTGAGATTTTCAAACCATGTTTTGACTGAATCCTCATTAATTTAAAGAAAATTAAATTACATTTTACGAAATGAAAAAAAAAATGTTCTTCATCAATGAGGATTGAACCTCGGGCCCATTGCATACGAGTCAAATGCTCTAACCTCGTGACGTACCTCTACTAGATCATGGCTGAACAAAGGGCAAACATAACACGGGCAAAGGAATATTTCAGGCTTCAATAGCACAAGTGAAATTTAGAATTAGAACCAAACCATGTTTAATCTGAATTAACATTATGTTTGCGGAAAATAAGATTTCATTGTACTAACCATATATTGTGACAGTTTAAACGAAAAATTTGAAACGTTAAAAAAAATATGCAAAAAATCGTCGTGTCTCATGTAAAAATGTACCTTTCCTACACTGCTCTCAACTGTAGACGCCAAAATGAGGGTGTAGCGAAGTGATTAAGGGTTCTTAAATATGGCCTTATCAAAGCGAAACTGTTTTTGCAAATATATCTATCAAAAGTACAGAGTTCTTGAATTCTTTAAATAGAACCAACTGTTGCTAATAACTAAGCCAGTTTTATCAATCATAAAAGAGTAACTTCGGGTATTGGTATATGGTCGGGTAATGTGATATACCTACATATTTTGTTGAATTTTCGACAATAATAAACATATGGACATAACGGCAACAAAAAAAGACACGTGCTGCAGCTCATGCGCTGTGTTCGCTCTAATTGTTGTGAAATTGTTTTATCGGTGTAGTACATATTTTTTTTTTTTTTTGAGTGCGCTTTGCGAGTGAATTACAATAAATAGAGCAGAATTGTAAGCTGTAATAAATAAATTTGTTAGAGTTTGAATTGAGTTAGTCACAAATGAGGTGAGATTTTTATTTTCTACAGCGTATTTTTACAAAAATAACCTTTTTATATTGAATTCGAATTCGAGTATTGTGATATAGTCAAAGTTGGGTAATGTGATATACCATATTTTCCTACCATATCTATGCATTAAATTAATTTTATGCTTTGTGTTATTTTTTTGTGTTAAGTTTTTACATGCGTATTTTTATTCAGTTGATTTTGTTTGTATTTTTGTTTTCTTTTATGTAAATGCCACTGAAATAGTAAAATTGTATCAACAAAAACATTAATAACACTAAAACAACATTTTTTTTCTTTTTAAAAGCATGGTTTTTATTTTAATTTTGGTTGAAAAAACAATAGATACTGCAGTTGAACACTATTCGGGTTATGTGATGTTGATATATATATGATATATCACATTATTCGTACGTGGTATATCACTTTACCCGCCAATTTCATTAAAGGGAGTAACATAACTTTTTTTTCATTGTGTTGCAAAAGCTCCCAATTGAGTTACGCTATAGAGCTCCAAAGTTTTAAAAAACTGCAAAAAGCATCAGAAAATATCTTGTGTAATTGCGGTTTAAGCTAAGGTATGAAAGTTGCTCTCGAAGTTACTCTATTATAATAAGAACCATATTTTATTGCTTTAATTTTCCTACAATTTCAAAGTTTAAAAACTAGTTGTTGGGCTCTACATATGTCCATACGAACTTTTATGGGCACCGCAAAAAAGCCATCAAAATTATAGCCGTTTTCAAGCACGTGAACCATCATGGCTTGATTTCACCTTAACACTTTTTTAAGGTCAGACTCATTTTTCAAATATTGTAGATAGTGTTTGTTGAAGAAACGTTCCATCAGTCTCGTCTTAAGTTTCAGAACATGTTGTTATGGCATAAATTCTCGTACGATATAAATATTCCATCAATTATTCATAGTGATACAAACGAAACAACAACAACGACAACGATGTCGACGACAACGATGGTGATGATGAACAAACAAACAAACAAACCAACCAACCCATTCACGAAAACCCGAAACCACGCAATCTGCTATGCTTATCAACTAAAATGAAAAAGTTTGAATTAAAAACAAAATATATTTCTATAAAAAAATAAAAAAAAAAAAAAACAGAAAACAGCTGAAGTATGGCGTATGTAAGTGTGTGTGATATAAATAATATACGAGTATTTGTAGAAATTTTAATCTGATTATAAAATAAATCTCAGAATAGCCGAGACTAGAGTTAGCTACAAATGACAATTAAGTACATGAGAAGCAAAAAAATTAAGGCGGCATTATCTAGGTGTATAAGTAAATATTTAAATATATATGTATACGAGTTTGAACTAGGTATGGATTTTACTATAAACTTGTTAACTCAGTCATAAATAAAATTCGCTTAAAGTCTCTCTGATAAGCCGGCAACAACTTGTCTTATATTTTTTATTTCAAGTTGATTGTGTTTTTTTTTTTATTTCTTCTTTTTCTTTTTCTTTTTCTGTTCTTGTATATTGTTGTTTTGTATATACAAATCGAGTAGACGGCAATCATCATAGCTGGTAGTGCCTGTTGCCCTGACTATGTCTATGACGGCTTTAATACGCGTGCGCATGGTTTGGTGGTATGAAGTATTTTTTTTTTTCAACACAAAGCCATACAAATAATTTGTATTAACTCGACACACGAAACGTCAAAATAAGCAACTAGCTAATTGACATGACCTTATCTTAAGGTTGGCTTAATTTGTTACAACATTTTTTTTGTTAATTTTACCGTTTATTTTAAGTCGAATACCGTCGATTAACTTTTAATTAAAACGCTGTTTGTTTAGTTCTTCTTGCTTTTTGTTACTTCTTTTTTATTATATTATTTATTAGTAAAGTTTGACCATTTTTTGTTATTGTTGTTCCCCCTCCTCCCCTCCCCCTCCCCCTGTTTTCTATACAATTCATACTGTTAAGAAAGTAAGCTTTATTTTGTTCAATTTTTCGCCTTTGCTTTACGTTCTGTTCCGTCGTATTTTTGAAATTACATATTCTTTTCAGTTAATCATTTTTGTTTTTTTTTTTTTTTGTTCTTATTCATTTTTATCGTTCTGCTGCGCTTATGTGCGTATCTGTGTTTACTATAAAATTTTTGTAGATACAATATTATGGTTTATTCAGTTTTTACCCAGCAGTATCTTTTGCTTAAACAGAATTTTTGTTTTTTTGTTTTTTTTTTTTTTTTGTTTTTTGTTCTCATATAAAATACGCGAACGTAAACGTTGGTATTAATTAATGAACATTGTTTCGATGTTCACTCGTTGTCTGACCATCCATCCGGTGTGTATGTCTTTATCTCATGTTCTTATGTATTGTTTCATGTGTATTCATTTATTTATAAACACTTGTTTGTTTTTTGTTTTTTTTAATTCCTGCACAATGAATAGAATTAGTTATTAAGGCAAGCTATGTAGTCAGTGCTGTTTAAGCAGGTACACTGAAAAAGTATACTTAGTTATTGAGATATTTAGAAAAAATTTTTGTTTTTGAAAAATCTATTTTTTTAGTGTTTTAATAAAAGCCTGCGCGAAATTTAGATCCTTGCTATATATATATAAATAAGTAAAGAAAGTCTAAAGTCGGTCGAGCCCGACTTTGAGATACCTTAAATCTACTTTTTCAATACAAGATAATAGCACGCGAAGTGGGCGTGTCCGTATATGAATGAAGCTCATAATTTGTGCACGTCTTAGTTTTAAGGTAATAAGCAGACATATCAAGTCTGAAATCTTTAGTTAAAGTATCAACCTGTTATAATGTTTTCACTTTTGTTGATTGTATGGGAGGTGGGCGTATTCGTGGGCGAATTATTTGTATACATCTTAATTTTGATATAAAGAGCATGCATATCAAGTTTAGTGCATGTAGTTTAAAAATAAGCTTATTTTAAATGCTTGGTTTGTATGGAGGTAGGCCTGTCCGTCGGTGGATTCCAAAAATATTCAATGGTGGAAATCAGTGCTTTCAAAAGACATTCTAAAAATACAATTGTGCTTCTCCTCAGCCTTATCGAAAAGTGCTTTCAGGAGGCATTCTTATGAACTTCTAGAAGGCTATTTGAATACCTTTCAAGAATGCTTACATGGCATGGCTTGTGCAAGGCAATGGTTAAATATTTTCTTATGTCTTATGGCATTTTGTCATATGTTTCTGAACACAGAGAAAAACAGTGCCGCACACAAAAAAACTATAAGATTTTTTCTTAAAACGTATTTAAAACAAGGGTCATGAAAAACGAAAGAAAAGAGGTATTTTTTAAGAAGAAATCTTCTTGTTTTCACCAGAAAATCTTCATAAATTTATTTAAAAAGATATCTTTTTAATTTCTTCTAAAATTCATATTTTCATTAACATGGGGGGCCTGAAAGTCGAAAGAAGAGATTTTTTAAAAAGAAATCTTCTTGTTTTTCAGCAAAAATCTTCTTAAATATATTTAATAAAAAATCTTCTTAATTTCTTCTAAAATCCATATTTTTAAGACTTTTCATAAACAAGGGGCCTGAAAGACAAAAGAGGAGAGATATTTTTTAAGAAGAGATCTTCTTGTTTTCACCAAAAAATGTTCATAAATTTATTTAAAAAATTTATCTTCTTAATTTCTTCTAAAATCCATATTTTCATTAACAAAGAGCCTAAAAGTCGAAAGAAGAGAGGTATTTTTTAAAAAGAAATATTCTTGATTTTCAGCAAAAATCTTCTTAAATTTATTTAATAAAATATTTTCTTAATTTCTTCTAAAATCCATATTTTCAAGACTTTTCATAAACAAGGGGCCTGAAAGACAAAAGAGGAGAGATATTTTTTAAGAAGAGATCTTCTTGTTTTCACCAGAAAATGTTCATAAATTTATTTAAAAAGTTATCTTTTTAATTTCTTCAAAAATCCATATTTTCATTTACAAGGAGCCTGAAAGTCGAAAGAAGAGAGGTATTTTTTAAAAAGAAATCTTCTTGTTTTTCAGCAAAAATCTTCTTAAATTTATTTAATAAAATATCTTCTTAATTTCTTCTAAAATCCATATTTTCAAGATTTTCTTTTCAAATCCTAGACTTCGTGTATAGTTTATTTGTTATTTCTTATTTATTTTTGCCATATGGGCATCTCCCAAAAAAGGTCCACCTAAAGTGAAGAAAAATATTAAAATAAAGCACTCTACCAGCTTTTAACTTTATTTTTTTTTTATTTTTATTAGTATTACTGCTATGTTAGTTGAACTTAACTTATTATAATTTATTTTTATTAAAATTTATAATAAACATCTTGACTGTATTTTACTACTGTCGGAAAAATTTGTCGCGCTATGATGTCGCGTCCGTATTCGTGCTATATCTAATTAAAAAAAAGTAAGAGATAATTCTCATATTTCATAAGTCTACGAAGAAAAGTTATACCTCCATTAACATATATATTATATATAAAAAAGTTCTCAAAATTAGCTAAATTTTGCATATTTCTGTACCAGCTTAAAAAACTTCTGTTTTTTGTCGCGTCCGTTCGTATGTATGATTGCTTATTACTTTGTACTAATTTGTACTAAATCTCGTCAATGTTTTTCTAAAATGTAGCACTTTTTCATCGCTACATGTTCTAACACTTAAAATACATATCGGCTATTTTTGTTTCTTTCTTGTTTTTCGAGTATTTAAAACCGTGCAAATGTCGCGTCCGTGCCACTGGGAGATGCCCATATTAAAAAGAAAATCAAATCATGTACAAAACTTTTTTGCTTCATGAGATTTTTTCTGAAAACACTCAAGAAGAAAACCTAGTTCCTGTGTAAGATTTCTTCTTAAACAAAATCAAAAATAAAACCTAGTAGCTGTATGAGATTTCTTCTTAAAAAAAAATTAAGAAGAAAACCTAGTAGTTGTACAAGATTTCTTCTTAAACAAAATCAAAAAGAAAACCTAGTAGCTGCATGAGATTTCTTCTTAAATTAAATTAAGAAGACAACGCCAATAACTTTAAGAAGAATATCTTCTTGGGTAAAAACCATAGAGAAATCTTCTTAACTTTGTTCTACATTATTAGATTTTTATGTGAAGATTTTTCTGTGTGAATCAGGAAATGTATTCCTGAAAAATACCTACTAGAATCATTTCATTGAAGACCTCAAAAAAATCCTCCATTAAAAATTATAGAAGCACTTCTAGAGAAGACTAAGAAAAGTATTCCTTCCAAGGACATGCAAATGTTAAAAGAATGCCTTCTGGATACGACTCGCGACTTTATCTTCTTTTGATTAAAAAATTCGTATTTTCAATTTCAAATTTGGACTTGTCTGGTTTTGAAAGTAAGAAATGAATCAAAATTTAGGTTCCGCCGTTCGGAGTCTCAAAAGTTAGAGGTACTCATTAAATAATTTCTTCATACTTTTTTTTCAAATCGGAGGAAAACCGCCAAAGCAATTTTGATTCTCCTTAAGGTCCTTTTTAGTACAAAACTATGTTTTTTGCTTTTCATTTTTAATTTTTATACAAACGTAATTCAAATCCGCTAAAATATAAAATTTATTACTTATACCAACGTTTTGGACAAAAAAAAGTTTTTAAAAATTTAAATGAAAACTATACAAATGAAAACTTGCTTGGACTTATCTGATCTTGATTGAAAATTTACGGTGGACATGTCTTCTGTTGATTGAAATGGACATTTTTTAATGCATTTTTCTATAGGATTTTTCTCATTTTTATCAAAGAGGATTTTATGGATCGATATATTGTAACATTAGCTTTACAATAGCATTTATAACTACAATTTGTTCCCTGTGACTTATATGGATTTGAATGTTAACTCCTCAATTTTCCTTAATTATAATAAATTTCTGTTTTATTTTTGTTTTACTGCGTAGTGCTACGAAAGCAAAAGAAATTATTTTATTGCTTTGCTTTTCTAATTTGTCGCTGGTACTTTTTTAAAGATCTATCAAAAATATGTTATTTTAAAAAAACCATATCTAATCGAATTTAAGCCGAAGGACGTGGACTTATTTAAAAATTAATGTTTTTTATTATAAAATTTAAATAAAAAAAATTATTTTCATATCTGATGAGTTATTCATTCACAAATTTGATGTTTTGAAATTAGAAGAAGATTTTTATGATTTTTACTGTTAAAAATCAAAAAATTTTTTTTAAAGAAATATGAAAAAATGCATTCCATTTCTTTTGCATATCGTAAAAATGTCCATATTTGGTACTTTGGATTATTAAAACTATTGTTTACTGGTGCGATGAGACTTACAAGAAAAAACACACATTTTGTATGGAAGCCCTATGAAATGTCAACTTTTTTGATAAAATATTTAAACATAAGAATAGGCCATAAGAAATTAAAATTGTTGATACCCATATTGGGTACTTTTAATGTAATAAAATTATTTCTCTAAACAAAATAAATGCATTTCAATAAAACAAAAATTTTATTATAAATAGTAACAAATTCAAAAAAACAAAAAAAGGTAAGTTTACAGATTGCCTTAAAGCCAACATAAATTAATATGAAATAATTGTGTCAACATACTTCTATGATATCGACTAAACATTACTAAAAATTACAACAACAAAATTACAACAAAATTTTCTTATGTAAAATTGATGCCATCGTGTGTGGTTTTGTAAGAGCTTTCGTTTGGTACCAAATTTGTTAATGTTTCCATGGAAAATAGCGAAATTAAAGCAAAAAACCGAAATTTTCGCTGATTTTGGAAATCGAGTTTGACACCCTAAACCATCGATTGAGCACATATAAAAAAATACGTCGACCTTAGATTTTTGTCTTCTATCACATATCCGAAAATCATTCAAATCGGAGACTGTCACCTGGGGACCTTTCCTTGTAAGTGAAAACCAAGCGTTATAATGATAAGTATTTATTCTCGCACAAAAAAATTCTCATTTATAGAGAAAAATTTATTGAAAATGAAAAATTGTTCCTATATTTTGAAAAAAGTTCACTATGTATTTTCAAGAAGTATAATCTTCAATAAAAAGAAATTTTTTTTTTTCAAAAATAAAAAAGTCTTCTCCAAAAACGATATATTTCTCTTTTTCATGGAAGCTTCTTATCACTTTAAGGGAATTTTGTTTATCATATTTTTGGCCCATATATTTTTATCTACACTGAGAAAAAAACACATACCTTGCTCCGGTAAAAAATTTCTCTATTTTCGATATAGAAATTTTTTTCTTTTTCAAATAAAATTTTCTTAAATTAGAATAAATTTTCACATTTTCGAAGAAATATTTCTTTACTTCTAGGAAATGGAAATATTTCAATGTCTCTAATAATGATAAGTATTTTTCTCGCACAAAAATTTCTCATTTATAGAGAAAAATTTATTGAAAATGAAAAACTTTTCTTATATTTTGATAAAAAATTCACTAAGAGAAGTATTTTCTTCAATAAAAACAAATTTTTTCTCAAAAATAAAAAGCTTTTTCTCAAAAAACGATATATTTTTCTTTTTCATGGAAGCTTTTTACCATTTTTAGAGAATTTTTAGTATCGAAATTAGAGAATAGCATTCTCTGGAGCAAAGTCTATATCATTTTTCTCTAAATATGATGCCTTTTTTATCATATTCCCATAAGCTTTTTTCTGAGTGTAGATATGATGTCTTTTTAAACATATTTCGAGAAACTTACTTTTTTGCCTTTTCCGAGTGCGATTAAAGCCTACACTAGAGAACTAAGAAAAGCAAAGCCAACATCTTGGACAAGTTTCTGTGAGTCCATTGAGGTGAACAAGTGAAGCTATCAGACTTCGTAAGATGGTAACCAAAGACCCGTCATTATACCTTAAGAGGCCTGACTGATCATGAACAGAATTCGGTCAAGAAATGCTGTCGTTACTCATGCAAACTCATTTTCTGGATTGCAAAAATCCGTATCAAAATGGAGCTTCCAGTTAGTTGAAATGATACAGGACCTTTACAAGAACTCCCCAGTATTTTTAGCTGTAGAGTGGTCGATGGAATCTTTGAAACCCTACAAGTCTGCGGGACAAGATATAATCCTGCCTGCAATATGCCCATCTTAGTATTATGCTCTAGCTTAAGGCAGTCTTCATCGGTTGCCTTAGAACAAGTTATATTTCGAAAGTCTAGAGAGAAGTGAGTGTAGTATTTATTCTCAATCATGGAAAATCGATACTCTCTACACCAAATTATAGGCTATTGTCTCTTATCCTGATGTTCCTGATACAAAGACTGGAAACAAAAATAGATCTTCACATAAAGAATATTTGATCGATACTTACCGCTGTAGTGCACAACACGGCTACCTCGAAGATAGATCAATGGAGACAGCACTGTACAATGTAGTTTCGGTCATTAAACGAATCCTTCGTTACAAAGAATACACTTAAGCAACGTTTTTAGATATCAAAGACGCAGTTAACAATGTGAATACGTAATCTATAAACCGCTATAGTTTAAAAAAAATCATGAATAGCAGCAGACTTATAAATGCACAAATTGGGTTGAGTGTGTGGTAAAGAAAGTGACCACAAGAGTCAGCAGCCTTTCAACACTTAAACCTGGCGATACAAAAGTGGTAGCATATGTCAACGACGTTGCCATCCTAATGTGTGAAAATTTCCTGCAAAGAATTAATGAACTGATGTCTGGGGCAAACAGCCGCACAGGTTATTCACAGCAAAAATTCTAACCCACACAAGGGAAGTTTTGTAGATAGCCAAGCGGCCCTCAAAACGCTAGAATGTAAAATGACCAACGCCAAATCAGTACTTAACTGTAAACAAATTCTGAAAAGTGTATGTAATACCCACTATATATATCGGGTCCTCGGACACAGCAATGTAAAGGGGAATGACAAAGCCGATGAGCTGGCAAGAAGTGGAGCAACGATAGCCACAAGCAGAACCATTACAGACGTATATTTCAATAGACGTCGTCGAAAGTAGCATCTTCCTCAAAGTCAAAGAAATTTCCGACACAAACTGGGCTTCCAAAAGTGACTCCGATATACACAAAACATATATTTCAAAGATTCGAAAGAGATAGTGAGCACACCATTGTAAGACATATGGAAGTTTTCTAAGAGCATAGGATGGTTCGTAGAACGAGCATATATAAAAAGGTATAAGGTTTATTGATTTTCACAACCAATGGGTTTTACTCAATTTTAGTTAGTCTATAGAACACGGTACACGTATAAATTCGTATGTCCTTATTGAAATTTCATCACTATTTTGAAAGTTCAACTTTAGCCGAGTGTGCTGACGTTGGCGTCTAGTACTCAGCTGACCTAGGTTCAATACCCGACAAGAACAACAAAGTTTTTTATTTAGAATTTTTTTTTTATATTTTAATTTCTTTTAAGATTGTAAGCAAACTTATTATTTTTGGCAAAACAATTGATGATACAGAATTAAAATTTCAATTATTAAATTAAAGTTTTTTATGCCTACACAGCTAGGATACGAACCCACGTCCTCTACATGACAGTCTAGCACACTTCCACTGAGATATTGATAAGGATAATTTATCTTAGCGCAAGACATGTAAAAACTATTGCTTAGAGAAAATAAAAATATTTCAACAGATAATTTTAACTGCGCAAAAATACTTGGAAACTTTCATTCAATAAATAAATCTGTTAACTTCAACGCAAATCATTCAATCTAACAGTGTTTTGAAATAACAGCGACCGACTGTTAATATTACAGCTGATATTTTTCTGAGTGTAAGAAGCTGTCTATCTAAAAAAATGCATTTAATTTGTGTAAAATTTTAAAAATCTTGTCATATTCTGAATATTTTTTTTATTTTACAATTTAAACTACATTTATTTTATTACACACTGCAATGCCTGTTGTAATATTCTTTTCTGTTATTTAAGTCATTAAACTTAAAAATTGAGTCATCCAAAATATCTCCAACGTTGTAACATCATTATCTTTTATCAACTCTATGCACACATCCACATTAAGGTTCAACATTAAGTTATGCGTCTTAGTCAGCATTTTATGTTTATTTTATTTATATTGTGTAGATTTTATTTTGTCTTCCTTCCGACATATTTTAACGGTTCTTTGGTTTTATTTGAAATATAAAATATATTCATTTTCATTATCATCAAAAGTCATCATCATCAGCAGTATCGGTATCAGCATCGGCATCAGCAACATCTATACAGCATGTTGAGTAGTTTATTGGGGGATGAAAACACTCAACACGTCAAAAGTTTTAGTCCTGCGCCTGAATCAGTTGCTGGCTCAACAGAAACATTTTTGTTTTACAATTTTGTATGCTTGACTGCTGCACAGATTTTTAACTCATTCTTTTCAAGTGCGGAATATTTTAGATGTTTATCCCTGGTTTTTTTTATTTTCTCTTTTTTTTTTTTTGCAACATCTTTCATTTTTTGTATGCACTCATTTGAATATTTCGCCAACCTTTGTAGATAAATTTATTTAGTCACTCAGTTGTGTTGTAAAACAAAAACAAATCTGAAATTTTATGAATTTTTTACGACACAATGTTTTATTTCATGTTGTGACGGACTCTACATAAGAGTTGAAATATTTGAAGCAATAAATATTCTACTTTTATAGAGGCTTTTATTTGTTGTATACAACAAAATAAATTTTCTTTTATAAATTTACTTATTTTTTAGAAATAAAAAAAAATATGAATTCATACCTAAGAAGGAGTGTACTCGAATCAAAATTTAATATACCTTTGAACAAATTTGTTGATTCCGTTGAACTTAACATTATATTCTACATACTTCTACACTCAGAGAACAATTGAACTTAGAACGGACTTTTTCTCTTAGGAATACCATAAGCAGATCTGATCGGACTGTGCGAATGGACTGTGCAATTCCCGATTTAGGTCGGCTGACTGTGATGTTCAATCCAAACAATTTATACCGTATTCAAAATCCTTTTTATTGATATTTTTACCTTATTTTTGGTGTCTTTATCTTGAAGAAGTAAAGTTTAGCCTGGCTCAAATCCTAGTGCGCCAAGAAAGTTCTTCGAAAATTGTCATCATTATCATTCATCCAATTTTTCCTTACATTTGAAACATTTGAAAAGTTTTTTTTACAGCTTTTCAGATGTTAAACCTTTTTAATCAAGTCTGCGTTGATTCAAAATAGGCTGATAGATAAGTTTTAAAAAAAGTTTATCTAATGAATAAAATGAGTAAAGTAGAAGTCAGAGTAGAATGTCAGAGTAGAAGGCAAAAAGCTATATCAATATGAGAATTTTAATCTGAAGCACACCCGCCCACAAATTTCTCTACCATCAACTTCAACTTTCTTCAAAGTTTAAAAAAGAATGAATTGAAGAAAATTTCAAGTGTAAGACATTTCAGCCTTGCTGGGGATTCGAACCCGAGACCAGTAGGAGTCATGCACGTTTACTAGTCGACTACTTGGGCCGGATCCTAAGTACAAGTTCATTACTTCAATCAATCTATTTTCTCAAGATTTTGCATAGAATTCATCCAAAGTTTTGTATGAAATATTCCAAATGTTTCAAGGAAAAATTTATGGAGAATGATTACTCAGGGAGCGGGTTGAAATTACTTAGCCTATATCGAAATTCCCCGCATCCAAAACAATCCTTACACAATATCATTTTAAAAATGTTGCCTTGTCAAAATTATCCTTTTCGAAATTCCCCCTCTAAAACTAGTACTTTGTTCGTTAAGGTGAAATTTCGCTCGCAACATTGTATCGTGAAAAGTCTGACAAATATTTTGTCAAAATAAATAGGTAGTTCCATGATACAATAATAAGGTAGGCTCATATTAATATGGCTGCTCAAATTTCTATTTTTACACAAACAATGCTGTGAGTGCGTCAAATGGCAAACGAAAAGTTAACAACAACAAGTAGAACAACTCAAATTCGAACACCTGATTTTGACATCTAGCTCACTTCTTCTCCAATATGCGCCTACTTTGTTATTCTATCATGGGTAGTTCAATTTAATTGTTATGAAAAAATGTTGCAAGAGAAATGTTGCGAGTATTTTTCACAGCGGAACAGAATACTACTTTACGAAAATGTAATAAAAAATTGCACACATATTTCACAGCTATAGTTTTTCTCATGTAGATTCGAGTAAAATTTCACATAAAACTGAACAGAGTACTAGGTTTTAACGAAAACCTCTTTAACAAAATTCCCCTTTCAAAATTCCACTTTAGATAATTTGCTTTTACAAAAAACCGGTGCTTTTAATCGATATCAACATGTTCTTATTAATTTTTTTTTTTATTATGTAATGTGGAATATTGCAAAAAATCTTTTTGTGAAGAGAGAATTTTGTTAGGGTGTTTTGTTTGATTCAAAAAAGGTGAATATTTAAAAATGGGAGTTATGTAAAAAAATTTTGTACAAAAGGACTTCTGGCACCAGTCCGATTACTCGAAATAACTAAACGTCAGCAAACATAAACTGTAAAAGTAATAAAGGTAATATGGGTTAACCTGAAATAAAAAAGGAGTGAACTGTTGAGCTAAAGTATAAGTGCTATTCCTACACACCTTTCTGCCCTTGGGAGTGCACTCAAGGAAAAAAACTAATATTATATCAAACAAATCATGGATTGAAATAACAGATTCCACTTTTAAGTACCATCCAACAAATGTAACCTTTAAATCAACAGTCGGTTGACTATTGGTCTATAGAACACGAAACCCATATAAAAACGTATTTATTGAAATTTTATCACCACACTCAGAAAAAAACATATATCTTGCTCCGGTGAAAAATTTCTCTATTTTCAATATAAGCAATTTTCTCTTTTTCAAATAAAATATTCTTCAATTAAAATAAATTTTCATATTTTCGAAGAATATTTCTTCAATTCTAGGAAATGAAAATATATCAATTAAATTTTTATCTCGCATAAAAAATTTCTCATTTATAGAGAAAAATTTATTGAAAATGAAAAATTTTTTCTATATTTGATAAAAAATTTAATATGAGAACTATTTTCTTCAATAAAAACAAATGTTTTCTCAAAACTTAAAAGTATTTTTCTCTAAAAACGATATATTTTTCTTTTTTATAGAAGCTTTTTATTATTTTTAGAGAATTTTTAGGATCGCATTTAGAGAAAAACATTCTCTAGAGCAAAGTCTATACCATTTTTCTCTAAATATGATGCCTTTTTTATCATATTCCGAGAAACTTCTTTCTGAGTGTATTTTGAAAGTTCATGTTAAGCCGAGTGTGTTGACTTCTGCGTCTAGAACTCGTCTGTCCTAGGTTCAAAAACTGGCAAGGCCAACAAAGACTTTTTTTATAATGTAAAAATTGTTTTTTTTAATAAAAAATTATATGCAAAACTTTTTTCCAGATTGTAAGCAAACTTATTTTGAAGGTTACTTTTAACCAAACAGTTAATGAAAAAGAATGAGAATTACAATTATTAAATTAAAATTGTTGATACTTACACAGCTAGGATACGAACCCACGTCCTCCGCATGACAGTCTAGTACACTTCCACTGAGATATTGATAACGATAAAATAAATATAGCAAAACCCATTTAAAAACTTTTGCTTACAGAAAACAGACGTTTCAGCAAAAACAAAAAACAGCTCAAAAATTCTTTGCAACGTTCATTCAACAAAGAAAACTGTTAAGTTAAACGCAAATCATTCAATCTTACAGTGTTTTAAAACAACAGCACCCCACAGTTTATATTACAGTTTACATTTTTTCTGAGTGTAAGCTAACAAGCATTGATGTCAAATGAAACTATTTATACACTGGTGAACTTGTATTGAGATCACCAACTTAATCTTTATTTTGCAGAGGTGAAAATATGAACGTCATAAGAGGACAAGGACTAAGTAGTGAACTATTAAAATGAAGAACATTCCACATTTTTCATATATCTACAAATTTAGAAACATGAACTCCCTGAAACACCGTTTAAAGTTTCAGGGAGTCCAACTCCATTCGTGGTGAATAACATCCGATTGAGCGGAGTTTAAATATTTTCTCCGAATGGAGCAATATTTTGATCCACCAAACAGTGTATATATTTAGGCGTATATATTTTGCCTGAAGGCGTGGCTGCTTGTTTAGATTGCTTAGGTTTTTTTTGTATACCGGTTAGATCTCCGATTAGTTGAAAAATTGCCTAAAAGAAAAAAAATAAATTGCATGTCAATTTGAAAAAGAATTGAGTTAAATTGAGGCAAATGAAGATAATTAAAATGATACTTAAGACAAGACACATCAATGATAAAAAAAAAATAAAAATAAAAAGCTTTGTTTTAATGTCCTCATCAACACACGCGCTAGTGGCTTAATGTTGAAGCTGTTAATGTTTTTTTTTTTTTAATTTTTTTTGCCAGCATTGGCAATACTAACTAGTTATAGGCAATGCCATCAGCATCTAACCGTTTTTAATGACATCGACAATATAATCATCATAATTATATTTTTTTTCTTGTTTTTAATTTCGTCATCGAACGTCGGTCGAGGCGCACTTTATTTATTTACATTTTGAAATTTTTGTGTGCTGCTGGTGTTGTTGAGTATTTGAGTCAGGGTGTTGTTGTATTTCATTTTGGTCATGCGCAAGAAAAAGTTTGCTAAAAGGGCAGCGTGGGTTTGCGGAAAAGAGAGAGAGAGAGAGTGCATTTGTTTAGGAAGGTGTGTTAAATGAGCGTTTATCGGCATATTTCGCTGCATTTTCACACTCTTACAGGTGCTGGTTGATAGCTGTTGGGAAGGAGAGGTAGGAAGGTGCTGCTAAAAGGGTTGGCAGTAAATTAAGTATGTGTATTAATGGAGACGAGACGGTTTTGAAATTTTAAAAATGCACATTAAACGTGGTCTTTTTAGGTATAAAAAAGATATTGCTGCTAAATTCTGAATTTCGTCATAACTTGAAGCAAACATCATATTCAAAACAGCAAATATTTTTAAGATAAAAATAAAATAAAAAAAAAAAACAGTACCTACTGATATCAGAACTGGCGAACACTAACAACTTGCCCCAACTGCAATTTTTTATTTTTATGCCTGCAAAATTTTTTTGAGACGTGTGAATCACCCCATTATAAGTATATCGTGGCGTTATTTTCTTTGCAAATTTCTCCCCTAATAGCTGGTTTTTAAAACAAAAGCTTTTCTTAGTTAAAGCATTTGAATGCTTGATGCTAAAAGAATACTACGATAAAGAGGGTCACATTGTCAGGTTTGCTTTATATGTTCCCCTTTTAAATTATATGAAATATTAGTTTTCTAAGTGTTTCTAGGCTATTTTTAAGGCTTTTGAATTCTGTTTGAAAATTGATTTTTACCCCAGTAAGTCAGCGCTCTTTAAAAAAAAAAAATATTAAAATGCATGTGTTGCAATTTAACATAATAAGAAATATATTCAAAGAAAGCAGCAGTTGTAGCAAGAGATTCTATGATATGCTATTGTTGATGATTCTTTGTATGTGCACAAAAATTTCCATCGAAGTTAGTAGGAAGTGCTGGTAGATACAGTTCACGTTTAGTAGAGGTAGCAACAAAGTATTGACAGACAACCATTACGAACTCATACAAATTATAAGCTCAAAAAAATCTTTGTAAATTTCTCTCTTAAGATTAAAAATATAAAAAATGTGTATGCATTTCGAAAGGCAGCCAGAAGAGGGCATTTATTATGGTCACTAAATGCATAAAACATTTCACGTTTCCCTTGTATATTTACATAAGAATCATGAATTTTTTCACATATTTCATGAACTGTTCTTGCTGTCCTCGTATTTATCCACGCATTATATGCATTTCTGTCACCAAATGCATAAAGTAGTTCACGTTTCTCTTGTATATGTACCAGATATCTGCCATGAGTACCAAAAAAATGTTTATACTTAAGTCATGAGCCATAACTATTGGTGCAATTGTGTACTTATTACAACTCAACACAATATTTAGACTCATTCCCACTAAAACCAAAAATACTCATAGTTCTCTAGCATGCATGTGAATCTACAAATTATGACTATTGGATGTGGATTAATAATCTGATGTGACTCACTTATTCGCGAGAGAGAAATATAAGAACTATGAGTGAGTTGAGTATTATTTTGTGTTATGCTCTGCTGATGATTTTTTTTTTTGTGCTTTGTTTACTTTTTATGTGAGAAAATGAAAGAGTTGATTATTATTTTCTGTTATGCTTTTTGCAAAATAGTTATTGTTTGGTTTGGCACGTATTGCTGGACATTTACAATTAAATTTGTATGAAATGACAAGAAAGCTGAACTAAAAATGACTTCAATCATTCCACGTTGTTTATTGGTGTTTTGAGTCATTTCGGTATAGGAAAATAAATCCATTCACTCAATGAGAGTACTGAGCACTGCATCGAATCATCAATGTATAAATTATTCTTGTTCATTCATGCGATATGGCTGTGCTCACACGTTCATCAAATGATTGACGAATAACGGGACTTTTTTATTAATTTTACTCTCTCTGAGAGTATTTAACTGAAGTCTGCTCACACGTGAGTGTTTGATTGAACCGTCGACGCAGGCTTTTCTGCTACCTGCTATTTACGATTAGTATCGTTTTTCCTACTATTTTAATATGTTATGTTTTGTCGTGCTGTCTGCCTAAAAGCTTACAAAAATGGAGAACGACTGTGAAAACTTTGTTCTTTAAGGATCGAAATTGATTTTGTTAGCAAATCAATATTCCGGATATTATTTTTTTCATTGGATTGCATTTGTAAACTATTCGGTCTTGTCAGGAAATAGTAATTTTTGATATTTTAAAAACAATAAACAACACACACTAACTACAAAAACGTACTCCTTTTCTTACTCATAAAAGTACTTATTTGTTAAATCTACTACCTTTTTATCAAAAACTTACCACTTAGCAGCAGCCGAGTAAAAGATTGCAACGCTTTGACCATGGTTGAATAAGGCTGTGCTCACACGTGAATCAAATGATTGAAGAATAACGGGATTTGTTTGTGCATTTTACTCTCTCTGAGTTGGTTTGACCGAAGTCTGCTCACATGTGGTTGTTTGATTGAACCTCCGAAGCAGGCTTTTCTGCTACCTACTGTTTGCGGTTAGTAGCATTTTCCTACTGTTTTATTTCGTTGTGTTTTATCGTACTGTCTGCATAAAAGTTTACAAAAATTGAGAACGACAGTGAAAATTTGTATCTTTACGGATTAAAATTGATTTCGTTAGGAAATCAATTTGCCGGATATTTTTGTTTTTCTTTGGAAAACAATATTCGGTCAGCTGTCTTGTCCACGAAATGGTAATTTTTCACTTTTAATATTTTAAAAACAATACACAACACTCTACACTCACAAACATTTACTCCTTTTTTTACTTATAAAAGTACTTTTTTGTTAAATCTACTACCTTCTTATCAATAACTTACTACTAAGCAGCAGCCGAGTAAAAGTTTGCAACGCTTTGACTGAATGATTCAGGTCTAGAGCGCGGTCAAAACTTTGAATGAAGCGATGACGTATTCAGAGTTCATTTTCTCTCTCACAGAAAGTTCATTTTTTTTTAGCTGGACAAACAACAACAAATTTGAGTTCATTCAATCATTTGATTCACGTGTGAGCACAGCCTAACAAGGTTGCCTCAAAACTGACTGTGCTCTCTTTCGCTTATCCGAAAGTGTCAAAATCCACTGGCTGTCGGAAAAAAGATCAACAACAACAACAGCTGAAGCAGTTCGCTTTGACATTTGCGGCAGTCGCGCTCTCCGTGTTGCGGCTACCTTATTCAGTGTACCCTGGCTTTGACTGAATCATTCAGGTCTAGAGCGTGGTCAAAACCCAAGGCTTATTTATATAAGGTTGCGTACATTTTTGACGTTTTCTCATTTCGGCACCCATATTTTGAAATGAGAGCAAAAGAGCGTAGTCATTTGAGCAAAGAACTGACACGGTTGCCTGAATATAATACTATTTGTTAGTTTTTTGTAGTACTATTTGGTAAATTGAAAACTAAAATTTTTGTTTAATACTTTTATTGCTCCTATTTTTTTATCTGTAAATTCGGATGTCCTTATAAAATTAAGAAAGAAATATACATTATGAAAATCAAGAAAACCAGACCAAATAAGTATTTTTTTATTGGAAACTTGAATTGCATTGGACAACGGTGATCGTTAAAACCACTTTTACTTCTAATTTTGACAAAAAAAAAAATTGCAACACATCTTGACTTAGTGTGTACATAATATAACAGAAAACTGCACAAAACCCTGAAAAAAGCTTTTTTTTCTCAAACCCTACTTTGCAAACGTCAAAATATTTTTGTTTATATAAAATAAGGATGCGTCAAAAAATGTACGCGACCTTATATTGAATATTGGTCAAAACGTTAATTGAAGCGATGACGTATTAAAAGTTAATTTTCTCTCTCGCAGAGAGTTCATTTTTTTTTAGCTGGACAAAAAGCAACAAATTTGAGTTCATTCCATCATTTGATTGACGTGTGAGCACAGCCCAAGGTTGATTTATTTAAGGTTGCGTACATTTTTTGACGCATCCTTATTTTATGTAAACAAAAATATTTTGACGTTTGCAGATTTGGGTTCTGTGCTGCTCGTGGAAAAAAAAAGTATTTTTCAGGGTTTTGTGCAGTTTTCTGTTTTATTGTGTACACACTAAGTCAAGATGTGTTAAAATTTTGATTTTTGTCAAAATTGGAAGTAAAAGTGGTTTTTACGATCACCGTTGTCCAATTCAATGAAAGTTTCGAGTATGAAAATATTTATTTGGTCTGCTTTCTTGATTTTCTTAATATATATTTATTTCATTAAACCTTTTTTAGGGCATAGTCCTGAAATCCTTCAATCCAAACTAAAATTAAGGGGGTAGATCAAACTCAATGACTTGATTTTATCAGGACATCCGAATAAAAAAAAAAACCAATTAAAGTACTAAACAAAAATTTTAGTATTCTATTTACCAAATAGTACTACAAAAAACTACCAATAGTATTATATTCAGGCAACCGTGTCAGTTCTTTACTCAAATGACTACGCTCTTTTGCTCTCATTTCAAAATAAGGGTGCCGAAATGAGAAAACGTCAAAAATGTATGCAACCTTATATAAATAAGCCTTGAGCACAGCCTATGTGTACGGCACACGAACGAGTATGAGAGCATATTAGTGGAATTTCTTCTTGGACCACCAAGAGGATATTAGTGGATTCACTTAAACTCTTTTTTGTGTTAGTCAACCAAAGATTCAAACACAAGAATAATTGCAGTTCTCTGATATATACACTTATACATTTTTGTCACTTATCTCATGAATAGTTCTTGTTCTCCTCGTATATGTACAAGAATTCTATAATTTTATGCACAATAATTATATATGATTCATGTTCTTCTTGTATTTTTTCATGACATTCCGACATTTTTTATTCATTCATGTATCTTGTACACATACTTTATGAATGTTAAGCACTATACTTATGAAATATTCATGTTCTTGTGTTTTTGTATTTTGTACATTGATATCTGGAATAGTTCATGTGACTCATGTTATGTGTCACTGGATCTAAATTCATGAATGCGATTCATAGAGATTATGCAAAAATTCATAATTATTGTGTTTTGTTTAAAAGAAAATATTAAAGAAAAATAGCTCGTAGTGACTTTAACTGGTTTAATATTTATATTTAACTGGTGGAATTACCAACCGTCCAAAATTCGGCAGTTCATGTGTTGTAAGAATACCACGAGCCAAGAAGGCGGCGAATTCTCGAGCCAAGCGGAAACATGCGAGATGAATTTCTCCACGCATTCGATCATTTGCATTCTAAGATATGACTTGGAGCACAAAGCATACAAAAGATACCCCGGGCACCTTCTCACATTAGCATTAAAGGAAGAATGCAAGCGAAAATAGAAAGCGATACTTCTCAAGCACACGGATATTGCCCACGATTACTGTTTACAGACAACAAATTTTCACCTTTAGAGGAATCGACCTAGATAAAAAGTGATACAATGGGAGTATACAATCTGTCAACACGACATGCAGCAGAACTCGTTTCGAGAGTTCAGAGAGGCTACCACCCTTTTTCTGTGATAGTTTTTGGTAGGGAGTCATCAATTTGGCGTCACCAAGCTCCATTTTTGTGAAAAAGTATTTATAACTTCAGCGTTCCTATCAACACATTATTCCCAAGCAAGCCGTGGACCTTTCAAGAAGATTTTGCTCTGACCCATAAGGCTAAATATACTCAAGAGTGGCTCAAAAACAATGTAACCGACTTAATTTCCACGGATCAGTGGTCCAGACCTGAATCCATTGATGGATGCTGGCCATTTCGAATAGGTTGTTCTACATTTGATGACATTGGACGACTAAAAAATAGTATAGCCGCTAGAGTGTATCAAATTTATGGGAAAAATCTGACTCCCACTTCCCGGTAAATCTACTTCACATTGAAAAAACTGTCTTATTTCGTCAGAGCATTTGTCAATTCGGATGAAAATTTACAGTTCTATGTTTTCATATCAAAGAAAAATGTTGAATCTAGTACAAAAGTTTTAAAAAAAATGCACAAAAATGCAATGCAGGGGACAAAAAATTAATTCAAACCAAGAAAAGTATATCTACCAATCGAAAGGATTTTTCATGTACTATTTCATTTTTGGAATTGAGGATCCAATTTTCAATACACTCTTATAGCCATACCTTAGACATCCAGGTGTTCATGATGATGAAAGATGATGAATCCTTGGTGGGCAAACTTCTTAACTTCTAAGGAGGTGTTATGACGTGGTGTTCTGCACAGGGTATTCCGCCTTATTTGCGTTCACTGACTTATTTTCTTATATGGTGAAAGTACCACATACTTCTTACTTACTATAGCCAATGATATCGATTTTCCCAGCAGATAAGATGATCTTCTCCATCATTAAAGTGAATATACTCGTACGATAAGGAATCACATTGTCTTAAACCTCGTTTGCTATCGAATGGACGGAATATGTTCTTCCCGATTTTTACTGCGCTGTTGGCGTACCTCAATGACATCCTGCAGGGTTTTCTCTAAAATTTTTCATATTGTACATATCTAGTCGATGGTTTTTGGGTAATGTGACAGCCGTTGTCGTTTAAGCTAAGTATGTGGCGTGAAAGCCAACGAACAACGGTAGCCCGAGTTCAATTCTCATATATAGCAAACAATTTTTTCATTAGAAATACATTTTTCTGGTCGGCCGGTCACCTTTCTGCATACAAAGGCTAACCTCAGAGAGTAAACAATGTCATGTAGTTTATTGAGCAATTCAATATTACCCATTCGCAATTGTCATAAAGCATATATATCCAGTTCTAGATCGCAAGATCGAATTTTTTGAACATGCCTTCAACTTTGAGAACTTTTGCCTCCATCCTCAAAACAATTTTTATAAGTATTCGATTCAAAAATGAAACTTAAACTTTAAGTGCAAACAAGCTTTACATTTTTGGATTGTAAGGAAAGTTGTTTAATATTAATTTTTTAAGGAAATCTCAAGATTCTTCACATAACGTAAAAAAAAGCAAGTGTGATAACAGATATTTAAAAAAAAATAAATATAAAAAACAACTCCAAAAGAAACGTCTGTAAAACTGCCGCTTTGTTTTTATCAAAACTTTCTTTATTATTTCTCTTCACTATTTTGAATGTTTTATGACTCAGCAAAATAAAGTACTTAGAAGAAATTAGCTGTGAGTGAGTCATAATGAGTAATATTTGCTTGCTACTGATTATTATTATTTCTTATTCTACACATTTACTCTAAGACCATAAGATTAGAAGGTATTTTTTTGGTCACTCCATTTACATAATTTATATACTAACGCTTCAAGTCAAAGTGAATTCTTGACTTGACTTCTACATATATCATACTTAATTTTATTTCTCTTTTCTTTTTTTTTTTTTGTTTTATGACCATTTTTAAGCAAGCATGAAACCATGATTTCTCAATATAACCAACACTCAATGTTAACCACAAATGCTGCTGCGATAAGATGCGACAACATGCAAATTTGTTGTTGTTGCTGGTGGTTGTGTTGTTGTTGCATTTTTTTTTTGTTGTCTTATTATAAGCTTGCTCTTGGAACTACTCGTCGTTGCTAAGTCGAAGTCATTGCGTTTTCTGCCATATCGACCGTTTCAGCATGACTACAATAACGACAGCAACAACAATAATAACAACGCTGTTGTAGAACTCTAGACACAACGACTCAAGTTGCATTTACTTATGCCCATAGTATATAATATATCACTGACATTTATACATACTTCGCATATAAAAAGCAAAAATACAGAAAGAAAACAAAACCTAAATAAACAAAAGCAGCAACAGAAAGATCACAACTGCAGAATCTGGCAGAACCTACCTACCACCCACTCTAGCAACCAACAACCAGCTGCTGCCTCATTACCCCACACTGCTGCCAAACAGCGCTCACCTACCTTCAACTGACTCATAACGTATACGTCTTTTTTGTCTTGCCATCGTGCGTTGGTTTCTTTGTTCTTCTCTTGACTTTTTTCCCTTCTATACTACTCCTCTTTCACACTCATCTCACTTTCCACCTAACCCCTCCCTACGTCTCTCAGGCTTCACCATCGCTTATCCAGCCAATGCATCCTGCACTCGCTGCCTGCTGCCATTGCATTACATTTTCTACTTTGTGATTCTGAATGACTAAGAGTTTTGGTTTGGTTTGGTTTGGAGCTCACTTTGCATGCAGTTTTGTTCTGTCAGAGCTGTAGGCCTCAGCAGCGCCTGCCTTTCCTCTTTCTTTGTCTTTACTTCCCCTTGCCATTTAATTCTACTCTCAGTCACCTACGGCGGAAAAAAATTTTAAATGAAGAAAAGCAAAAAAAAAAATATAAAAAACTTAACACAAAAATCTCTCAATGCATTTGCCATGCAGTGAAACTTTGTCGAGATGTACCACGAGTGAGGTTACTGACATTCGTGCATTTCGGCTTTTCTTTTTTTTGTATTTTGTTATTTGTCGTTTATACTCGTTTTTCAGTTTACGCGCGCTGCTGTTCCTTTATCTGTTTCAGCTATTTTCCTTTAGTTCTTAAGCAATCTGTGTTCTATCCAACTTGTTTCCAAACACATGCATTTTTATATAGTATATTTTTCTCTCATAATTCTACAGTCCACACTTCGAGGTCTACGCTCCGATCTTTTGTTGACACCGATGTCTAAAGTTGTGCAGAGAATGTTTCTCTAACTGGCGGTGTTGGGCACCGATTCTTTTTTTTTGCATTATCACGAGTGCTTAGTAATAATTAATTTTATTTTCAAATATTTCAGGGATGACAAATCTTAAAATTCTTAGAGAGTGATGAAAACTTTGTTATATTTAAAATTAAAGTCATCTCCTCGCATAATCTTTACTACTAGCGCGTTCAAAATGTGGCCGATTTCCAAAAGTGACGCTTCACCACCACTCTTCAAATGCATGACATTTTTGACGAGTGGCAACCTTTACATGAGCACACCATAAATGTCAGATTAATCTATCTATATTTAGTGACGTTACCGTGTTCTCAATTAAACAACTTTGGAATTATTATAAACATGGATAAAGAAAAATTTCGTGCCTTGATTAAGCATTATATTTTGCATAAGAAAAGTGCGAAAGAAACCAAAGAAAACCTCAAAAAATATTTTGTTAAATCTACACAGTCATATTCAACCGTAAAACATTGCATTTCAGAGTTCAAAAGAGGTCGAATCAGTACAAAAGCTAAAAATGCCGTGGAACACCAAAAACAGTGACCACTCCAGAATGTATTGGAAAAATCCACGTTTCCGAATTGAAAAATCCGAATGTGAAAGTGTGTGAGACATGGCCTACCCGGGATTCGAAGCGGAAATCTCTGGATTGGCAGTCAACACGCATACCACTCAACTGCCGAAGCTGTCAATCCATGTCCGTCCATCCGTAATGTGCGTTGTCCGTAAACACAGGTTACGAAGAAGGTATTGAGATAATTAGATGAAACACGAAACTCATGATCACATGGACCCAAGAACCTGCACTATTGAATATTTTTAGAATCCGCCCACGTACACGCCTACATCCCATACAACGCTAAAATTGCAAAAATAAGCCCATAATTACCGTACAACAATAAAATTTGGTTTGTATGTATTTTAAATCAAAACAAAGATCCCTGCAAACATTTTTAATCGCCTGAGAATCTCCAGCGAATCGCTTGGAAGATGAAACGATCGCCGGCGAGCTCTTCTGAGAGTCTTCCGGGAATCGCCGAATGTAAGCAGTTGAGGCCATAAAAGCGATTCGCCGGGAAGATTCGCCTGCTAATCGCCAAGAAGAGTCTCAAGCGATTCGGCTGGAAGATTCGCCGACGAATCGCCGAGAGGAGTGTTAAGCGATTCGCCTGGAAGATTCGCGAACGATTCGCCAAGAGGAGTCATAAGCGATTCGCCGGGAAGATTCGCCAGGAAGAGTCGCGAACGATTCGCTGAGAGGAGGCTTAAGTTATTCGCCGTGAAGATTCACCAACGAATTGGCAGAAGGGGTTTTTGTTTGTTGCAGAGCATCGTTGTTGAATGTTACAAGTTGTTGCAAGTTTGAACTAGCGCGCTCTTCAGACGTTGTTTTATCCCAGTTTCATGATTTTTTTAAAGTTAAATTTTTTGATTAATTTAAACTATTTTTCAGAGCCTGCTTCATATTACAATGACAGATTTTGAAAGCTTTTTAAAAAGCAATCTTCCAACGATCGCCGGATTGAGCGAAGGAAGATTTTTAAATTTTTTGAAAATCGCGCATTCATCGCTTCGGCGATCGAAAAGCGATCAATCTTCCAACGATCGCCGGAATGAGCGAAGGAAGATTTTGAACATTTTTTTGTCAATCGTGCATTCATCGCTTGGGCGATCGAAAAGCGATCCATCTTCCACTGATCGCCGGAATTAGCGAAGGAAGATTTTGAAATTTTTTTGCATCGTGCATTCATCCCTTGGGCGATCAAAAAGCGATCCATCTTCCAACGATCGCCGGAATGAGCGAAGGAAGATTTTGAACATTTTTTTATCAATCGTGCATTCATCGCTTCGGCGATCGAAAAGCGATCAATCTTCCAAAGAACCGTTAGGCGAATCGCTAGCGCGTCGCCAAATGATCTAATCTTGCAATCGTCTTCCAAATGTTTGCAGGGATGTCTTGGAAAAGTTGTTGTCATTCGCCTACGAGCACGCCTAACTCCCATACAACCTACAAATTGAAAATTCAAGAAATAAGTTCATGTTTTACCTACAACGATAAAATTTGGTACGTGCAGATGTATTTTATACGAACACGCCCATCTCCCATACAACCCACAAAAGCGAAAACACTATAAAAGCATTGACATGTGAGCTGCAAAAATAAAACTTGGTATGTGTAAATTTTTCATCAAAATTGAAATGCATATAAAATATGGGCTTCATCCGCCTACGGACACGCCCATTTTCACTACTATTATTGTATTTTGAAAAGTAGGTTTAGGGTATTTCATAGTCGGGCTAGACCGACTTTAGACTTTCTTTACTTATTTTAGTTAAAATTATATTTGTCGCAAAAAGAAGACTTCTGGGCCGATGGTTTTTAGACCGGGGCCTCTTCTTGCAAGGTCTAAGGTGGGAATCTAGTAACAGATATTAAGAGTCAACTGATGTTGTGGAAGGAACACTTCTCTAATCTTCTAAATGGCTAACAAGTTCCTCTGATAGAGATGATATTCCGGAAACCCCAATTAAGGATGACAGCGTAGAAATTCCGAGGTCTTAACAGCTCTAGCTTGACTTAAAAAAAAGAAAGCCGCAGAAGCTGATGGCCTACCGTCTGTTTAAGAACTGAGGCGCAGCTCTGTTTAAACGCATTGACAAGCTTCTATGCAGAATGTGGTGAGCAGAATGTATTCGAGATAATTTTAACTTCAGTGTGCTCTGCCCAATTCTCAAGGTGATCCCATTATTTGTTCCGACTACTTTGGAATACGTGTTCTTAATATTCCATGTAAGGTCCTGCCGAGGGTTTTATGTGAAAGACTGAAGTCCATCGTCTAATTGAACCTTATCAGTGTGACTTCAAACCTGGATAATCTACCATCGACTAGATTTTTTACGCTACGACAAATCTTGGAGAATACCCAAGAGAAAAAAAATAGATAATTCTTCTCTGCAGGATGACACTGAACAACACCAGACCTCTCCTGAAGACCTCCTGAAGACCTCTCCTCTTCATATTCGATACCAAACGAGGTTTAAAACAAGATGATGATTCCTTGTCGTTTGACTTTTCAATTTAATGATAGAAAAGATCATCAGAGCAGCTTATCTGAGAATTAATGACACGATATTCTATTATCATCGATCTATACCACTCTCCATTGACAGTAACGGTGCTACCAGCTTCATTTCGAAAGAAGTACGAACCGATGATTCCACCAGACCAAAAACCACGCCAAACTTTGGTTCTTGGTCTAATTGGCACATGCACATGCACATACGTTGTTCTTGCGTATATCTCTCCATGATGAAATTGTAAACATTACTGAATACTATGAGAAAAAAAATGACAGATCATGACATACTACAAATGGTCGAAACGTTACTTACTTAGAAATCATATCTCTCAAATTGGAAAACCCTGTATAAAAATGTTATGCTACTGACTATTTCTGATGATATCGATTTGGTTCAGTGAAATAACGTCCAAAATATTTTGGGTTGTAAAATATTAAATAATGCCCAAAATCAAAAATGAAATAACGCCCAAATCAAAAATTAAATAACCCCCAAAATATTTTAAAAGCAGAGAAGACGAAAGACCTTGTGTCAACAAATGAACATTTCCAAAGTCTTGGAAACCACAAAACAATATTTCCTTCAAGGATATTAAAGATTACGTTTACCTGGAATCTAGCTTAAACTCCTCCAACGATATCAGTATTGAAATCAGAAGGATAACTTGAAGGATAACTTTTAGCGAGACGAAAATCCTTCGTTAGAACGTTCCAATCTGTGTCAATGATGAGTACCAAAATTGATGAAACCCTTAAGTGAAAGTCGTGAGTTCCATCCCTTCTACTTTCATACCCATAAGGCATTCTTTTAACATATGCATGTCGTTGGGAGAAATACTTTCTTTAGTCTTCTCTAGAAGTGCTTCTAGAATTTCTCAAAGCAAGATTTCTTCGAGGCCTTTAATGAGAGGATTCTTGTTGGCATTTTCCAGGAAAATTTTAAGAAGACACTCCATGATTCGAAAGACGTAAGACATAATGCTTCACAAGGCTTCGCTGGATAGGGTATTTGAAAATTTGACCAGAATTTCGTTTTAAACTACATATTATATCGAAAATTCCTTTAAATTTTTCCAAATAAATAGTTTTGGTCTCAGCGCCACTATGCATCGTCTTTCTCTGCTACCTCATTATCTGAGATTCTAAAGCAATGCAAAATTTTAAGATTGCATTTCTGCTCATTCTTATTATTCTTATTCTCATAGTTTTGCATTGTTGCCTATTTGATTGCGAAAATAACGACATGCTTCAGTTGTGCTTGGCTCCGCTTGTCATGCCATGATGACATGGTTTGGTAACGTTCCGATGTGCCTATAAATAGTGTCATATATTTTGTTGTGGCACATTAAAAATTATTTTTATTCATTGAGTTGGGAACATAAAGCTGAATAATGAAGGAAATTAAGTTATAGAGTTAAGTAATGAGATAATACAGTGTGTTTGTTCCAATGTTTGCAGAAGAATGCATTCATGTCTTCTTATGTCAATTGACGTTTTTATACTTTGCCTCTTCTACTTTGCATCAACTTTGAATTTTTTAAATTAGAAGATCTTTCTGATCAGAAATTAAAAGTAAAAATATTCATTATTCACTTTTTTTTGCTAAAAGAAAAGATATTAATATAATTTCAAAATATGTAAAGGTGGTCCAGTATTTTATTTTCTGAACCTATGTCATGTTGACTGCGTAACAAAATGTGTCGCTAAAGCGATGTAAACTTCACTTCAGATGAGAATCAAGAATACAAACGATTTCTTTATTTGACTGCCTCGCATGAGCTCGTCCTGTTAACCCTCAGTATGCTTACCCATACAAAATTGGAACAAAATATGAGGAGAAATCGGTCAGTCCTTAAGAGTACTCCCTTGGATCTTTATTCATTTTTTACAGAATTTTGTATGGGAGATACATACAATAGTTTGTGGATCTTAACGACACTCAGAAGACTATACAAATAGAGTTATATGTATCTGCTGAAAATGGTCGAAATCGATTAGATCCTATGGATGCCTGCCTTGTACCTCTATTTATTTCCGTCATCATTTTTTATGAGAGACCTATATTTAGTCAGAAAACTAGAAAAATAGAGCAATAAATGTGTACTTAAAATGCTCCAAATCGGTTAGACCCTAGAAGTACTTCCCAAAGACATAGGTTTATTAGGTTTTAAGATGACTCCGTATGAGAGGTACACTTAATTGTTAGCCAATCTTAACGAAACTCGGTCAGAAAAATATACAGAGAAAGTTATATTTGTATAATGAAACTTATCGAAATTTTTTAGACCCTATGGGTATCTCTTTTGGAGGAGCTATATTCCTTTTTGTACCGGAATTTGTAATGGAGGTTCATACAAAAGTTGGCTCTGACAAAACTCGGTTAGAAAGCTAGAAATATAGAGGTATAGTTATCTACTAAAATGATAAAATTTTTTAGACCCTAGGAGCACTTTCCTTGGACATCTATTAAGTTTTTACATCATTCTATATGGGAGGTACATACAAAAGTAGGCCGGTCTTAACAAAACTCGGTCAGAAGGCTGGGCAAATAGAATTAAAGATGTGTACTTAAAATTATCGAAATCGCTTAAACCCTATGGGTACCTCCCTTGGACCTCTTTAAATTTGTGCGTGATATTGTATGGGTGGTACGTGCAGATGTTGTCTGATCTTAACAAAACTCGGGCGGAAGCCTAGAAATATAGATTTAAAGGAGTGTGCCAAAAATGGTCGAAATCGGTTAGACCCTGGGAGTACTTTCCTTAGACATCTATTAAGTTTTAACATGATTTTGTATGGGAGGTATAAACAAAACTTGACCGACCTTAACAAAACTCAGTGAGAAGGCTATAAAAATAGAGTTTATATCGAAATAGGTTATACTCGAGGTAAGAGAAAGCGGAAAAAATAGTTCAGAAATTTTTCAATTCAAAACACAACGACATCAAAGTTAACAGTTATACTGTTCAATACAAAAAAAAAAAAAATAAGGTTCCGACAATGGACTCTGATACCAGAGAACCAAAAATAATATGCGCGTATCGGCGTTAAGAAAGTTTATATCTGAGTTTCATTTTAGGGTACTTTTAATTTTACCCCTTTCTGCAAAACCCTCTAACGCTACAGTGTATAAAAAAGAGCTATCGAGGGTTTTTTTAAGAATCAAAACGAATCGTCCGATACTCTTATCAGCGATTTAAGACTAAAAAAATAAATAAGAAAAAAGAATTAATTCTAAGTAGAACCCAAAGACAGTGTGTTGCTACAGTTTCAGGTTGTAACTTCGTATGTAAGTTGGGCGTGTCTGTGGGCGAATTTGATCCAAACTTATATACATTTCACATTTTACTAAACAAATAATTAATACCAAATTTCAACGCTCTAGGTTAAAATTTCAACCGTATGTTTAAAATATTTCGTATGGAAGGTGTGTATATCTATGGATGGATTTGATCCAAACTTATATATATTTCATATTTAACTTTACAAATCATGCATACCAAATTTCAATCTCTAGGTTTATTTTAACTATTAAAAAAAAATTTTTACATATAAATGATCGAAATTTTCATTTTGAAACCATGTATAGCTTCCATAAAAACTTTTGTAATTCTACATAATTACATTGTTTTTTCACAAAAGCCAATATGTTTACTTTTGCCATGGTTTTTTTCTTTCTTTCAATATTTTCTAATATAAATATCTCATGTTTATGTGTTTGTGTTCGCGCTCCTCCGAAACGGATTACCAATTTTCACGAAATTATTTTTTGTATATTTGGTAGGCATGAGAATAGGTCGTAAGATATTTTTCACTCTCATATCCATGAGGGGCGTGGCACTTTTTAAAGAACTGTTTTCGGTTTAACTTAAGACCTGTTAAAACATCAATGAAACTCGATACGAACTTAGTATCCAGTTCTTCGACTGGCAAATTTGAGAAATCTTTGGAAAGGTGGTGTGGCACTCCCCATGTAATTACATTTTTTGATATCGAATAGATTTGGAACTTGATGTCGCATAACAATGAAACTCAGTATGAAGTTAGTAATTGTCCAGGTCTTTCAATTATAAAACTGACACGGGCATTGGAAAACAGGACCCATACAAGTCAAATTTTCGATACAGAATAACTATAGAAGTTAAATTCACAGAACATTTAAACTTAGAATGGGGTAACTATTGGGTGGTGTCCTACTACTGAGAAACTAGAACAGGCATTGTACTAGGGGAATGGCTCCGACCATATAAAACAAGTTTTTGAAATTAGTAAGGTTTTTAATTAATTGGAAATATTAGTCGAAGAACAAAGAAACTCTGGCTTGACTTACTATTTGGTGATATCCTGCGACTTGGAAATACTCGGAAACTTCAACGGGTATTGTGCAAGGAGTGTGGCTCCTCCACCAATTGTTTTTCAATTTTCTGTTGAAGTACTTTTTGGTGATTCTATTATTGGGAAATTGATCGAAATCAAAAACTGGAACAGGTATTGGACAAGGAGCATGGCTCCGTTCATAAAAAAATAAAATTTTTCATATTGAATACCTTTGGAAATATAGGCCACATAATATTGAATATTCTGTTTATTAATGGCCTTCTACTGCGAAACTGGAACAGGCATATGACAAGGAGAGTGGTTCAACCTAATAATCTAAAATAAGTTTTGATTATATAATGTATGAATGTATTTTTCGCACATTTTGGCAGGGGCTTCAAGATATTATTTGGAGCTTCTGGACCGAATTCAACGCCGTGCGATATATTTGATTGGGGATGATAACGTTTCATCATCTCTCAATTCTTTTGGTCATCGACGCAATGTTGGGTCAATAAGCCTGTTAGACAGGTACTACCATGGGAAGTGTTCAAGGGAGGTACACGGCCTGACTCCACCAGCTCAAGTATTTCCCAGGTCCACTCGGGCAGCTCTCCTAGCCCTACAGTATTGCCTTGTTGTCCAACAGAACCTCGCATTACCGTGATAATTCGTTCTTCAGTCGCACAATAAAATTGTGAAATAATCTCCCTGCGGAGGTGTTTCCTGAAATTTTTGACCTGTGCTAATTCAAAACAAATGTTCACCGTCACTTCCGATCCATCTTCCGATTCTACACAATGTTTTCGCATTAATAGGGGGCATCCCTATTGGAGCGTTGGTTCAAGATAAAAAAAAAAACATAGGGAAGAAACTTTATAGGTGATACGGAAAAGTGGGCGCAAGTCTGTGGGCGTGGCACTCCATAATAACTTCTAAACTCCTGGACCAATTTCAATGAAGTTTGGTATGCAGGTTCAACTGCACCCAAGATAAAGCATAGGTTAAAAGTGGGAGGAAATATGTAGGCGTGACACTCTATAATGACTCCTTAACACCTGGACCGATTTCAATGAAATTTGATATGAAGGTTCGACTGCGCCCAAGATAACATAGGCAATAAAAAATTCCAACGCCTTCCGTAAGAGGGCGCTTTAAGTAGTGCGTTTTAAAGACTCAATAACTCCTAAACGCCTGAACCGAGTTCAATGAAATTTGGTATGAACGTTCACCTCCACCCAAGATAAAACATAAAATATAGAAAATTGCAAAGACTTCCGCAAGAGGGCGCTTTATGTAGTGCATTGTTATGACTCAATAACTCCTTAATGACTTGACCGATTTTACTTAAATTTGGTACGTGAAACAACCGGACCTTGCAATAGAATTGAGGCTATTTAAATTTCAGAAAACTATCGTGAGAGGGCGCTTTATTCCATCAAATATGTCTGGCTCATTCACGTCAAAACGGATAAACCGATTTTGATGAAACTTGGTAAGCATTTGTATCTGTTACTGAAATAGATTCTATGTTCTTAAAAATTCTTTCGACAAAAATTAAGGAATGAGCCGAAGGCAAACGATGTCAAGAACTTAAGACTAACAAAAAACAAAGAAGTTTAACGCCGAATAGTATCGACCTAAACCGAAGTTGAACGAAGACAATCCAGATCCCAGTTTCTACTTCCTAATGTACCATTCTAAGGTCATTAAATTAAAGCTCTCAAAATAATTTAACTCTACCGAAGAAGTTATAATGATTAAAACAGTAGAACTATTTAAATAAAAATGCTTAATTTTTATGCCGAACGTAGGGTTGCTTTAAAAATGTTTATCATATCTTCGATATTTATACTACGATCTTAAAGCATGACATATCGATATTTTTGTCACGAGCAAAGGAGAACTTTTTTGCTCTAAAGGTCATTGGTATCAAAACTTAATCAGCACAACAAGATAACTCCAATCAGATTTAAGATATTTTTAGCTGAAATCATAACAGTTTAACTTATTAAAATTGTCGAAATAAATTAAAAATATTTTTTAAATCTGGTTTTATTGAGTAAATAATAACAACGAAAAGTACTTTTTTTCTATAGCACACGCCCAAGTCAAAAATGAAAAAAAAAAAAAAAAAATAAAAAGCACACCCTTATTTTTTATGATGAACTTTAAAGGACTCTGCACTGTCGTCATGGTGTGTGTGTGTTTTTGTGATTTATTTTTTTTTTTTTTGCAAATGCAGCCGCAATTGTATTTGTAACAGCACGCTATGAGAAGCTTATCACTGATGTTAGGTGCAATGTAGAGCCTAGCTATGTACAGCGTATTCTGACTGTCCCGTCAGAGAGGCAGAGCTAGATGACGCTAAAAGGGGTGGCTGTGCTTGTTTATTTGAAAAAAAGTCTAGGTAGCAACAGCGAAAAAATATTGCTACGATTTTACTCAAGCTCATATTTCCCCAGTTTTTTTTTTTTTTTTTTTTGTAAATGCAGTAGCAGAGTTTTTTCTCAATGACTTTTCGTATGCTGCCATGTTGTCTGTGTCCGTTTTGATGATTTGAAGACTGGTGTATGGGTGTGTGTGTGTGTGTGGGTGTGGGTGAGAGTGTTTATGTGTGAACGATTTAGCGGTGTGCAGTTTCACTGCTAATTGTCTCAATAAATTAGAATACTATTGAGGGATTTAGCAAATAATATAAAAAATTTAGTTAATAAAATATTAATCATTTTTTTTTTAAAAAACTTCTCTTTGCAGAGACCCAACAACAGCAACCAGTGCTTGAAAAATTGTTTCAAATCGTTGTTATTTGATTAATACTGCAGCAATTCACTAACGTTTTCCAACGTGCAGCAGCTATTGTGTTAAACTTGCAAATGTCGCTGCCAAAAATTAAAACGTTGAAGCAGCAACAATGGTCAGGGTTGCAGCTGCAACAACGGCGGCAACAATTCTCATAACAAATCAGAACAACAACCATCATCGACAACAGCAGCAGCAACAACAGCAAAATATACGAAGTGGTCTGGTTGCTTCTTCGCCGAACAAGATGGTAATTCCATCATCGAGCGGCAATACAGCAGCAGCAGCATCAACAACATCTTCTATATCGGCTTCAGCTTCAACTACGACCGCCACAGGCTCTTCTTTGGCAGCCATAACTACGACAACAGCTTCAACAACAAATGCTGCGGGTCAGCAACAATTACAACAGCAGCTGAAACAACAACATCAGCAGCAGCAACAGCAACAACAACAACCGCCGCCACGCTTACATCCCAAGAAACGTAAATTTGATCCAGCTGAGCTAGATCAGTCAACGGAAGTTCAACAAAAATCATATCATCTCAATCACCACCAACATCAACATCAACACCCACACCCACACCAGCACCACTACAATGAAACGATATTAAAAAATGGTAGCGCAACAGCCGGTGGCAGCATTATCATTAGCGAATCGGTTAAAGCTTGGACAATATCCACGCCCACAATTGCAACCACCACTACAGCAGCGCCAGCCAGCAGCGCAAGCAATGAGACTGTTTATGCGATACGCACAATGCAACCGCTACTGGTCAGTCCGGTTGTCAGTGTTACAGGCTCGTTGGGTGCTGCTGGCAGCGGCAGCAACACTTTGGTAGCAGCCGGCAGAGGCTCCTCCGCTACATTGGAGAGTCCGGAAAAACGTATTATTATAACCAGGTAATAATTATCTACTAATGGCGTTATCCTTTCGCGAAAAAATTCTGCATTTTTTCTGCGCTCTTCGAACTTAACTGAGCATGAAGTTAGCCATGTTTTCTTTATAAGTATTTATTGTTCTGCAATGTGCCCGAAGTATGCTGTTGAAAGTGAATATGCTTTTTATGACATCTTCCTTTTTTGTGAAAAAAAAAATTTATATTTGTAACACCATTAATAATTTTTTTTCAAAAAATTTCAAGTTGTGCTGTAATGTGCTCGATTTGTGCTGCAATATGGCAGTGAAAAGTTTTCAAAATAATGCCAAATTTTTCATTTTTATTAACTAAATATAGTTAAAAAATTACTGATCCGTTATATTAGATTCAATAATCTAAATTTAACGTCTATAAAAAAAAGTCTTATAAGTGCTAGAAGTCTAGTTTGACATTTTTTTAAAAGTGCCAAAACTGTATAAAGCCGTAGTTATTACTAAGAATTTTAGACGGCTTAGAAAACGTCTTAATTCTACTTGCCCCATGGCGGGGAGTTACGGTTCTTCGAAACCAACTCCCAACAAACCCGATATCAGCCATGAAAAATCATACTGATGTCCGCTTAAGCAATCGATGGTGTTAGATTCGGTTAGGTCGATATTTATCTATTAGGAGTTACTTTCTCAAATCCATTTGTAGGAATATATTAAAATCTATCGACCAGTTTCAAGGCACTTTGCATTTAATAGACTACTGAATGCCCTACGTTTCAATTTTTTCAGGCTGAATTCCATATAAATAATACTGACATATTTCCATTCCAATGGCCATATCAAGTAAATTATTTTCCAAAATATGACCAGTGGCCATAGGGTTAAAGATTTCAAAATGAAAACCTTTACTTTGGAAAGTTACTGTTTACCATTTCGAGTACTTAGAATTACTCAACGGAAATCCATAATACCAATGTGTAAACTTTTAATTTGGGGTTAAATTCAATTCAACTTCGTTGGTCTGAAGAGAGACCGACCTTAAATCACTCACATATAGCGTATGCCAGCCTGGTTGTGCTAAGCGCAACACCCGGCCGACTCGTTGTCTAACTCGTGTCATTGAACTTATCACAACCAGCACAAAACTCCCCTATGGACAGCCCACAAAAGTTCCCTGGGCAAAAAGTTTATCTACCCGGAATGATCACTTAACAAAACTGAAAGACGTCTAATCAAGTTTGACAACTCGGAGTCATATAAGCATTCCACTATAAAATATATCCAATTACTTATTTGTTTTTCCACGACTGCACCTCTTTATCCAAATCAGATCATAAAACTTGTATTAGCGAAGCATCTATATAATTAATCGGCTAAGATTTTTTTTGTGACTTCAACTCCCCCCAGACCAATGGACCGATTTTATCGATTCAGATGTCATTAAATCAGGTTTAGGCTGTAGATGTGCAAACCACTTTTAAAAATTGTGATTTCGCTTCAAGGGGTTCCCAACCTTTTAAAACAGATATAAATTTTTTGTACAAATATTAAATCGATTTGAAATTTAGTTTGAGAAGAGCTTATGAATTGATCGAATTTGAATTTTTTTCAAAACTACAAATTTTTAACCAAAATTATCTTTTATGCATTCCTCAAATGTCAATTGTCCGAAAAATGCAGTTTCAAAATCAAAAGTTCCACTTTCCGAGCAAACAACTCAGTCAAATTTTAACGGTTTTCAAATTTTTTTTTTTTTGTTTTTCTAAATTTTTGTTTAATTTTCTTTGAAATGTGTTGGCAATAATGGTAATTATTTTTCCAAATGTATTTTTAATGAATTTTCTTAATATTGTCTTTAGTTGTTTAACGTGTATTTTTATCAAACGCCAAGGCAGAGAAAAAACTCTCTGAAATTTAAAGTTCTATATTAGGAAGCGAATATCTATGCCACTTTTTAAAAAATTTCATTTATTTGTTTTTGTATTTAATTGCACTAAATTGACTTAAAAATAATTACAAAGTTTTTACCGTTACTTAATTATTTATATTTTAATCATTGCCTTTAAAAAGAGTCCAATAAAATGAATGTTTCCTCAAAAAATGTATTAAAAATTGTTTTTGTTTTAAAAATACAAAAATTTTAAATTTGCTTTTTTGATTTTCTTTCATTAAATATAGTTTATTTAAGACGAATTTGTTTATGTTCGACAGAAAAATTAATTAATAGTATTTTGGATCGAAAAAACAATGACTTTTTGCTCGAAAAATTTTTTTATTTAAATGTTGATATTATATTTTTTAAATTTTTAACAAGATTCAAAAACAATTTATTTGAAGAAAATTTCATTATAGCTACAATCAATTAACAGTTATAGCCACGAATCTGTTTTAATCATCCTGCCTATCTATATAATTAATATGCTAAGGTTTTTTTGTGACTTTAAAACTCCTCCCAGACCAATTTTTTTTTTTTTTTTTTGTTTTTTGTAGTTTTTCATCGAAATGTGTTATAAATCGATGTTGTAGGTGTTCTGTAAGTGTTTTTTTATATTTTTTTTTTAATTATATCTTAGAATTATTTTTGTCTTAAATCTATTTTTTACTTCGTTTTTACTTAAATTAGTTATGTTTTATAGCTTGAAAAGTTAAGCTGCGATGTTTTCTAATAGTTATTATGTTTGTCTCAGTAGTAAAATTTGCGTTAGTCCGCCTTCGTATTTTGACAGTTACATTTTAAAATTCAGTGTCAGTTCATACGTTTTAAGTCAAAGCATTCAAATAATGATCTTTTATATCATTATTGAGACTTAATATATCGTTATTGAGGAAAAAAGCTTCTTGAATGGAATATCATATATTAACCCTTCGTATGGCAACTGCTCCGATTGGGATGATCTTTTGTTTTTTTTGAAGAAAAATGATAATAAAAATTACGTTTCTTCATGGTTTCGCAAATTTTTTTATTTGAGCAATGTTTTTCATTAAAACATAGTATGATGCATTTCTGCAACAAATGTGTTGAAGGGATGATAAATTATTGATTTAAATAGACATTTTCAAAGAATAGACATACTCGATAGAAGTACCACGAGCACATTTTTTGAAGTTTGTACTTTCTGGCAGTTTACAGTTTGGAATTCTGTTTTTTCTTATTGTGCCTAAAGCTAAAATTCCATCATTCGATAAATATTTTGAAAGTGGTAATGAATTAAAATAACTGTCGAAAACCAGGCGGTAATTTTGATGCTTTGGAACCCCCCTAGCTAATCTCATAACGCAATTGGAGGCCTCACCAAGGTCTGGCTCATGTTACATGACGATGTTCTCCTTGCTTGTCTCAAACTCAAATTTATAGCAAAAGCCTGAACTACCGCTTAGCACATAAATTTTATATCCCCATTTATGAGGTTTGTTTGGATTATATCTTTTCATGTGATGCCGGGCTTTGGTTGAGCAAATCTGTTCATCAACAGAAAAGAACTGCTCCATTGGAACTGTAGCGAAATTGTTGTTTAGTTCTTTTACAAGCGGTTTTATTTTGAATAGCAAATGTAGCGAAATTGTTGTTTAGTTCTTTTACAAGCGGTTTTATTTTGAATAGATCATGACGAGGATCAGAAGCAGGCACATGGTTCTCATTATTGTTGAAGTGTATGTGGCGTTTGATTTCTTCGAACCTTTTTTGTGACATAACGTTTTGAACTGCAGACATTCTAATATTTTTTGACCAGTATTTCGTAACTCTGGGCATGTGTGCAATCGACATAAAAAGGATAATGCCAACAAAGTGCCGGATTTCTAAAGTAGTGATATTTATATGGTTATTAGGGTCTTTTCGATGAGCGTTAAGATTTGTTTCATTCCTTATTGTCTCAAATAATGATTTTGGAATAAAGCAAAAAAAAAATTGTGATGACAATGATAGCTCCATTATTTCAGGAGGCAAGACGGTGCTGCCCAGAAATGTCAGCTAATTTTTAGTGAAAATTAAATTCCGTTTTCTCCATACGAGTTTGCTTCTGAGCTAATTTATGTTGGCTGCATTGCCATTAGAATGTATCGCGGCATTTATATTAGGTCTTCAATAGTCTCAGCATTCACACCTAAGTAACTTTGGCCCTCGCCTTGACCTTCATAATCCGTATTACTCACATCTTTTTCGTCAGGCTATAACTAGCTTTTGTCATCTCTTAAGAAGTCCAATTCATCTTCGCTATCCAGACTGTTTATAATCCCAGCTATTTTCGATGAAGAAAACCGTTTTGCTGCCATTGTAGCTACAAATAAATGAGTATTGAACATAAAGTATTTTACTATTTTTCAACTCAAGTGACAGTTCTGATGCATATCTGCAACAAAGCTAAATTTTCTATTTACACCTCCTATATGGCAATAGTCAAAAACACGTGATAAATAATACACAAATATAATATTTACCTTTCAAATTATTCAAATGTCAAATAATTTCACTTCGTTTATAACTAATATTTTTTTAAAGAAATTTAGCGATGCAGCAGAAACGCACTAAACAAAAAATGTCTGAGAAAATTAACCATTTGCTAAGTATTGAAGAGATTTTGGTGCTGCTGTCTGAAACAATTCAGAAAACATACGATGCCGAATAACATCAAATGCAGCTAGAACAGTTTTTGAATATAGATTGCGAAATAAATAAGTTGAAACGGTATGATGCAGAAATGCATCACCGCCATACAAAGGGTTAAACGTCTATAATGTTTCTTACATTTAATTTTCATTGAATTGGTCGAAGTCGGGCAACAGGTTTACTAGTACAGCATTATTGCATGATTGTATGCCCGATCATTTCTGCTCTCTGAGACCAATTTTTCTGGCATAAATGTCCTATGGTCGGAAAGAAGCTATCATCATTTATTTATACTTCTTACCCATAGAGATATATCAGAGTTCATATTCATGCCAGTTATTATCAGTAGCTAAACCAGGTTTCTTAACTATCCCCGTGTTAAGATATAACAATATCGTCGTGTTTTATATCATTTGCCACGGATACGCAAATACATTTAGTCAATTTTAAAGTTCAACATCTTTGTTTTTTCATATCAAAGCAGAGCTCATGACAATCTATAGTTTTTCCGTATATATAATTAAGCTGAGGTCTCAACACACATGCCTACAAACCCTCCTCCTTTTCACATGCTTGGAACAGTCTGGTGGCTACTACCATCATCACCAGGCGGAGTTAATTTGTAAGAGTATATGAGTGCTAGAAACGTTGCTTCATTTGCAGTTAAACGTAAAAAAACAAAGTTATTTTGCCCCCAACTAAGTACAGCACCTCTTGTGGTTACGACATATCTTGCATTACAAGTTCAACATTTCCGTCCATCTGTAATAATACCTATCAGCAGAAAAACTTTAGATATGAATATGTACATGAGATTCATGCACTTTTGACACTTATCTCATATTCTTGTTCTTCTCGTATTTGTACATGCAATTATATTTACAAAAAATAAGAATTATTCATGGTCCCTTGTGTTATTTCATGGCATTTAAGTATTTTTTTATTGTTACGTCAATCTTATACACACATTTTATGAACTTTGAACACAAGACTTATGAAATATTCATGTTGACGTGTTGTTGTTCTATTGTGTATTTTGTACATTGATATCATGAATAGTTCATGTGACTCATTGGTTATTGAGCTCTTAATAATAAACTGAGGCTAAATTCTCTAAAATACGTACGTCTTGCCATTAATGAAATCCCGATATACATTTGATGATTTTGAATCCTATTTCCCAAAATGGTACTAAGCTTGCCTTTATAAAGAAAGTTACTTATCTAGAATTTGTATTGAACTCTTCACTAATTTTTGAAAATCAAATTCATAGTCTGGTTAGTAAAGTTTATAATTCCTTGCGAAATCTTAGGTAAACTGCTTCGTTCACTCCCATTGAAATTATGCGTAAATTGGTAATACAATCAATTGTATCCCAGATAACATCTTCCGAAATTGTCTCTAGTAATTTAGACTCAGGGTCATTTCATAAACTTTTACTGGCATATAACAATGTAGCTCGAATAGGTATCGGAAAGGTTTGATCAAATTTTCAAAAAACCCGTCGTGGTCTCCAGAAGCCATATTCATTAAAACCGTTTGACACTCAATTTTTTAAAATCCGAATCGAGCCATAACGCCAATTTTTGAAGAGGAAGGACTCGTATTATATTTTCGTTGAGCGTAAAGTCAGACTTTTCTACGGTTTGAAAGTTATAGGCCTCGTTTTGTTCAGTCTATTGAACCTGGCTTAACTGTTACGGTTAACGGATGTTGAATTTGAAAAAAAAGAAAAAAAAAGCTCCACTTGCTTCACCAGCTATTTTGACACTTATCTCCCATGAAATTGTGATGATTTTAGAGTCTGAATAACTTACGTAAAGTTTTACTTCAGTTACGAAAATATGTCAATGTTTTGCCATCAAAATAACAGAAATGTTTTGCAATTAATCATACGATCCTCATTTGGAAAGTAGGCTTGAAGATAGATTTTTTGATCGGCCTAATAGTTCATTTAAATTATTTCTAAAAGTAGGCGTAGCTATGGTGAGACCACTCCCATTTTTAGTAAAGTTGCCGGGAGTAAGCATACAAACTAATTACCAAGTAGTAGTTTAATATAACCAAGAAGGTCTGAAATATAGCATTTTTATTGATTTGTGGGCGGTATGGGAGGGTGTGGCAACATTTTTTTGCTAACCATACTCTAAAGAATCTACTATACTCTAAGATTTTAGTTGAATATAACGACACAATAGTAAATTTTTATGATTTCTGCAATAGTCGGCGTAACTATAAACCACGCCCATTTAACAAATTTTAGTCTAATACGACCAAACTCGTCTGAAATTTTATGGATTTGTAGGTGGTAAAAGAGGTGTGGCAGCCATTTTTAGCCTAATTACCAAATGACATGAAAGGTTGGAAACAATGTCGTCACTGATAGGTATCAAAGAAATTTTCTGCGCATACTTTCCGGCTGAACATTAATTGAATTGAACGTACAAATTCTTGTTCATTGCGTCCTGCCATAAAAGCACACATTGAGCAAAATGCAGCATATATAAATTCATTGCTTCAACAATTCATTCCTTATTGCACACATCTTATCTATATTTACTTTTCTCTTACAGCTCCAATTCTTCCCCTAGTTCGTATAAGTTTCAAAATGTATCCAACATGAGTCCAGCAGCATATGGCATACGCGCCCAAACGCCTGTCTCCAGCAGTTCATCGAATGCCAATAATGTGCACCGTTACAGTTTTAGCAACAACAGTTACAGTCAGCAACAACAATCACAGCAGCAGCAGCAACAACTGCTTGAGCTTAGCGAATGGACAAATACGCGCGTATTGGCCAAGTTAGGCAACTATTATGCTTCTGGCATTGTGCGTCAACCATCGCCCGAGACGCCCACTCCACCAAATTCAGTTTTAGTGGAATTCGATCCACCCGAAAGTGGCACAAAATTATATATGGATCTCTTTAATAGCGGACGTTTTAATGTGATACTGGATGCAAGTCCGCCCGCAGCAGATGTAAGTGCCCTTCTCGCCGCTTATAAACATTTCTGACGTACTTTTTGTTTATGTAATGAACACTCTTTTTTTTGTAGATTAATCTAGATAAACCTGTTTGTGTGCGCACCCAAGTCGAGGGACGTTCTGGCTGTGTTTTCATTGAGGGCTCTGTGACAGAAATAAACCTTAATACAAAGCAATTTACGGTACAGATCAGAGGAGACAGCGGCGGCGGCGCTGCCACTCAAATTGTAAGTGAAATGTTTCTTTTTTAAGCAACACAAAAGATATGTTGACCTCTCTTTTGGTTTTTTATTTTTATTTTTCAGATTAAAACCGTAAGACGTGCAGATTTGCGTCTGTTGTTGCCTCCCTGGTGGGATGAACTAAGTGAAGTTTCACCACCGCCAACATCACAACCGCAGCAATATCATCATCAGCAACAACAACAATCGCAACAGCAGCAGCGTTCACATTCAGCCGTCAAAGCAATTGGACAGCAACTTGCAGTTGTAGCAGGCATTGATAATAATAATGGCACGTGTGGAGCTGCGCCTGTCACAGCACCACCACCACCTGCTACAAATATGCAACAGCGGCTTATAACCAAGTCCGGTCATATTGTTGTTAGCGGTGATGCCAATATTATATATGCGCCCAACTCACAAAAGGGCACAACGCCACATCAGCTGACTTATGTGACAGCGCGTTATGATGGCAAAATTCCCGGACATCAGACAGCTGGCGGTGGCAATCAAACGCCACTACAGCTGCATCATGTATTGCCAACCATTTCACAGCAGCAGCAGCAGCAACAACACCAACACCAACAAAAACAAGAAGAGTATTATCGCACGACAGCAACTTCGCCTTTTCAGAGCAACAACACAGCGCTGTTGATAAGCGCTGAAAATGGCAATATTGCTGCCAATCCGTCATCAGTATCCATACCAGATATCATTGTCTCGCAGCAGCAGCAACAGCAGCAGCAGCAGCAGCAGCAGAATAGTAACAATAGTCATCAACATCAGCAGCATAAAGGCGCACAATCGCCTTCCGACGATATGCAGCGCCGGCAACGCTCTTATGATGACTATGAGTCAGACGATGAATTGAAACGTGTCGAAATCAGTGGCTTCGGCATGGATGGCATGGATCCCGAAAAATTGTCCGGCGGCAGCAAGCGCAGCAGCATGCAAAGTCGTGGCAGCACATCGAGTTTCGATCAAAGACTCACACCCAGATCTCATCCTGCAACTCCTAGGTAAGTAGCCAGATTTTCTTGCAAATTTAATATATTTTTTAACCCATATTCCATAACAGATCTCAAGCAACTACACCGCATCGATTCAAGAAGGGCGATATTGTTCAATCGGAATCTGGTGTACGCAAAAAATTTAATGGCAAACAATGGCGCCGCCTGTGTTCGTTGTGTTCCAAGGAATCTCAACGTCGTGGTTATTGCTCGCGTCACTTGAACCAAAAGGGTAATACACTGCGTTCCACAGGACCCAGCCGTTTTCCAAGGTCAGTTTTAACTATAGGCTTGGAACAGTTTTTATTAAAAGTACATGCTTGAATATATATTTATTTCAGTGATATTAGCAGCCGCTCTAGCAGCAAAACTCAAGTCGATGAAGAAACTTCTCGTGATTCGGAGACTTCGCCAAATTATCGTGTCACCGGGCGTTTCGACCAGGAGGAAACTGATGTGGCAAATATGTTAGGTAAGTTGTTTACAAATTCCGTAGGAGGAAAAGAATTCCAAACATATTGTCTCTGGTTGAATTTATTCACCCCAATAGACCTTTATATGAGCGCTCACATTTATGACTCTTAAAAGAGGTTATTTTCTGACGATATTATGAAAGGTCATAATTTTGAGTCCGATATGACTGTCGTTTAGGAACCTTTAATGAGCGCTCATAATTATGTGCCCGAAAAGACTCACTTCGCTTGTAGCGCTCACTCTGACATTAGCCTTATTTATGATGATTTTAAGAGCGCTCATAATTATGACTTAGAAAAGTGTCATATCCGAAAACATTCATAACGCTTGACTCTTAAAATACGCATATTTATAACGCTTATAAGAGTCATATTTCGGACTCAGATCCGTGTGCGCTTCCAGTAAAGGAAGCACGCTCATATAAGAGTCTCTTATGATAATTTTACGAGCTCTTAAATTCGAGTCTTAAAAAACTCATAATATTTGTCTGTTATGCGCCACAAAAAAATCATCATTTTTGTTTAATAAGTCATTAATGACACTTAAATATGACTTTTATAACTCCGGAAACATTCGAAATTCTGACGCTTTAAAAAATAGCTATATTGGACTCCTATAAGAGTCATATTTTAGAATCAGATCTTTATGCTCTTCAAAGATGGGAAAAACGCTCATATCAGGGCTTTTTATGAGCGCGCAGACTCATAAATATGAGTCTGAAAGGAGTCATGAAAAACTCATAATGATTGTTAGGACCAGCTGAGTTTTTGTCAGTCATGTATTAGGTCTGTTTCCGGCCTTATCAAATTAAAACTAAAAAAAATCTAAATTTTACTGTGTAGGAAAAAATCTCTCAGACAGTTGTCTTTTTTCTCACGAACTGAGTGGTAATCAAAGGTTACCGAAACCATTGTGTTGATATTTTTGAATCCTTTAAAATTAATTCTAATTTTGAAAACCTATGTTCACCAACTTAACTGTCACTTATACCTTGTTAAATCTATCATGATTTGGACGTTTTTAGTGGCTATTCTAACCACACGACAATATTGTTTTAGTAAAAACTTGTCTGCATTCATTGTCTGCAGACGATTTGTTCTCTCATTTTTGCTCTCTTTTACTATTTTTTTATATGAAACGCGTACGAGTAAAATATGTAAAAAGCTTTTAAATACTTCTGCCTTTGGGAACAGATTCTATTCAGCTAGAAATGTGTTTAAAATTGCTCAAAATCTTCATTGTCCCTTGAGAGCTGGCAACTCTAACTCTTAGTTGCATAAAGAAGGCACGACTAAAGAAAGAACAAAAATGCAATTCTATCAGGTTAATCGCACTAACCATAACGACCTGTTGTCACGTTCACACCAATGCCTGACCATGTAAACTTGGTGGTCTGCTACCCTCAAACTGCTTGCGTACAACTGCAATACATGTTGCCGCACACACACACTCAGAAGACTCTTATACACCTATAATCTTCGATGCACCTGCATCAATGCACTTTATACACATAACTTGAAATTTACAAAATGTCAAACAACTCAATGTAAACGCACTAAACTTAACACGCAGTTATTGATGTCGTTTTTAACACTTCATAATTTTTTTAATTAATTGTATAATATTTACAAATAAATATAATTTTAAGATTGTGTAATACATATACTACGCTGACGACCGAAGAGAACAATAATCATAATAATTATAATAATGAACATGTTTCAAGACTTTGATCTTGGCGCCAAATTATATCTGCAGTGTTTATGTAAAATTCATTTAATTAATACATTTTTGTAAACTCAATGAGGTGTTTGATTTTAATTTTAAATTTTTGTGTTTTTTCCAGTGTCACTCAGCAGCTCACGCTCTGCCACGCCTTCATATTCATCGCCCGTAAATCATGGTACTTCACCAATGAATGCCGCCACTCATTCTCCGGTGACCGTAACTAATCGTCAGAATTTTTTTACGCCCATCGGAGGACCTTCTGCTCCCAGTGATGCACATCCGGCCAAATGGAAGAATACTCCAAGTCCGGTGCTATATAATGTTGGCTACTCACAGGTTATTCGACCGGAGTCAGTGCGTGCGCAACATCAGCAGCAGCAGCAACAACAACAACAACAACAACAACAACAACAACAACAACAACAACAGCAGCAGCAACAACAACAGCAGCAGCAACAAACCGCAGTGCAGGCTTCTATGCAGCAACAACAGCACCACCACCACATAGCGACACAGCAGCAGCATCATCATCAGTCATCGCCTGGACTACCACCACCACCACCGGTTGCGGTGCCGCCATCAGTTGCAGTCGTTGTATCTGCGCCGCCGCCGCCACCACCAACTTCAGTGGGTCATCAAACTACAAGCGTCATAAGGATATCGCCAGCAGCTGCCTCTATTACTGCTAATAATAACAATGGATGTGGTGTTAATGGTTTGGCTGGAAATCAGTCGTTTCATCCCGTAATTGTGGATGCAACGCAATTAGTTCCATTGCTGCCACATCATCAACAACAACACCAGCAGCAACATCAACAACAACAGCAGCAGCAACAACAACAGCAGCAGCAGCACCAGCAACATCAGCAGCAACAACAGCAACAGGAGCATCAACCACAGCCAACTGCTTTAATATCGCTAGCAGCACCTTCCACTGCACCAACCATGCTTCAGTTGCAACAACAACAGGCACAGCAGGCAGTTCCAAAAAACGGCAAGTTCTTTTTTAAAAAATAATCATATTTTGTAATTCACTATGCGGCACCAAAAAATAACTACTTTGTCAACTTATCCTTTGTTTAGGACTGAAAGGAATTTAACTGCGTCCCCATAGCATAAAATGTGACCTTGAAAAAATCATTTAGATCAATGCAACACTAAACGTCATCACTGCCACCAGAGTATGCCCTCAGTGAGGGGTTCTATCACCTCTTTTGTAAACATTGGTCGTTGATGGACTACTCCAAGAGCTGAATTTTTCTAGGACTTTACTACTAGTGTATATGCGAATGATTTGGTTATAGCATGTCTGGGGCTGTCCTGAAAAAGTCAACTAGTATATTTTTCTACAACGTTCATAACTATAGAGTTCAGTTACTACAGCTTTTTCACACTTTCTCGGCATTTTGTGTTTGGCTCAGGTACACAATGGCTCTTACAACTAAGAAAGCCTACACTAGACGGAAAGGTGATTGATTTTCAAATGAGGTCAAGTATTTAAAAGTTATTTTTGACAAGAAGCTTTTTAGGTACTTCATTCACCTGCCAACGCCTTCACGGCAAAACCTGGTTTCTCAAGCCAGAAATATTATGTTAGGCTTTCTTAACTATTGTTAAACCTTTGATTACTTATGCAGGACTTGTATGGTGGCCGAAGATTCAACCACGAACAACAATCAATACACTTCTTAAACTGCAAAAAAGGGTATGTATTAGAATCACAAGGGCTCGACTCAAGCCCTTGGTGTATTACTGTGACTGCCTTCTTTAAAGATAGCGATCGAAAATCAAGCATGTCTTAGCACACCGAGGTTGGAGGAAATAAGTGATTACAGAGCAGGGATTTTTAAAGGACATGAAGATTTGCTATATATGTCAAAATGCTATTAGATAGTTATACCTAATAGGCAAGTGTAGAGAAATGTTAGGTACATACGTGAATCAGGCTCACTGTTATGGTATGCTTTTGTGTTCAAACTAGAAAATGTGCTATACTCCAACCATATTCCAAGCGGAAATATATGTTATTGGAGCATGTGTCCAGAAATGTCGTCTTAGAAAACTATGGAGTCACATATCTTTATACTTTCAGACAGTCAAGTGGCATTAAAGGTCCTTCAAGCAAACGAGCTTGGTTCAATCATTCTATCAAGCCTACGAACTTGATTCAAAACTAGTCTTTGAAATTCTTAAGGCCGAAACCATAATATATAATATGGAATTATGGTAAGTACCAGGGAATGAAGGGTTTCAAGGTCACAAAAAGACAGACAGCCTTGCCAAAATAGAGCTTCTCGGTCCATCACTGGCTCTGAACCATTTTGCAGTCCATCAAAAGGTTACCTTGTCGCAAATGTGTGGACCTGGGAATACAAAAAGTTTCTGAGGCACTAGACAAATTGTAATTGAGGGAAAGCAAAAAAGTGTGCATGGTACATTACATGGTAATCTCATATCTTTTGGTACACGGTTTTTTTGCTCATAAAATTAAAAAAAATTTTTTTTTTTTTAAGAATTTTTTTTAGTTTTTGAGTCGTTCGTTAGCTCTAAATTGTAGAAAAATTTATTCGAAATGGCCACCATTTTTTAGAATGATTTCCAGCACGAGCGAAGTCGATCCGGCTAGCAATTGATCGCAGCAGGCACGACAATGAAGGGGAAATTCGTCCACTATTTGGACAGGAGTTCGCTTTAGAGACTCGATATTTGTGTGTCGAGTCGAGCAAGTCGTACCTTCGAACACAGACCACAATTTGTAATCCAATGGATTCAGATCTGGGCTACCCACCCGAGAAACAATTTCAAATTTTGAGTCAATAAAGTGGCCGATGTGTGTCAGGTGCCCGTGTCGATGAATATCCGACCTCCACACCGATAAAAGTGCTAGTTCTGGAACACCTTTAGGGAGGCACAGTTTAAGAACGAAGACCGAATCGAGCACTCTTTGGTTAAATGTGTCCGAATAAAGTCACTCGTTAATTACGGAACTATTTCAGGTGACTTTCAAGGTACTTGTTAGATAAATTTTGTGTACGTTATAGTTAAGACTCAGGCCAGTTACAACAATACTATTTTCGGTAAAATATACGCATTTTTTCTCAGGTCTTGTTCGCAAAAGCTCGTTTGCATTCACTGTCATATAAATTTGCAATCCGTTTTTTTATTAACTTCGTAGTTTTTGTTACTACTCGTAGCGTTTAACAATGGAATTGATTTCGATACTCTGGACTATAGGGCCTGAGCACTTTGGTCGCTGGCCACTGATCCGTGGAAATGAAGGTCGGTGCATTGTTTTCGATCCACTCTTGAGTCATTTCAGTCTTATGGGCTGTAGCAAATGACTTGTTGAGAGGTCCATGGCTTGTTTTGAAATTATGTCATGTTGAAAGACTTCACAATCAACTCCAAAACATTGAATTCATATGCTTTCGCCGAAGTTTTGACTCCTTTTTAACAAAAATTAAGCTTGTTGATCCCATCATAGGCGATCGCCTATCACAAACTTACAGAAACAGGATGCTGCTGCTTGTCGTGATGAAAAAGCATACCAGGTGTGCAAGTATGAAATCGCTGTTTTTTTCCTTGAAATAAAGAATTTTATTCGTAAAGTATAAAAACAGATAGCATTGAAAGTATGTTCCATCGAAATTTATGCATTTATTCCAACTTTCTAGCAGTTTGTGGATCCCTTGCCAGTAAGATTTTTATTATTATTAAGCTTTTATCCTGTGACGATGCTATGCAGGAATAACTTCATCTTGTGCCTTTCGAACAAGATTTGACATGTCGTTTTTCGTCTCTCCATCTGCTCGTCATTCAATTCATTCATAAAATCGATTTTAATAGCATGCCAAACATTAATAATTTTATCTAATATTCTTTTTAAATCGACAGGATTTAATCAGGGGTCGATTTTTCGTTGGCACACGCTCCTGCCACATATTAATGCATCCCCCGCAAAAACAAACGTGCAAAACGTCGTATCGCAACAATCTACTGGCAGCACTCAATCCACATTGAACAACAGCAACAATGGCAACAACAACAACAATTGTAACTTTCAACAAAATTCGCTGGAATCAGCAGCTAAATCAATGAATTCGGTGTCAACAACGGAGCCAGCTGTCGCCACGCCATTATCACATGCGGATGAAACAGACGACCAGCTCGATGATGATGTCTTCGAGCCATCTACAACTGGAATAAACAGCGGCGGAGCAGCCGCTGGTCATCAGCAGAAAACCCAACAGCTTAAACAGCAACGAGCTGCGTACAATATAAACGACACCAGTTCTGCTGGTTACCGCATGACCACATATAGCAGCTCAGCTGCACCAGAAATAATTTGCAAAAATGGCAGTGAAGCTTATGAATCAGCTGCCATGGAAACTAATACAGCCGCTGCGACACTCGCAGCAGCTGCAGCTGCAAAACGACGCTCGCACTCTTTAAGTGCGCTGCAGCAACAGCAGCAGCAGCATCAGCAACAGCAAAATGCAAAAGAACCCATGAGTCTCATGACAAAGGTACGTCAATTCAAACTATTTATTTAATAAATTAAATCCAATAAAAATTTTTTGTACTAATTACTATTAAATCCTTTTTGTTTGTCTGTTGTTGCTTTGCTTTTAACCATTTTTATTTTGACAGAATAAAATCCGTCGCCCTATGAACGCCTTTATGATATTCTCCAAGAAACATCGCAAGCTTGTGCACAAAAAACATCCCAATCAAGATAATCGCACAGTCAGCAAAATTCTGGGTGAATGGTGGTATGCTTTGAAGCCTGAAGAGAAAGCCAAATATCACGAGCTTGCCAGCTCGGTGAAGGATGCACATTTTAAATTACATCCTGAATGGAAGTGGTGCTCAAAAGATCGTCGTAAATCATCGAGCTCAGGCAAATGTGGCAGTGGTGATGCCAAAAATCGCAATGATTCGATTGATGGTTCAGATTCGGTGGAACAGGAACAAAGTCCCACAACCGGCGGTGGACCATCAAATATGGACATGCAAGGTGACAATATACCGCTTACAATTGCCTCCTACAATACCAACCACGATGATTCATCAAACACAATCGTTCATGATGAATTTCATATAAAAACGGAATCAGTTAAAGATGAAACACTGTCAGAAGATGAAAATGTAAGTTGAAAAAACTTAGCCAAAACCATAAAAAATAAATAAAATTAATTAAAAAAAAATAAAATTAACAATAAAAATAAAAAAAATAAACAACAATATAAAAAATACAAAATATAAAATAAAATATTAATAAATAATAATTAAACATAAACAAAAATACATAGAACCAAAAAATAAGTTAAAAATTTTACTATAATTTTCAAATTTATTTAATGTAAAAAATTGTAAAATAAGAAACTTATTGCTTTTCTGCTCAGATGGTTATTGATGAAGAGTCCAAAATTAACATTGGTGTAGTTCAACAACAGCATGAAAATTCCAAACAACAAATTGATTTAAAATGTCGTGAACGAGTTGCTGACTCAGACATTGAAGATGCATCATATGAACAACGATCTGCAACAGCCAACAGCATAAATAGTAATAATGCCATAGGAAATACAAATAATAACAATACTGTTGAAAAGGTTTAAAATAAGCACACGTTAATATTTCTAGAAATTTGAAAAATAATGAATTTATAATTTCAGCTTGCAACGTCATCAACAACAACAAATGAGCCCGTAGGTGATAATGCAGAATGTGCTAAACAAAATGAACAATACGATGAAGCCAATAAGTCAAACAATAGCAATTCAACAGCCGCCTCTGCTGCAGCTAATGATCGTGACATAACATTCAAGCCGAAGCCAATTAAAGCACACCGGCCTACAATTGAGAGCAATATGCTTAGCTATCAACAGATGCCAATTTACTCTTACAGCAGTCCCAAGAATCCTATTGGTGTAACCCCATTCCAACCAACAGGCGAGCATAATACAAGCACAATAATCGTTTTGCGTAATCGTGCCTAATTTTTATGGAACTGAAAATAAGCTATGGCCGATATTTTGCGCAATTTCGATAGATTGTCTATTTTTGTCATGGAATTTTTATTAATTCATTATTTGTTTTTTTTTTCTGTATAGGTGGTGCTTTCAAAACTATGCCCATAAGTCCCAAAAGTACAAAACTTGATGAGCAACAAACGCAAAGCAAACAACAGGATGACATTTTAGAACAACAGCTACAAATTAAGCAAGAACAAATGTCACCGTTTAATATTAACGGTTCGGCAACTTCTGCTGCTAATAGCAATGTATTTACATTTAATGTGCCAACAACAACTGCTACTAACCAGCAGCATCAACAGCAGCAGCAGCATCAAATGAGAAAAATCAATGCTACAGATCAACTAAAAAGTCCAACGGAAGCAAAAGGTAAGCTAAATGTACAACGCTTAATTTTGTAGTGTGTATAATTTTATTTAAGTTTTTGTTGTTCTCTCTTATGTATTGCACAATATTTTGTGTGTGAATCATTGAGTCTAAGGGATCACTTAACATTTTTGTTTAAATTTTTATTTGGGTGTGTGTAAAAATTGTGGAAAATTAATTTTAAAATAATATGAACGTGACAATGTCGTTGTTTATAAAACTTAATAATCAATGAGTTGATTTCTTCACACGTTTCCAAAGAAAAAGCGTTTTCATCCAAACCTCACATCTTGTTACTGAACTCACACAAAAATAACGACAATAGTCGTTGTTATTATGGGCTACTGTGCGTTCCATGTTGGCAAAAAATTTCATCTTTTTCAACTATCGACCCTGAAAATCGTTATTAATATGTTTGGGAATTCCGCCACTACATTTTACTACCATATCATTGACAAACACCAACATATGAATAAAAGCAAAGAACCCCAGATATCTGTTATTATATCTGAAACCAGATAAAAGTTATCTGAACAATTTTCTCATTTACGAAGGTGCTTTCATCGACGTTCCAATATAGTTCTAAGCTGTTTCTCCAAAATCTTATAGGTGCTTGTGATGATATTCCTCTAAAAAGTTTTATCAACACTTTTACCAAATTTTCTGAACTTTCTAATTCCAAAAGTAATCAAAATATGGCATTGTACATAAAGTGCCACACCAATCGCGTCAATTATGCCTTTGATCTCTCCGCATCCTGATATCGATAATTCAATCAACATATTTTTAACATGCGGCCGAGAACAAGCCTTCCTGCACACATTAGAAATTCCAGTAGACAAAATATTGTATCATACCTTTTTGCTTAAAGCAAAAGTTCAATTGGCTTAGTTTTTGTGCGAAAACAGAATATTTTCGATGTTAAGATAGGCGAAATGTCCTAATGTAACTTATTAGCTACCGATATTTATCTTTTCTACTTGAAGAAAAACTGGGCATTCAGTGAGAATATGTCTGAGAATTTCTTCATCCTCAAATCATTGTCTACATAGTTAATCAGTTGAGAGTTTAATTTCCGTTCATCTTCCATGGGTCGTTTTTCCCTATGTTAATAAGAATCTTCGATTTCTTAGGTGATAGTTCTGGGAATATAAGTTTAGTGAAAATCTTTCCTAAAGTTTTCTTCCAAGAATCTTGAGATTCGCGGAGTGAGATTGTTTTGACGTGCCGCTTGAAGAGATTCTTAGCAACACCACAGAACAGTTCGGATTCTGTGAATGGTTTATTCTGCTGCCTGTTTGGCTAGAGAGACTGGTTTCTCATTCCCTTCAAAGCCACAGTAAGCAGGAATCCACTATAGGGTAATTTTGTTATGTTGTGACAGTCTCAAACACTAGCTTGCATTTAATCATAGGTGATTTCGGAATTTTAAGGGTGGCGGCTTGACTATCGGAATAGACTAAAATCGCTTTGCCTTTAACATTATTCAGACTGTTCAGTCTGATACATGTGTTAATGGCAAGAATTTCCGTTTGGAAGATTGTGGATTTGTGGATTTGTGGAGATTCCTTCATAGATTCCAGGTCTTAGTGCCTTGTTTTTAGATGGATTTAGTTTCTTGTGTGCCAAATTATATCAAGAGGGGATAACTACGGTAAAGTTTTTGTTAAAGCAAGTTTTGAGAAGCGTGTCATCTTAAGGCAAGTAGACTTCCCATTCTCGCTTTAGGGTTATGATTAAGGAGAAGTATCACTTTAAGGAAGGATTGGGGACAATGTTAGCCAGATGGAGAAGTTTGTACAGGCTGAGCTGAGCTTCCATCTGGAAGTGTATGAGAATTGGTGTAAGACCTAAGATGAAAAAGAGTGCCGTCTTTAGGGTGTACCTGATACAGCCTGTCATACATAACTCTTCAGATCTTTGGACTCGTTCGAACTACGGTTGATCCTTTTAGGTTGATCCTTTTAGGGTTTTCCACCACCACACTGCAGACACAAAATAGTGTGGGTTTAACGGTCATCATGCAGAGATTGTAAATCATCTTAGAGCTTATTCCTTTAGTTCTTACCGCAAATTCTGCTACAGGTCCACAAATAGGCTGTAGTTCTACTGATAATGTGGTCAATTTGAAGGTTTCAGGTCAGTTTGCTGTGCAGGTCCTTTCCAACATACTTTGCTGGGTTGAAGGAATCTACTTTCTTCCCAAAAGAGTTCTGGGCAAGTAAGATTACGCTGAAATCACTGCGTCAAAATTAGAATGTACCTAGAATGTAGCTTATGCCGGCCTTAGGAAAGTATTTTGCTATCACTTTTACCAAAGCGCCAGGTTTATAGCCATAAGCCTAACTACAGCTGAATTATTTTGATAACAAAGGTATGAGATGTTCTGAATCTTGTTGCAGAAGAGCTGGAAAAATGCCATCTTCACCAACAGATTTGAAACTAACTGCTTTGCCCAACTAACTGCTGATAAATCACATACCAGTTATACAATCCAAGAGGTTATCCAATCTTCTCTACTTGGCAAATTTTTCTGTACGTAGTGCTAAAAACGGTTTGATATGAGTCGTTCCGAATATTGGAACACGGGAAGTGAGTATTACGAAAGAGTTCTAAGGTATATTTCCTGGTTTTTATCAGGTCCTCATTCTCATATTTGAGGCTACCCGGAAGGATTTTAGTCGGGCGGTTGCTTATCTTCAAAATAAAGGCGACAACTCGAAGGAACATTCTTGATGGAACCACGGAAGTTCCTGAATGAGTGCTTTAAAGACTTTTGTATCTATTTATTGTAATTGTTGAAAATTTATAGTATGACTGCAACATAATCACGCATAATATTGTCACTTCAAAATTTACGCAACCAATTTTAACCCACACTTCCCTCCATCTAATCCTTATATCAGTCTTTTTTTATTTATCAACCAATGCCTTTCTCGTTTAACTAATTTATGCTTATATCTTATATCTATCTATGTATTTATTTTAACTTATGCCTATCCACATCATTTTCAATTTTCACTGAACTAACTAACAGACAAAATAGAAGAGACTTGTAGAGCCACAAAATGTGTTGGTGGTCTATTGGTTAAGCAGTTAACCGTTAACACCGCTGCTATTGAAAACGACGACAAAAACAACAACGACGATGACGACGACGATGACGACAACGTTGACAATGACGACGCTGACTCTGAAATTAACTTTGACGAATTGGAATTCGATGCAATTTCTCATAACAACAACAACAACAACATCATCAGCACTAAAAAACCAAGAGAGTTCACAGTTAAACGACGTTCATTGACGCCGCATAATCATCATATATCGCCACATCATCAACTTAAATATATGCATCAAAGACGCGTTGAGACACCACCCACAGTCATTACTCGTGTGCCCACACCATATTCACATACATACGCACGCATGTCACACTCAACGCCACCGCCATTGTTTTTCAGTAATAATAATACTAATAAAACTAATGCTATTAAAAATATACACAATGATAAAACCTCCTCCTCCTGTTTTCTGGCAACGCCTCCACCACCACCACCGCCACTACCACCACCTGCAACTAATGCCACAACCACAACAACACTTAAAAATGGTGCAGCTTTAGGACGCGCCGCCTTGCTTTACGATGCTTTGGTTCTAGATGCCTTGGATGGCACAGCAGTTGATGATGAAGATCTAGCCACCACTAATATTCAACGTGGTTCCACTACTAGCTTTGATCCTCCGCCACAGCCTAAACAAACAATGCTGCTCATAACTGGTGGTGGTGCTGCCGGTGCTACTTTAAAAAAGGCAACGACCAACAACTGTGGCACGAATTTCAGTTATACGCCACAAAAACCACGCATATTAAATTCAAATAATTCTACAACTAATATCATTAAAACTACAGGAAATAATTTATCAGCTACTTCTCATTACTCGTGTGTTGTTACCGCTAATAGCAATAATATTGCATCGTCGTCATCATCATCAGCCTCATCATCATTATCTGCATCGAATATGCGTCCTGTATCATTTTTCAGCGTTAATACAGCTGGTAATAAAATTGCAATTCCAGCTAATGCACGCATATTGACCACAACGAGTGCTGGTGGCACGGTCACTGTTTTAAATACTTCAGCCATTGGAGCTGCATGCAATAAATCCACTTCTACATCAAGCGTGAATACATCAGCTACATCTTCGTTTTCCGCAAATTGTGCTACATTCGTTTCCACTAATTCTTTCACTTTTTCTAACACTACTAATAATAATAATAATAACAATAACCATAACCATAACAATAGTCATAACAACAACAACAACAATAATAAGAATAACTCTTATAGTAATTCTTATACTAACACTGATTTGAAACAACAAAGTGGAAATACTTCAATATTAATGATTAATTCAAATGTAGCTACTGCAACAAGCGGTTTAGTTTCCTCGGCACCATCATCTGCCCATTCTGCTGCGGCTTCTACCATCAGTATAGCATCCATCAGTTCAGCTGTGCCCACACCACCAACATCAGCTTCATCTGGCACAACACAAATGTTAAGTTCTGCTCATACTGGAACGGGACAAAAACAAATACTGTTTGCCGTCAACAATGTACTGGGACATCAAGTAAGTATCCTCATAAATTAAACAGGGAATTTAGTTACAAATTTAATACTTTCCTTTGCAGTATACATTTTTACCAATGCCTCAAAACCAGCAACAACAGCAGCAACAGCATTCGGGAGATCAACAAACTATTGTCGAAAATTCAGCAGCTGGTAAACCTTCATCAACTACTACTGTTCAATATATGTTTAAAAAGAGCAATGCCCAAGCAGGCGGAGGAGCTGAATACAATAATTCGCAAAATACTATTCATCTGCAAAACTATACGCTGGGTAAGCTTGTGCCAGGACTTATAAGATACCCTAAGATACGCTAAAATAAGAAACTATTTATGGTATTCCAAATTTATAAATATAATATTTTGTCAGGTTTTATGAAATGTAGGTTCGATAATATAGTAATATAAGATCAGTAATATAAGGCCAGGTTAAAAATTAAGCCGGCATTTTAAGCTTCAAATACACTAGCATTTCTGGGGTGTTGTTCACACTTTTTCATAAATTATACACACTTTTTAGTCGTGACTATTTAAACAGAAGTTGATTAAGCGATTTACGCTTTAATAAGGATCGCTTTTCGATGGTCTGCCATTCACGATGAATGTGCCATTCACGAAAAGTTAACCACACTTGTCGGTAAATCTGTAAGACACCTTCGGCCGATTCGTGTGCATCTCTTCCTTGCATTTGCATTTGGTTTTCGAATCTTCCTGGCGAAGCGTTAAGAAGCGTTCTAAGCGAATCGCTTAGACCCCTCTCGATGATTCGTTGCAAAATCTTTCCGACGAACGCTTTTATGGCCTCAGCTGATTGCATTCGACAATATCCGGATGACTCAAAAGAGCTCGCCAGCGATTGTCTTATTTCCAAGCGATACGCGGACGATTCTGAGGCGATATACAATGAAATTCAGTGATGGCTAAACCATCTTAGCCATCTTCTTTGGGTGACGTAAACCAGCCATTCTTCTCGTGCATTTGCACTAGAGATTTAAAACACTGCTGTGCTCGTGCCAAGCGTAACTGCGTTATGGTCTTAGTTGGACCGAATACTATTTTTGCTTTGCCTTTAACTATTGTAGCTGCTATTTGCATGATAACAGCTTCTTTATTATAGGCTGAATTTCAGCCTTGTTTTGCCAGCAATTCCATGCAGCTGAATGGCACAACCAAGCAGCACATAACTACCTAAGAAAATCAGTTGTACGACACGAAAAAATGGCGGTTCAAATTAAAAAGTTCCTTAAAAATTATATGCAACAGAATCCTGTCTTTGTGATCATCTTCTCCTTGAGCTTGACTAAATTACTATGCCTCGGACTATCGGGGTCCAAGCATTTAATTCGTATATTTCATTCATAGATAGAATCCTTTTCAAGTTCTGTTGAATACATTTAGCTTTTGAAAGATGCTGAGCGATATACATATATCACGCAGTTCTTTCATTAGGCGATCGGTTGCTTGAACGGTATCAGAAATTGAACCCTTAAGGTAGTCTTGCCGCTGATTTTGTCGCAGCCTTTCTAGTTTGGCAAGGTGTTGTGATTCCATCTCGTATTTCTTATAAGCAGTGCGGCCATCGTCCATTTCCAATGGCAAGTCTTAATTTCCTTCACTCTTATTCGCCGTCGCCAATGTGATATTTGGTTTCTTCTTGATCTGAATCAATGTTTCAATTTGCCCCGCAGATGGTTGATGCAGCGATGCATTCACCGGTGGAAATTTAATGTTAACTGTTAAATTATGGTGGCAATGATACATTGTGCAGCCGACAAAGTTCGCACAGTAGAATTCCAAGATAATTGATAAAGTGATTATCATGTCCATTTGTATTGCTAAGAATTTGTACGGCATTTGTTGTCACGCTTGTTTCCTAGCTTTCGGCGAACCACACTGGAGGTGATGTACGATATGTTTGCATGCATATCGTGGCGCTTGCCATTTTTCCCAATGAATCTACACGTTAGGTTATCAACACTTGAATTAAGTATTGAAAGCGCTCATGGTTCCAAGAGAAGATATTCTGCAAAATTTGTATTTCCAACTTTAGTGTGTTCAAACATGGTCATGCATTGCAAAGAGTTTGATGTTGTCGGTTAATCTGATACTGCAGTCTCGACGACTTAATAAATGTATTAGAAAAAACAAAATATGCTGCTGACAACCTGGTCATAATGAGGTGGAACCGAGGCGCAAGGATACAGACGGTCACAGATTAATGCAGACTTCCAAATAATGTCACTTCAAACAATTTTGTTTTCTTTTCTTTAATACCAAAAGTATTTTTAAACTCATTTTACACACTTCAATAGTCAATGAAATATTCTTGAACTTTAAACACAGTTAAATATAAAGAAGTCATATATAAAGAATTCAGAAATTTATGAAAGCATTAACAGTAAATATATAAATTACTAAATATAGAAAAATACACGCGTACTTTCCACCAATAACGTACTTCAGCATGTTCCCCAGCAAAGCAATGTGCTTTAGACGCTTATTACTAAGCTACTAAAGTACAGCCATCATCTAATATAGTTGTGATTTTTATATTATATACGCGCTTGAAAGTTAGTTGGATGAAGTTTGTTAGTACAAGAAAATTACATCTGTGATTAGTATTGATCAATTTTTCAATACTTAAGCTTTAAGCATACTAGTAAAAAGTTCAGCATAGTTTATCTTTTTAATATAAACAATAATTTATAATAAAATGTCACTTTCTTTCAGAAACAACTCCAATTTCACCATACAAATCGCTGCCGACTACACCAAAATCTGCCTCCTGTTCTTTTCAACTTAACCATGCCGCAAACGGTTCAGCTGAAAAAAGTAATGCCGACCAGGATGGTGGTAATGCTTCGGTAAAAGGCGAAGAAGATGAGGAAGATGAAGAGGGTCAACAATTTGTGTTGGCACCAACACCAGCACAATTAGGACGCGCACCGTTACAGCGTAGAAAGAATTTGTGTATGTTTTTTTAATAACTTGACTGCATTTAGTTGTAAATAATTTTCATCATAACACTTAAATTGCTTTTATTTCATAGCGGTTGGCAGTAGTGCCTGCCTCAAGTCTGGCGATTCTAGCAACCAGTCAAATGTAGCATCTGCAATTTCTAATAGAAATATAAGCAGCTGTTCACCGGTTATGGACTCTTCTTCTCCCATCATTGGCAATGTTAATACTGCGCCAGCATCTATTTCTTCAGCTCTACCAACACCAACATCTTCATCGACAATGACAACGCCAGGCAGTGAGGAACATTTACCTTCAACGCCATCCACCATCAACTCAATTCCAAGATCTCCTCTCAAGTGTCCAGGTCCAGTTAAGAAGAAAAGTGACGATATGGACAAGTAAGTTGCAAATCTACTTTGCTTAACACATACATTAATACACAATTTACACAAATAACACAAATAAACTCTAAATATGTTTTAAGCGTGCTGAAACAAGTGGATTTTGAGAAAAAGTACCAAGCATTGCCACAATTCAAACCGGAAGATTGTCAATCTCCAAGTGCAATTGCTGTGCCATCTTCACCGCGTGTCTACGGCACAAATTATCGTAAGAAAAATGCTGTGCACCAAGTGCAAAAAATACGTAAGTAAACAATCCACAGCATAAGTTAAAGCAGTTGTTACCAATCGTTTTCAATTCATCAATTCCTTGCTTGTTTTTTTTTTACATTTAGAAAGCGAAGATGAGTCCACTGATGAGACTGCCTCAATACCGGCAACACCCACGCAACGTTTCTTTGGACCAGATTTTAATATTGATCAGCTCAGAGGTAGGTTCATAATTGTTGAGCAAAGGCGAAATTTTCGATTAAAACTTGTTTATCTATTTAAATTAGAAATTGAGTCATCTGACCAAACTGGCCGTTCACCACGTACTCCTCAAACACCGCTACAGAGTGCTCGCTCTGATGCTAGTGAGAAAGGCCATCGTAAAGTGCTCGAACAGCGACGTAATCTAGTGTTGCAATTATTCAACGAACATGGCATGTTTCCCTCATCGCAGGCTACGCTTGCATTCCAGGTTAACTTAAGCTGCACTTGTTTTTATTTTAAAATATTTTTTTTATGTTCTTTTGTTTTCCTAGACCAAACATATTGATGTGTTTCCACGCAAACAGGATCTACAGCTTAAAATCCGTGAAGTACGTCAGAAGCATATGGGACAACCTGGATTTACGCCACACTCTGCTGGTCCGGTCACACCATCTGAAACGAATTTATTAAACGCTGGCACTACTAGTGGCACCACAAATTCTGCAGGTAAAAATTCTATAATTGTCTTCATACTTTTCTCTGTGAAAAGTACCTTAAATCTGATGTTAATTTAAATGAAACTTATTTGCAAATTTCGAGTTCTTGAAATATTTGCAAGGCTTACACATGAATACAAGTACTAAAGAAACGTTAACATTTCTTAACTTAAAGTATCAATCAGTTGCAGGGAAATTAAATTTCCATGATCATGACTTCGACTGTCATCATAGAATTGAATCGATCAAGAAATGGCTGAAATAGCTTTTATCTTTAGAAATTACACTTTAGAGCGAGAATGTGTCTCACTATTTTTTAACTTTAAGTACCAGTTGTCAAAAATCTAATAATTGTCTTAACTAAAACTTTGGATATTTCCTGGAATAAGGAAACACTTACGTGTGATGATAGTAGACCAGAAAGAAATAATAGATAAGTAGATGATAAAAATTACGACGAAAATAAAAAGTAGTAGATTTCGGAAAGGTGGCGGGAAGAAATTCCTCTTTCCAAAATACACTGCATCGAAACTCACCTAAAAAAATCCTCATTAGAAAATACGCACTTTTACAAAATTTGCTCCTTTTAAATTACCCACTACAAAATTTCCCATTTTACGAAATTCTCCTTTAAAGCTTTTTTCGAAATGTTATTAAACAAGTCTGAGGTGCTAAGAATTTAATTCGTTTCGTGAATACTACGAAACATAGACATATTTTGAATATAGTTATATCTATGAAACGACGCACAAAAATGGAATTGGCTACGGATATAACGATATGACGTATAGAAATCTAATTGAGAAAGAAGTTCAGGGAAGTGGATATTGTGATGAATAAAATCACAAACAAGCATGATAGAATAGTTTGCGGTTCAGGGAAGTGGATATTGTGATGAATAAAATCACAAACAAGCATGATAGAATAGTTTGCGGCGTATAGAAAGTGGGGTTAGATTAAATTAGGCACAGCGAGTAGCATATTGAGGCACTGAGGGTAGATTCCAGTTTAATTTGAAACAAATGTACTTGTGAAGTTACGTTGAACCGATTCTAGTTTATTAGAGTATAATTGATGATATTTCGGGTTCCAGATTGTTAAGCAGAACTTGGCCTTTAATTCCTTTGGAACCATATTGTACTTTTTATAAAGCTAGTAAGTCGAATGACACTTGTCGTTGACAAGTCATCAAGCTCATCGCAGAAGCAGAAACCGAGATTGCTATGACACCTTTTGGCGAGCGCGGGGCAGAAACATAGAATCGGAGGTATAGTTTCTTCCTCCTTGATTAAAAGATGTCCATACCAGCCTAGAAGTCTTACAGGTAGTGAATTCAGTCCATCTGATGCTGGTTAAATAAAGTTCAATCATAAATTTGAAAATTAAAAAAATTAGAAGTTCGAAGCCTTGATTCAAACCAAGTGCACTTGCTGTGAACCAGGAACTATACCAGAAGGAATGTTTTAATTTAACTTTAAATTTTTTGTTAATCTTTTAAAAAAATATATTAAATCTTATCTTAAATTTTGATAGAAATTGTTTTATGACGTTTTTATGTCTTATTTTCTGGTCATTATCCGTTAAATTGATACAGATAAAAGGCGCACGATTTTGATAAAAAAATTCTAAAATTGTAAGCTGGAAGATCCACTTCAACTTCATTTCTTCTTCCACATGAAGTAACATTACATTTTGGAGAATACTCTGTATGTAGCAGAATACTTACTTCGAGCCATTTAATTAAATTTTGTTTAATTAATTTTCTGACCCGGATAAATGATCACCAACGACTGATTTAAAAGCTAAATTTTTTTTTATTATGCTATATTATTTTGCTTCACAAATAACGATTTTTTATTCGAATTTTAACTTTACTTTAACTTGAGTAATTTAGTGAGATCATGTGCTTTAGTTTTGTCGCAGCGATTTTGCATATATTATAACATTATTGTAAAAAAAAAATTTAATTTGCAATATATTTTTTTATTCGTTTTTTTTTTCATTCAATATTTTTAGATAATTAATAATAAAAAAAAAAAGTACATACAAAATTTTTAAACTTTTATGGAATGAAATTCTAACTACTAGAGTTCGTGCTTTAGTTATGTCCGACACTTTATTTCAAGTTCTTCATTTCCAATTATTTGTATTTTGTTTTCACTAAAAATAATATAATCATAAGCTCGTTTCAAAGTCGTTTCAAGGGCTGAAATGGCCAATTTGTTTTTTTTTTTTCACTAAAAAACAAAAAATTATTAAGAAAAATCCATGAAAAATTAAGGAATAAATGATAGTTTGGTTATTATTTTATTTCTCAACATAATTTCCTTCTAGCTCATAATCCCTTTTATATACTTCGTCCAACATTTTTCTTATTTTTTTAATTACTTACGCTTAAATTGATTGCGGCAAATATTGTATCAGCGATCCTCTAATCATTGTAGCCTTTACAACGATTTTTCTATGTTGGAAATAGGTTGAATAGCTGATGAATTAATTTGTAGAGAAGTTTTGCCTTTGTTACATAGAACTCTCGTGCCTATGAGTTATACTTCGAATCAAAGCAACAATTCTCTGCTTAATATACGCGTTCTTTTCAAAGTAATCGATTTGGATATACGATGTGTATATGTATCAAAAAAGCTGCAACTTGACTTTGATTGCCGATAAACGCATCTTGGCTATTTGCGGCTTCGATTTACCAGGGCCAACACACCAAATCCACCAATAGTGTTAAATCTATGTTTTGTCCATGACTATGAAATTGCGCAAAAAATTGCTCTTGAGCATCGCCAAACACACCTTTGCAGATTTTCTTTCTCTGTATTTGGTGTTAAATCAATGTTTTGTCCATGACTATGAAATGGCGCAAAAAATTGCTCTTGAGCATCGCCAAACACACCTTTGCAGATGTTACTCAGCCGCACGAGTTGTCTACAGACAACAAATGCGGCACAAAAACATATAGCAGAAAGTTTTTTAATATCAAAAAAATATGCAAAATGTACCGTATCCGTTTAGTAGAGATGCCCATTGTTCTGACCTTGCTCCCGTAAAAACAAATTAACCCAATTGCAAAGCCAATCGCGATTTTGTTAATACGAAAACATATTTTTAAATTTTCCTGATTTTCAACTTGACAAAAATTAAACCTTGTTTATGCCTATATTTGAAGTTTAGTTTTCTCAATATATTAATAGAAGTTTCAATAACGAAAAACACTATTTAGATGTTTTTCAATTTGTTTTTCCAGCAGGAGGACAATCAGCAATTGAACATCATCAGCAGCAACAGCAGCAACAACATCAACAACATCAACAACATCAACAACAACAGCAACATCAACAACATCAGCAACATCAACAACAACAACAACAACATCATCAGCAACAACAACAACAACAGCAGCAATAATTCTAATCGTTGCACCTGCTTATTCGGCAATACATACAAAGTACAAGATTTCTAATAAAATAAGTGCAACGCATTTGTATACGAAAAAGCAACAATAACAAACATTTAGTAAAATTAACAACAAATGCAGCAAACAACCTGCAAACATACACAATCAATCTACAAACTGAATTCGCACACACTCATATATATCTACACTGGGGCAACCAACATGCTTGCAACATATTGAATAAATGTTATTTAAATAAAATGCATCAAATGCATTATACATTTAGACATAAACAAAATAGTAGAAGAAGGAAAAGAAAGTGAAAAATAAAACTATGAATTAAATTTGTTTATAGTCTTAAACAAGAACAACAATTATTAATATATAACAACATATAATATATAAAATATATAAAACAATCAACTATATATATGACACAAATAGGCATATAAATCATTATATAATAATATTTTAATAAACACAAAACAACAGCAACAACAAAAAAACGCAAAATAACTGATATATATTCAAATTTAAAAAAAAAAAAATTGCATGAAGCAATAGAAAAAAGTTAAGCGATAAAACTATTAAAACAAAAAAATATGTAATTGTTATAAACGAAAAACAGCATAAAAAAACAACAAAGTAGCTTACTTTTTAGAAAAAAATAATATATGAAAAAGAATAACATTATTTATTAAACTAAATATTAAAGTTGTTGTTAAACAAAAACTACTTTAAGTAGTTAAGAAACAAAATATATATATAAAAAAAAAAAATAAAAAACTGAAGAACAAAAGAAAGAAAGAAAGCAAGTCAATAGGAAGAAATTTAGAAATTTGGATTTTAATTAGCATTTTTTTTTAATATGTTTTTGTATTGTTTTTTTATTTTAACTTACATTTTTTATTAAATTATTCATTTTATGCAAAAGATTTTAATATGTTGTTCACATTTTTCATTTTTTTTTTTTCTAAATTTTTAATGAATTTTTTAAACTAGTTTTTAATTATATTTTTTTAATATATATAATATTTATTTATATGCTTATATATTAAATGTTTTTTAACCTTGTACTGTGGCAGGTTTGTGGAACCATAAAAATTGCAATTCAAAAAAAGTCAGCTCATTATTAAAAATAACAAAAGCTAAACATGTTGAAAAGTCTTCCACTAACTGCAATATTTAATATTGTTTTAAAATATAAAAACAACATTTAGTTTTAATATAATTTGCTTTAATGTTAGAGAGTTTTGAATTTAAAGCATGCTTATTTAAATTCAAAACGCAAGTTGTTGCTCGCAACTGAAATAACTTGTTTATATATTTTTTTTTTTTTAATTTTTTAAAACTTTCAAAAAGTCTCAAATTTGAATTTACCTTAAAATATATTTTATAATTCAACTAATTTTAATTTAAAGAAATTTTAAGTGCACCTTTTTTTATATGTTAATCAAAAGTTACACTGAAAACTAACATGCGGCTGGCTATTGAATTATTAAGCACTGCAGTCGAACTTTTTTGTTTTTTTATATATACATAAATATATATTTTTAGTTTAGAAATATCGAAATAGAAACTTAAATACTTAAAACATAAGTCTTAAAATTCAACTGATTGTAATATTATTTTTTTTAATAATTATTTTGTAAATAAAACTCAGTTTTCTTAACTCTTAATTTCTATGCTTTACAAATTGCAATAGTTGCTGCTATTGACAAAAACAAAGTCAAACTAATCGTACATTTTGGTCTATGTTAAAATATCAATTTTTTTCTTCAAAGTTTAGAATTTCTGTTTTAATTGCTAGCTAACAAGGTTTTTTTATTAGCAAATATTTAGCAAGAACAATTTTTAAATTTTCAAATACACAGCATATAAAAGTTTTTAAAAAATAAAACCAAGTAATATTGTACATGCCAATAAAAACATGTATTAAAATATTAAAGAAAAATATTAAATTTTATTTCTATTTAGCACAAGAACTTTAAGCATTAACAGTTTAGATTCCGTTTTGTATGCAAATCTTATCAGTGTACAAATCTGTTCTTATTTAATTAATTTTTAAAGCTGTTCGGCAATCTTAAATGAATCATTAAATTGCTTAAATTTGTTTGTAATGTTATATTTTTTTATCTCAAAACTTATTTGAGAACAAAACACAAAAACAAAAACAAATTATAAGATGCTTCATGTCAATTCGTAGGTACGAAACGTCAGAACTAATTCTACGCAATAATTTTGATGCTTATGTAGAAGAAGTTTATCAAGATGTATTGTGTTGTGCCAGAGTTGGAATGCAGACTCCTGCCGTTAAATCCCATAGGCCGCTCTCATAAGTGTGGCGCACGTCATAGTCAACCGAAGTCAATTTTCATGAATGAAGGAGTGGGGAAAAGCTATAAGTTTCATGGCAACTTATTCAACAGTTTTCTCTATAGAGACCATTGCAAAGTGATATGCTAATTCTTGGTGTCTTTTCGACAACTCCACTTTATCTTTTCTACGAACAAACAGCTGCTCTGTCAGGTTAGGCTACTGTCTCAGAGCAGGAACTCTTTGTAACTCTAATTTGTGGTTACTATTGTTTCCTAGATGAGGCTCTGGAGTTACCTGTACCCCCGAAGAGCTACACAGAGTAACGATTGAATTACCATCCAATGGAAAGTTCATCATCCAAAACGTGCAGAGTGTTTTGTGCCCCTTCCCATCTTATATGACAAGATAATTTTTGTGCCTGCAAATCCATGTCAAGCCATTATCTCAATAGCAGCAGAACCATTGCTGATATTTTTATAAAAGTGAGTTTCTAACAGAGTTTGGAGTATTCTTACTTGTATGCCACATGAACCTTTATTTCTAAGGGAATGATGTTTTGGATGATATTTGCTTCAAATATCGATTCACTTGTAGCGCTAACGCTGGCATCATCCTAAATAAATACTAAAATTTCTAAATCACTTGTTGTCAGTAACTGCTTTCAGTATCGTTAACTAAAGACTGCTGTCATTTGCTATAAACTGTGAACGCACAACAATGACAATAACGATTTACATCGTTTAATTTTTGAAGTCCGCTTCATGGCGCGTAAGCCTGACAGCTTCTCAAAAATATGTCCCTTGTTTCTGTACGTAAACTCATAACGCTTATTACTACTTTCTTCAATTCCAAAATGTTCTACACAAATTTGCGCTTTAAATATTGTGCATTGTTTTTAATGTCCATGACATCATTTGTTTTCTCCTTAGTTCTTAAAACTTTAAAATCTTTATTGCATACGTCTTCTCCTTTCTTTAAGCATTTGGAATCTCAAACTAATAATGCTATAATAAAAAAAAATCAGAAATTTTTGCACTTAATTTATTTTTAGCTACATACAACAAGATAAACACATCATAAAATTATATTACCATAAATTAAAGTAAAATACAAAAAACAAAAAAAAAAATAAAACAAAATGATTGTGCCAATTATATTATACTCAATAGCAAACAAAACATTTGTAAGTATTTGAAAATATCACAGGTTATTATAAAAAAAATACAATAATTTGTATAATAAAAATATTATGAAATACAAACGTACATAAAAACAAAAAATTTAAAACAAAATTGTCTACAATATTATTTAGCAAACATTGTTTAAAAAAAAAAATTCATTAAAATAGAAAAAAATGCAAACATTGGGGTTCATAAAATTTGCAGTACAATTAATTTTTTCTCTGTACAGTTATACAGAGGAACGTATAGAAAAATTAAAATTTCATTTCGAAAAACCAGTATCAGTTATTTCACATGTCATTTCAGCGAGTTACTGTGGATTTCACAAATAGGTCTAAACGTAGCGTGGAAAGTTACAGTAGCCGCTTAACTTTAATGTCTTACTTCGAAAAATTTAATTTATATCACATGTACTATTGCCCGCACGCCCACAAATATGGGTTGGAGAGTTTGTGGGAAATGATTTATAAGGGCAGCTTCATAAGCCGGAAATAGACAAAAAAACTTTCTATTCATAAACATTTATATCCTTTTAGCTTAATACCTTTAGTCTAGCATTTTTTAATTTATTTTTATTTCTTGCAAATAAAAGGTTTTCGCAAGGTTCTAAAAATGGCAGATTCTTTCAGTGATGACCTCTCCATTGCACCCAAATTTTCTACCGCCGAGACATTTCTTCAGTTTTGTAGACAGAAAATAGTCATTGGGGCATAAATCTTGGTTTATACTAGATTGGATAGCAGTTTGTAGCCCAAGATATGGATTTTTGTCATGACGACTACATATATGGGATGTAAGAGCACTTTTTCTTAGCGAATTATGGTCGCTTATGGTACAAATCAATGTCCAACTGCTTCAAATCTGAGCAACAGCTATTTATAATATGATTTTTTTACGCTTTTGAAGATGATCGATGTGAATAACTCCACAAGCATACTAAAAAAACTGTTGTCAAGACTTTCGTGGCCGACAGACCCACCTGGTACGTTTTTTCTGATTTGCTTACTACTTTAAAAGCAACGGAAATAGGATAGGTTTAGGAAGACAAGATTGGAAATGAATGAACAAATTTATTTCAAGGCGAATAGTTTTTTGTTACTTAACAATTTGAAATCGAACAATAATTGGATAGGTTTTTGATGACAAAATGAGGAAGATGTTAGTTTACTTCCGACATTTTTTTTTGTTTATTTGAGGTGACATTAATTTAATTTGAAAAGTAAGTATTCATAAAAATTTACCATTTATCATTCTTTAAAAGTATCATATTTTTTATTTCGAAGTTACAATATTTCGTTTCAAGTACATATCGATGGTTAAGCGTACAAAAGTGATAAGTAAAAATTTGTACATGTTCAGAAACAACGATTTTGTTTTTAAATTTCAACATATTTCTGTACCAAACACTAATTCAACTTCATTTCATCTTCGAACTGATCATCATAAATTGAATATGCATTTTCAAGAAATTTACACAAGGTAGATATTATATTGATGATTTGTATAATGCAGTAGAGCTATTTTTACCAAAAGGTCACTTATCACTTTGTGAGCTTAACCATCAATATACGATTTTATTGTTTCCCCGACATTTTTTTATTTCGAAGTATCACAAATTTATTTCAAGTGTACTTTTTTATTTATCTCTGATGGAGCCCTGACTTGAGATGATTTTCGCCTAGCTTTTTAATAGGTCTGCTTCCGTACTCACTTCAATCAGCTGTTTGAAGGTCGAGATTCGTGCTCGAAGATATTTTTCAAGTAAAGTTCGAGTAATAGAGAGTAACAAAAAGTGACCTGTTGTGAAGTGGTTAAAGTTTACTTGAGTTAAAATAGCCCTGAATAGCTGCACTAATAAAAAAATTAGATAAACATTTCATCAATGGTATGGAAATTTTATGATCCCAAAAATTTTGTTATCCAAAAATAAACACCCAACCGCTATACTTTATGATTATATTTATATACTTAAAAATATTGCTTGGAGAAAATAGAAATTTCAACAAAAACACAAAAATATTTCAACAGATGATTTTAACAACACAAAAATACTTTGAAACGTTCATTCAACGACAAAAATGGTTTACTTAAACGCAACTCATTCAATCTAACAATGTTTTGAAATAACATCGGCCTACTGTTAATATTACAGTGATGTTTTTCTGAGTGTAGAGTATATGGCGCCGTTATCGCCATATAAAAAATTAATTATTTTCCGAGCATGACCAGTGCCCTATGGAAATCAGGTTTTCAAAACTTATACCGTACTATATTTATTTCCGGAATAAATGATCCTATCGTTGTAGAACTTATATATAAAAACAATTTTACGTAATTACAGCAGCTGAGTTGTAGCGGTTAGTGCGTTCAATTTTTGCACTAACGGTTCCTTGTTCAAACTTCAGGCATGACCAACACCATATTTTTTTTTTTTTTTAAATTAAAACGGTCACTGTCAGGACATTCTATCCGTACAGAAGGTGAACAGCAGTGGTAGCGGTCGTTTTAAAATAAACTGGCTTCAACGTTGTTTAGTTGTACGCCGTTTTATGGATTTTTTTTTCTTGTTCGCCATTTGTACGAAGGTTGTAAGGCCTGAGCTAAAATATTTTCATTTTTACTCGAGTCTCAATAAGGTCAGCAAAAATTCAATATTTTTCTCCCTTTTTTTCTTGTTCGCCATTTGTACGAAGGTTGTAAGGCCTGAGCTAAAATATTTTCATTTTTACTCGAGTCTCAATAAGGTCAGCAAAAATTCAATATTTTTCTCCCCACACATTCAGAAAAAAATACCTACCTTTCTCCGATAAAAAATTTCTCTATTTTCGATAATTCAATTAGAATAAATTTTCACATTTTCAAATAAATATTTATTCACCTGTGGGAAATGGAAATATTTCAATGTCTCTAATAATGATAAGTATTTTTCTCGCACAAAAAATTCTCATTTATAGAGAAAAATTTAAGGAAAATGAAAAATTTTTACTAAATTTTGATAAAAAATTCATTGTGCGAAGTATTTTCTTCAATAAAATGAAATTTTTTTTCAAAAATAAAAAAGTCTTATTCTCTAAAAACGATATATTTTTATATATTTCCCTTTTTCATGGAAACTTTTTATCATTTTTAGGGATTTTTTAGTACCACATTTAGAAAAAAGCATTCTCTGGAGCAAATTCTATAACATATTTCTCTAAATATTATGTCTCTCGTCCTGAGAAACTTTTTACTGAGTGCAGTGAAAATTTTTCATCCATACATCACTTCGTTGTAAAAATACCCAATTGGTTGGCACTAGCTTTGAAATTCGACCTTGAGTGAGCACTAATTATGCTCAATTCCGAAAGTAAAAACCGCTAAATTTCTGATACCTTGGGATGAAGAACAAAGAACAAAGAGTCTGAATTTGAAAAAATCGTTTGGTATTAATTGTCCAATGCACAAATGCTGACGAAATCGAAATAATATATTTTTAACGAAAGGTCTTTCCTACACTTTTCCAAAATCGGTTAATAATTGCGTAATTTTGAGGGATTTTCATGAAACTGATTTTGAAAATCCAATGGAAGATTATGAATAAGGCGTATATTATTTTATGTTACTGGATGGGCGAACAGAAGAAAAATGAAACCAACATATTTTTACCTAAGAAGCCATAATTCCTTAATATCGGATAATATTTAAAAATTTAAAGAAATTTTTTGTAACGGATTTTGGAAAAAACGATGGAAAATTAAAAATTGTAAATTTTTTTTCTCCACTTTCTGAAGTCAATCGGAATTATTTTTATAATGAATCACATGACTTCACTATAAACTTAATTCTGTAGAGTTTGTGCTATCGATGTTTAAAAAATGACTTTAAAAAAGGACGAAAATTAACAATTTAACGGGAAATTTCTTTGATTTTTTCAGTGGCGTGTGACTCAACCGATTTTCCTCAAATTTAGGCTTTTTTACTATGTCTTACTTTTGAATTAATTTGTTTCCAAATATTTCAAGTTTCCTTCATGCTAGAAGTTGAAAAGATAACTCAAATCGAAGTATTGCCAACAACCCTTCAACCCTTCTTCTGAACGTCTTCTCTGCAGAAAACAAATTTTTTTGCATAAATTTTTTTCTTCAGAATGCATACCCTAGATAAGCAAAAAACTAAAAATTTTCATGGTACACTAAAAAAATTTTGGAAATTTTTTGTGTTTACAAACTCTATTGAGACCCCAAAAATCCATATTTTGTCATTTTCGAAAAGATGTTGTTTTAAATACGTGTAAAATATGTATTTTTCATGATATTCACATGAATTTAAATATATTGGAAAATTATTGAATTCTTCTTTCCATTGATATATCTTATGGTGCGGTTTAACCAAAACTAAGTGCCACAATTATATAAAATGGGAGAAATCGATATTCAAAAGCTTCCTTCAGCTCAATTATTATTTAATTGCCATAATTACTGTTTGATTTTGGCAAATTTTGGTGGGTATATATATATCAGTGGGTACATATGAGTTTTTAGGTACGCAAATCGATTCCTTTTAACCAGTTTTTAGTTAAATGTGCGCCAGACAGCGCTCCAGCACAAAATTCATGATTATCGAATATTTATATTTTTTAACACTTAGGCATTTTACATAGTACTCAGTTTTGATTAAACAACACCATACGATACACCAAAAGAAAGAAGAGCTCAGTACTTTTCCAATAATCTTAAATGCATTTGAATATCAAGAAGAATAAATTTTTTATAGGTGTTTAAAAAAATATTTTCTAGTTTTTAAGAGTACTTCTTACTTTTGAGTCGGTGTCCGGCTCACTTTTTTTCTCCATACAAAATCGATCCGGCTTAATGTGCAGTCTGAAGAAATAAAATATGACTAATTTAGCTCGATTTGAAATATACATTTGGGGTTTTCACTCATTTCATAAAACGTGTGATTGCTTTTCATGTGACTCACTTTGATTGAATACTATTTTGCTTGGTACTACAATAATTGTTGGGGGGGGGGGTTTAAACCCCGAAACCCCCTTTGGTTGCGCTTATACATAGAGATATATCAGATTTTACTCATACCAGTTATTATCTTGGCTAAACCAGGTTTATTGACTATCCCCGTGCTAACAGTATGTTTTATATCATTTGCTACGGATACGCAGTTACAATAACCAGATTTTATGTCCCACATCCATGATTTTGCATCTCAAAGCGAGGGCTCATGGCAACCTATCTTTTACGTGACATACCTAATTGAACCGGCTTGCCATCATCACCACCAGGCGGAGTTAAGGTCAGTTACGTAGATTTTGAGTTCTAATGTTTACGAATTTCAAAACATACGTTTTCTGGAAAATCGATTTAAAGTTTTTTATCGAGCATGAAGGCCGGTCGTTGGAAACGTTGTAGGTCCGTTAATTTTGCTAATTTTTACATAATACTCTCGACATATTAGGTCTGTTCCCGTACTCACTTCAAGTAACTTGAAGTTACTCGAAAGCGTTTCTGTACACATTTTTCCAGCACGAGAGAGAAGAAGAACAAGCAAAATATCACTTTTTGTCGCTCTCTATTACTCGAACTTTACTTGAAAAATTTCTTCGAGCACGAATATCAAGCATCAAACAGCTGATTGTCAAAGTTATAAAATTAAATTGTTGAGTTGTGAAGTGAAAAAAATATATGCAATTGGCTAGCGAATCAATTTAATTAGTTTAAATAAGCAATATGAACTCTTACGAAAGTGTTTTAAATAGAAAAACAAAGAAATTAAATTTTATTGTTTTAAAAAACAGCTGTTGTGCTTGAAACTTACTTGAAACCGTTTCCGTACTTTTTGACAAATTTTGTTATTTTGACAAATAATCAAATTACTCTCTATTACCCGAATTTTACTCGAACTTTACTTGAAGTGCGTACGGAAACAGACCTATTGTACATTCAAATGAAAAATGCAAACACAAGTTTAAAAACCTTACCCCGAACCTAACCTTACTTTTCTGGAGAAGTTAGCTACTGAATTCCGAGTTCGTCAAACACTTTTTTAATTGTTATACTATTTGAATAGTACTTATCTCCAATACATAACAAGTCTTTTATTGAGCATCCAATCTGAGATATAACTTACCGATTAAGCACGATGGCATTGGTGCAGAGTTTCTGGAAAACAATATAAGTTAAAAAAGTAGACTTAAATAATAGAGCGTGTAAAATCATTCTAATAGCTTGTTCATACTTGTGAACATTCATTGTTCCATTCAGAAAATAGAGAGAATCCTTCATAAAATATTAAAAACATTCCAACACCATCTGTCCTTCCGGAGACTTCAGCGTTTTGATAAGAGATTCATCATTTTGATTTTCACTATAGCGTTCTTAAGGAAAGCGGCGCACGGTTGGGAGGTTTTCGGCACTTAACAAATTATATTTGCTTTCGTATGACCAGATAGCTTGTGCCAGTAATACTGCGCCTAAATTGCATACTTCTGTGCCCACGCCAAACGGCCTGCTCTCTTTTTTTGAACAGAAGCAGCTTTTTCAAAAGACTTCTGTCATATAAGTCAATCTCTCGAAGCCTCCTGCCTAAAGTTTCGACGCTAATACTTACTGTCCTCTATCCGGATTAACACCCAGGCGATTCTTAGCCTGGGATCTGTTTGTTTGCCAAACGGCCAAAACTTTATATAACTCCAAATTTAATACTAATTTAGACTTGAAAGAGCTTTGGAAGAACTTTAAAAGTCAGAGAGTATTTGGGAAGGAGTCAAATTAATGTAATTTAAATCTTTATCTTCTGAATAATTTTTTCTTAAGTAGCTCAACTACACATACCAATTACGATGTATCAGCCTCGATGCAAAATTATTTCTTATTCCTCGCTTGCATTCACTCTGACCCATGTAGACTTTATTACAGAATGCTTAAGCATTTTATGGGAAGCTAATTGAGTTCATTAAAATATTCGTACTGTTATAATAGTGCATTTGACCCTCTTTATTAATTTAAGTTTATCTAGTTTTTGATACCCAAAAATATGGAAAACTGTCACAGTGATTCCGGTACCGAAAACTGCTTAGGCTTCTGGCTATAATGACGGCACATCAAAAAGCATACTCTACCTGCCTTAGGATAGGTCTTCGAAAAAATCATGGCTAAACAAATTTTTCAATTTGTTATTGGAAACGAACTGCTATTACCTTCGCAGGTTTCGAGCTGAACTCAGCTGCTCTGACGATATCAAGACGTCGAATGACTAAAATTTCATAACATTGATATGTCCTATTGATTTTTCGAAAGTCTTCCCTTATTCAAGTTTTTCCTACCGATAATTATTATAAATAATTTGAAATTGTTTTTACCTTTTTTAATATTATTTAATTTTACAAATAATATAGAAAAATTTTTAATTTTTAAACGATTTTTTGTCAAATACAAGACACTTTAGACACATGAGAATAGCGGTTTTCAAACATTTAATGATAACATATTTAAAATTTTATTGAAACAATGCAGTTTCGAAAACTTTCAAGGAAAGTTCAAGCCTATTTCTCTAAAGCTTTGTACGTTATTATTTTAAAGCGCAAAAATCAGCAATTTGACTACTGTGCATCGCATCTTTCTCTCATGAATGAAAAGTTTCTTGGATGAATAAAAATGTTGATTTCAAACATGCGTATCAACGAATATTATTTATACGGACTTGTTACGAGTTTTGTTTGGAAAAACTTTTTTCCGTGATTTGCTAAAAAATTCGAAAATTCTAGAGAAATATTCATGCGAAACTCGCAATAAGATTGTGTATAATTTTTGCTATCAATTAAATGTCCCAATTATTCCATCCTAATACCACAGATGACTGTTTTAGGTTAATCATATTATTAGAAAAAAAAATATATAAAAAAGAGTGAAATATAGAACCTAGCTGTACCTATATATAAAAATAGATACAATTTTTGGCAAAATAATTTTGAAAATCACAAAAAATTAAAACTTTGGCATTAAAAACAAAACGAAGACAAAAACGAAAAAAAAATCAATGTTACATTAAAAACTTTCGGACACAAAATTCTAAAATTCAGGTATTACAAAAATAAAAAAAAAATTTTAATAATATTAAAAAATTAATAATAAAAATAAAATATTTAGGTATGTCAATTTACAAAAGTAGAAATTTGTGTAAATAACAAAAAAAAAAAAGTATTTTTCCAAAAAACCATATATTTTCATTAAATCTATTTTAACTGCCTTTATGTGTTTTTTGTTTTATATATAAGACAATTATTTAAGAATTATACTGTTCTGTTGCCTGTGCAAAATAAAATAAAAGTAAAAGTACTGTAATAATAATATTACAAAAACGTAACTTCACGATTTTATAACTTATAAGTTGAATACACTTCGGTTGAAAAGAGAGAAGCTGTGATATGGTTGATTAAATTTGAAATTTAAGAAAGACATGGGTTAAGTATTTAAAATTTGCGTTAAAATAATGTGAAATGTTATAAAAATTAAAAAATGTGTTCTACACTAAATGTGCTTATATGAATACTGCTATGTTTTTGCACACAGCTATATAATTTATAATTTTGCATAAAAGAAAACTAGATATTTACTGATCAAGTATCGTCCTAAATGACTACATTTTGTTTCACAAATTTTTGTGTTTTTCTTAAAATTTTGAGCAAAAGTTGTCTCAAAAATTTGAGTTATTTATTCTGGTCAAGTATTTTGTAAGGCATATATTATAAAATACAAAATTTTGCCCAAAATTTCAAAAAATCATTTCTCTGCAAATAATTATATATATTTTTTTAAATTTCGAGTTTTTCTTAAACTTTCTGAAATATTCGTCTGAAAATTTTGAAAAATTAAAGATTTAATGAGTTTTAAATCCAAACATTCAAATTCCGACACGGAATCGGAGGATTTTTAAGTATTTTTATAACAAGAACGAGGACAATATTGATCGTTTTTCCGTCACGGAATCCGAGGATTTTAAGTATTTTTATGACAAGAACGAGGACAATTTTGATCGTTTTTACCATCATTTTTCAGCGGCTCAAGGCCCGGTTAAAATGATTAAAAAAAAAATTTAATTAGTAATATCTATATTATGGTGGAGTTCTCCTAAGACTTAGACTTAAAGTAAGTCATAATTTTTAATATCAATTTTCAAACTTCTATTATTAATCCGTGCTTTTGTTCTCAGATGGTAGGTAGCAACTGAAAAGCTTTCTATGGATTTTTTACCACCAAGTTTGACTAAAATGGAAAAGTCATAACAAGTCCAAAAAAACTACGCATTTACTTATAAGAAAAATCTGAGAATTTACCTAAAATCGAACATGAACAGCGCTATCTCTCCAACCCAATGGTAAACTCAACTATAAGCAAGACATCTGTATAATTTTCTATACAAACCACAAATAAATTTCGAATTTCATAAGAAAAAAGTCAGCATTTTATTAACTTAAAAACAAAAAAACGAAAAGAATTGAAGGGCTTATTGCAGAAACATGATATGCCACATAAAAAATATTTCGAAATAATCGACCTTAAAGTTTTTAAAAAATGTATATTTGTATGAAATCATTATAATGCTTACAAGAACAATTACGTATACGTCCAAAATTGATCGTGAATATTAGCAATATTTTCAGTGGATATTGATAATGCATCAAGGAACGTTAGGAACATAAAATATGAACTTTTAAAGCAGTGTGGCATATCATGTTTTTGCAATAAGCCCTTCAATTATAAAAAAAAAATTTAACAAAGAAAAAACGAAAACAAATGTATTTTCATATCTATTCTAGACAGATGATTTTAAAAATCATTGTTTATCAAAAACACAAATTGTTTAAATTGCACAGCAAATAAAAAGAGGAAAGCGTTCAAACCCAAAAATTAAACAAATAATAATAAAATAATTTATCATCAACATTTGTCTAGTTTAATAAAATAACAAACTACCTTCCCAAAACAAAAAACCATAAAATAATATGAAACAATATTAAAAAAAAATTGCATGAATAACGCAGAAAATTTTTAAGAAATGAAAAATTGTTAATGCAATTATAATAAAGCAACGCATACACGTACATACATATATAGTATACATATATTTATACCTATATATCTACTCAACCCAAAAAAAGAAAAAATTAATGGCTAATATGTAGTATACAAACATTTCAAATTATGTATATGTATTTATATACACACAATATTATTTACATAATTCATATAAAATTAAATATGTTAAGTAAGTTAATTAAAAAACATTAATAAATAATTATTAAAAATTAAAATTAAAAATATTAATTAAAAAATTGAAATAAATTTCAAAATATTTAATTTGAAATTTGATAAAAAACAAAATTTGCACTACAAAAATGACATCGTAATGGCAAGCAACATAACATGATTGCTGCATGTTATATAAATGAATGAATTTAATATTAAACAATAACTCTTAACTAAGATATTTATATAATAAAATAATTATTAAAAGAATACTTGAAATTCATACAAATGTTTTAAATTTGGAAGTTTTTTTTATTCAATTCTTTGAAAAAAAATATTTAACTGATGGGAAATTTCATCTCTTGAAAGTACTTTCATCGAATACTGTACCGACAAACATGTTGGCAAAATAATTTCATATAAACCACATGACAGTACAGCGAATAAAAAACTAGTAAGGTATATCTTCGACTTGGCCGAAGTCAAAATATCCCCACGGCCGATTCTTAGGGGTAAAAGAATCTAAAGTTGGGTAGCTTTTTTAATGAGACTGAGAGATTTTATTATTTTTATGTGTCTTAAATACCTACATATCAAATTGTTTTCCTGCAGCTTAAATATAAGTCTTTTTATAAACTTTTCAATTTTGGGGTTGTATGGGAGATGGGCGTGTTAGTGGGTGGATGATGCCCATTTTTCTTACACACCTTATCTTTGACATAGAATACACAAATACTGAATTTCAGTATTGGAGCTTTCAAATTAGCCTCTTTATAGAGTTTTTAATTTTGGGGTTGTATGGGAGGTAGGCGTGGTTTTCATCTGATTAAGCCCATTCTCGAACTTGATCTTAGTTTTTTTTAAAAGAAGCTTAAATATCGAATTTTATTACGGCTGTAATCGTGTCGACAGACAGACGGACAGACAGATGGACATGGCTAAATCAACTCAGGTGGTGATGCTGATCAAGAATATACATACTTTTCTATACCTACCACGTCTCCTTTTGGGTGTTACACACGTCATGACAAAATTAACAGCGCATGAACACAGTACCGTCATCAATTAGGATATGGTAAGTCTTTAAACATTCATTATCAAACACAATATTTTCGTGCTAATCTTAAATATTATGCTACTTTGGTCCGATAAACAAAAATCAACCGTTTCCAATATGACGGTCGTACGTGGACCAATTTTAACCCTATCTTATCATGTGAAGCAAACAAGGGGGGACCAAGTCGAGTGGTTAGCATCAGTGGCGTAGCTAGGGTTGGTGACACCCGGGGCGGAAACTAAATTGTGCACCCCTTAAGAAGGTTATAGTAAACCTCAAAAGAGTAATGTTTAAAAAATACCACGAAATTAATATAATTTTTTAAATAATAGTTTACAGTTTTAATTAGTTTGTTAAAGTGCAAATAAATTTATAAATATTTTAATTATTTATATAGTTTTTAAAATTCGGTTACAATAGACAAAATTTAAAAATAATCTCATCGATATTAATATATTTGATCATTTGAAAGATATGTTATTGGGTAAGTAACACAAAACTTAAAAAATTTCATTTAATTTCAATTATGAAGTATATCTTAATTTTTTTAAAGCAGGATTTTCCGCAATCAAGGAATTTTTGAAAAATATTTTTTTTACGCAAAATTTTGATTTGCAAAAGTGAGTAAATCCCCAAAGATATATTTTGATAAACATTTTTCACTATTTCCATTTTAATTTTACAATAATTGTCGATGAATCCGACTACATGTTTTTGAATCAACCTCTACAAAAATTACATATTTTAGAAAAGATTTGGAAAAAAGCTTATAAGGGCTTATAAGTTATGCGAGGACAATTTACTGTCGGTAAACCACACAATAGGTGTGTTTCCGTACTCTACACTGTGTAAGTTCTGTGTAAAGTTCGGGCTGCGAGAGTAAAATTAAATTTAAGAATAGTGGCAAAAGTACGGAAACAGCTTCTAGTAAGTTTCGAGCACAAAACAGCTGATGCTGACAGCAGACGTGTCAAACGTAAATAGCGCCAATTGAAATTATCGTCAATTTGTTTGTTTAAAGCAAAAATATTCATTTTGAATTTGTAAATTTTGACAATTTTCAGTTGAAAATCAACTTATCGTCGCACAACTTTTGAATTTAATAATAGCAAACATAAACAAACGTCAATTTGAAATATGCTTGTTCTTCTTGATGCTTCTTCTTAATTTACTCGCAGTCTTGAGTTCAAGCACAATCTGGTAAACTTCTGTGCTCGAGAGAGCGATTTATGCTTGTTCTACGTCTCACATTTTAAGCACAGAAAGTACGGAAACAGAAAATAGTAACACACAAGATACACAGTGTGAGTACGGAAACAGACCTAATATCAGTTTTAAATAATTGGAGAACTGTGTGAAGTTTTAAATAATTGGACTTTATGAAGTTATAAAAACTTAAGCTAGTTTTTTATAGAAAATTGTGAAAATTTTACGAAAAATTGTGCATAATTGAAGAAAAAACAGGACCTGGAAGCAAACCGTTGGCAAATTTTCCCTCATTAACCCTGAATAACTATAAAGTTGAATATTTTTTCGAAATCAATCCATGTCTTCTATATAAAACTTAAGTGAAAATTAAAATAAAGCATTCAAATTCATTTATAATCTTTTTTCCTAAATTTTATAAACTTCTTTATAGTATTCTATATTCATCTCAGCTTCGACTTTGATAGACAAAGCTGAGGTCTGTAAGATTTGACTGCCCTATACTTGACTATTAATATCACAGTATCTCAACAATACAGTGATACCAAATTATTATCAGAAATTTGTTTCGTACTCATTATGTACATAATTCCCAAAGCAAACTAGCCCTGGCTGGACAAGGTCAAGAGTCATGAATGGCCAAAAAAGAGCTGACAATTACAAGAAATCTGTCGATGCTTCACATTCGGGGACTGAGAACAAAATTTAATTTAAATAATTAGTATAATTTTTAAGGAACTGTGCATCTTCTGTTAAAAACTCTATTTTTGACAGTTTTTGTTGGTTGATTTAATCATAATAATGATTACTTTAGTAAAGTTAAGGAGTCAGAAAACCATCTTAGAGCTTTTAATAGACATCTTCTACATAAAATAAAAAAAAACGTCAGGACGCCTTAAAATTGTTATAAAACGCCATGTATTTAATTTAAATAAAAAATTTAATGCATTTAAATCATAATTTAATTTTTTTTAGAAATTTTTTAAGCATGTAATTAGTTGAGTATTGATTTTTAAATTGTTTCATGTTACAGGATACCCAAAAACATATTACTATTAAAAATAATATTCTAGCAGATTAAGAGCTGTAAATAAGGTTTGTTTTATGATGTATTATCTTAGAACTTAGCAATCACAAAATCATAAAGCATATTTATTATTCTTGACATTTATGTCATGGGCACGTTTTTCTGTAAAGTTCAGGAGAAATGTATTGCTTACAAAATAACTGATGCCTCCATTCATATGAAAATCATGCAGATTTGCGTAAAATATTGGTAATAGAAATGTATACTATACGAGTAAATTTGAACACTTCTTAACCTGAAGAAGCAAAAAAACACGATTTTTTAAAAAATTTTATGGAATATAAAAAGAATGTAACATTATAATATAACATTTTTCTTTGTGTACTCTATCTTACTGTCATTAAAATTTGAATTGCATTTGTTTGGCAATTGCACCCCTAACCAATGACAAATTAAATTCCGAATTGACTTAGGTTTTAGTATGAGCGTTTGTTTATATTGAAACAAATTTCTTATTAAGCTGAAGTTTTAATAAAAACGAAGAAAAAAAATATTTGCATTTACTTTTGCACCCTTTTTATATTCAAAACATAAAACCGCAGTCATTAAAGTATTCTTATTATTAAAAAAAATCAAAAATTGTGTGGTGAAAAGTTCTTTTATCAAATTTTGCACCCCATTTTAGCGTGTACCCGGGGCGGACCGCCCCCCCCTCCCCCCCTTGCTACGCTACTGGTTAGCATGCTTGACTGCCAACCGAGAGGTTTCAGGTTCGAATCCTGGTCTAGACATGGTCCTACGCTACGTTTGTGGAATGCGACAGTTTAATAACTCGAATTGACTGAGGTAAAGGCATAACACTTGCTTCAGATTCAAATTCGCATGTTTATATAGCACTCCGTGGCGCATTGAACATTCTACACTTGTTTTACTAGATTTGGCTTTCTCTTCTACTTATCTATCTCCCCATTTTCGAACCAAGCAGACTTGACTGAATAGGTTTAACATCTGAAATCCTTGGTTCAAAAATCTTTGGTTAACGCATCGCTTATATTGTACGAACAGTACCTGTTCATGCTGCAACAAAATCTACCAGGTATTGTGGAAAATATGGGTCTTTCAGCTAAAAAAGTAATTTTTCAGCGTGACAATGATCCAAAGCACACAGACTCGATACAAAACCAAAAAGTTTGTAGTTTGGTATATGAATCCAATCGAAAATTTGTGGAGTTATGTCAAATCACAGCTTGCTTAGTATCCCAGTTCGCTTAAAGAAATGAATGAGCTTTGGGGCGAACCAAGGAAGTAAACATGCCTATAAACCGTCCTTTTCACTAACTTGAGACAGGCTGGCGGCTACTACCAGCACCTCGCCGAGATGACGACCGATCAGAAAAGTTTTTTATATGTATATTGAAAACACTCCATCAGCTGAAGGATCGAACTCGGGCTACTGGGGTTCGTTGGCTTCCATAGATCACAACTTGATAAATTTGGTTTAGCGTAAATGGTTCAGGAACAGCCAGATGTTCTTGTATTCATACTCTAGCTGGTCAACTGCTGCTTTTCCAGAACCGCTTAGACATGGCTAACCCCTATATCCAGAGACCGTTCACTATCCGCAACCTCATCATAACACGAATAAGAAAATAAACTGTATCTAAATTTTGAACTTTTAAAAAGGCACACGAAAATGCCAACACACGTTAAATTATCATAATTACTTGATTTAGAATTACAGTGGCGAGCAAGACTGGCTAGATAATTCACGTAAAATACGATTTGCTTAGTTTTTTTTCACATATTGTTCAAAACGAAAATAATGTAAAAAAATCAAAAAATGACATAAGTTACACTTTACATATAAAAAAAAAAAGAAGAAATCAACTTATTAACAAAACATAAATAAAAATGCTAACAAGAGTGATTTACTAACTTTGGCACGTTTAAGAAAAATTTAACTTTCAGGTATTTTTCAATGCTTGGTCATCGGCCCTTTGTGCCTTTTTATACGATTTGGCATACTGTCGACCAATTGTTGTATTGTTCCATCAGAAATTTTCCCCAATATTCTTTCCCAGAGCTCGTTTACATTCTGTGGCGTACTGATCATACTGGGCCAAACTTATTTTACTAAAGCCCACAGATTTTCTATTGGATTCAAATCCGGGCTTTGCGCTGGTCAGCTTAAATTTGGAAAAAATTGTTCTTCAAGCCATTTTTTCAGAATTTTTGCCGTGTGCTTGAGATCTCCATCTTGTTGAAAAATAATTTCTTCAATGGGATATGAACACTTGTGCACAAGTCACTCAAGTTTGTCTGCAAAATGCTGTAGTTATTCTATTTCCTCATTATTCCATTGATTTTTACTAATGGACCGACGTGCCACCACGTAAAACAGCCCCACACCATAACGCTGCCTCCGCCGTGTTTCATGGTTTACTTGACTTGGTTTAACTGGAGTCTTTCGTTCGGGCGATGCCAATATTATTCTTTTCCATCAGACTGATAACGGTTGAAATTGAACTCAGCGGACCATATCATTCATTTCCACTGACCAATGTTTGCGTTCTTTGCAGACTCTCAATCTTGTCTTGATATTTTTGCTGGATATCGGTGTTTTTTTTTTTTAACGTTTGAAACCAAGCCAATTTTTCTAAGCAAACATCTTTATATCTTTAGCAACCGCTTTAGGTGTTTTTACGATTTTACTTCGCAACAGCCGCTTCATTACACGAGCAACCATCAGTTAAAGATCTTGGGCGTACTCCAGCGTTCTTTATTTGCTTCAAATTTTTTCTTTTCTTGATTGAAAGAACAGTTTGATGGCAGACTCCAACTTTGCTAGCAATTTCTCTTGAATAAAATTTCTCTTATTCAATCAAACACGCAATCCTATTTTCCAAATCAACAGAAAATTTTTTTCATATTCACTGCACTTTTAAAAATTATACATTTTTAGTTAAAAAAATTACATAAATAGCTGCAACTAACTTACTTTTCAATCACTTATGCTTAAACGTATAAAATGGTATACAAATACTTTAAAGCAACACGAAAAAACCAAAATATAACTGCAAATTTTACACTCAAAAACAAACGAGCAAAGGTGGTTACAAGGAGTGATGCTACATTTTCGATTATTATTTCGATCTTATCGACTGAAGCTTAAAAAAATATCGATATGGCATAAGATGCTGCAGATAATTTACATTATAGAAAACAATTATTTCTTATGTAAATATTCGCGTTTTACACATGAAATCAACGCATTTGTTATATTATCTAGCCGGTTTTGTTCGCTACTGAGCATACTCATTTTTTTTCTGATCAAAAATTTAGTCACCTTTATACCACCCTTTTTTGGCTATAGCCCTGTATTAAACTCTAACAATGATCATCATTTAGCAAAATTTGTAAATTATTAAAAAAAAATATATGTTAATAATACAATAATTGTTTTATTGGTCGGTCGGTGCTGTCTTTTTATGAATGAATTTAAAATTTTTATTACACCTCTGTGTAATCTCTTTTGTACTATCTTTTAAAACTTGTCTGTTCGAGTACAAATACTCCACACTTCAAATGAATTTAAGTTTTTCGTAGATTAATTAAACTAATTAAGACCACTGAAATTCTACGAAAGGAAACGGTATAAGCAAAACTTTATGTTTTTTATTATTTTTGAATTTTTTATCTTTATAACTGTGTTTATTTAGTTTGTGTGCCAGCGTTTTGCTTAAATACTTTTTCATTCATGAAAAAAATAACAAAACACGACCTATTTTCTTAATATTCTCTAAATTGCGTACAAAGTAGACTAGAATCCAGATAACAAAAGGTGTTCCCTCGAAAACTTGCTTAATTAGAATATAATGCGAAGGAATGTATAAAATTAAAGTAACCTTCTAAAATTAAAAAAACCTTCTTCACGCCTTCTATGGTTTAATACCAACAAAATGTTGGAACCTAGATGGGCACGTGGTAAAGAAGTAAACAAATAGCGCAACAACAAAATCTTTGCAGAAGCAATGTAGTCAAGTTTTTGAAATTTTGCGACTAGCAAAAGAGTAGAAAAACACTGCTTTGAGAAAGTGAAAAGTGCTGGTAATTCCTTTTTGGTTTTACGACAGTTGCACTTATAAGCTTCTCAAAGTTAGTGGACTGCATGAACCACAGAGACTACTGATGAGTCGGAGTAGCGTCCGACGAAACCATGGTCTAGTCTGCTCGGTTCTTTTGTAAAAAATTTTTGTTGTTGCAGCAAGCCTGTTACTTCATGAATTATTTGGCATTAGGCTCTAAATATAATTCTTAAAGAATATGTTCTTTAAGAATTATAAACTTAATAATAAAGTTACCCAAATTTATTATAATAAAAAGAAAATATAAGTAGAGTTGTACTTTGTATAAACTTTGGATCCTTGGATGTGGTTCAGGGTAAAACAATCGAAATTAGTAGTATTGTCTCAACCAGAACAGAGCCTTGCAGATTGGTGAGTGCAAAACTACTCAAAAGGATAGCTCGAAAATTTATAATGATGTGCAGCTGCTTCTCGTGACAGGGGGTATGTGCCCGTGTACGGGTATCTGAGAATAACGCTCAGAAGAATTCATCTTAACTATTTTGTTAAGCTATTAGTAACTTCATACTAAGTTTCATTGTTATGCGACATTTAGTTCCAAAGCTTCTCCATATCAAAAATTTAAGTATGAGTGGTGCCAGCTTTCCTTTGAATAAGTGCCATGTCCATCTTCTAATGCCCATAAAATGTTTCCAGTGGAGTGGAACGTGTAAATTGTAAATGTGATTTTTCAAATGCAGAGGTAAGCTCAGACAGTCCAGAATCAGACAAAGGATTCACTAAACTTTGTAAAATAAAAGACAGAGTTTTCCAAGGTTAAATACAATTTAGTAATCTTTATTTAATTATTTATTATTTCCTCAATAAGAATTATTAAAACTTCTGCAGCACAAGGTGTTAGAGCAGTCTTGGACAGTTGTGAATGGGTATGAGTTCGTACGAGTGTCAGCAATGAGTTCTTAAGAGTATTCAGTTTCGAAATCAGCTGGTAATCGATTCGATAGTCGGTGGGAAATTTGGTATGTTCGAGTACTGATAATTTGTGATAATTTTCACAAATTATCAGCTTTTGGCGTTCGAGTACGCAAAAAACTTGCAAAATGAGAGAAATTGAGAGCGCAAAGTGACAGTTGACTCGGAGGGGAAGTTGCAAATTCCTGCTGGAAAAATTTGTACTGTCGAGAATTTGTCGAATTTGTCGCAAGCTAGAAAACAGCTGAATTTGAACTTTCAAACAGGCCAAACAAATTTAGTAAAAGTCACCATGATTATTAGTACACTTGTTAAATTTAACCGCTTTCAACTTTGTGAAATGTTCCAGGAGAACACTTTATGTCCTATTTGTGTTTTCTTTCCACTATTTCTATTCCACTTGAAATGTAAGCAAGACGTTAATCAGCTGTTATCGTGGTTTGCAAGTTTTTGCAAATTTTGCGTTCGTGTACTTTTTATGATATTTTTCCAGGGACCGAAAATAACTGTTATTTTACAATTTTCAAATGAAAAAGACATAATGAAAAAATTGTCGAAGGACTTTTTCAAATATACCATTATGATAAAAATGACCTCAGCTTTACGAATATTAAGTGCCTTTTAAATTTTCGACTGATTCCATAAAAGTTCAAATTAAACTGTTATTTTTTGCCTTTAATTTTTTCCGGCAAAAATAACGGTTACTTTTGACTTTTATTTAATCGGTCAAAAATAACAGTTATTTTGTGACTTTTATTTTTCGGTCAAAAATATCAGGCAATTTGTGTTTTTTTAAAGACCGCTTGGCCGGTTAAAAAATTATTGATACCATGTGTAAAATGTGCGCACCGATGAGACGAAAATAATGATATCAATAGTGTTTCAGTCGGTAAAACGGCCTTTGAAAAAATACAAATTGCCTGATATTTTTGACCGAAAAAATAAAAGGCAAAAAATAACTGTTATTTTTGACCGATCAAATACAAGTCAAAAGAAACTGTTATATTTGCCCGAAAAAATATAAGGCACAAAATAACTTATATTTTTGTCGGAAAAAATAAAAGTTAAAAGATAACAGTTAATTTGTGACTTTTTCGATAAAAACCATAACCGGTACGGTCCCTGTATTTTTCTATTTGAGAGAGAATTACGCGTTACTCTCTTGCAAGTTGCTGTTGGATATTTTTCACTGGATAAGTACTCGAACAGACCAATTGTTGGCAAATGACCCAGTAGTCGGCTAGTAATCAGCCTAGAATCAGCTGGTGATCGTCGGTAAGAGATCGCTTTAAAAAACCAAAGCTCTTGGCTGCTTCTTTCGACACTTCGAAGATCGGATTGGATCGATATGCCTAGAAAGTCAAGAGTTGCTGACTCCGCAATATCCACACTGTCCATATTAAGGAGTGCTAAGAACAATTCACTCGCTTGTTGATTTGCAAACAGCATTGAGTCTTGCTTGCATTAAACTCGTCTCTATTAGCAAGCACCCACGATCGAATGCCGAATTCCGAATAGGCTGAACGGTATTGCAGCGCAGAAAGGACGAACAAACAAACATTCATTTCATCACGTTTTGCGTTAAACAGCAAACCTTATTATATTAGTCAATTACAAGATCATATTAATAATATCCTTAAGCCTTACTCGGCTCACTTCTTTGGTGTGCTCAACACACTGGGATCATGTGTAGCTCAGAGACAAACAACCGTCATAAAAAAAATTGTACAGAACATTTTGAAATTTTTTTTTTTTTTTAAGCTTCTTAAAGTGTATTTTTTAATAAAACACAAGCTTCATGACCAAAAATGAATAAAAAAATTTTACAAAATTAAAAAGGATATAGTTTAATTAAACATTAGAATGTTTATTTTATGTCAAAAAACCCAAAAATTATGTGGTGCTGAAAATTTCAGTATGCCAAATAAAGGTTTAAATTTTGTAAAATATTTTGTATTTAATCGAATAAAAAGGCTTATCTATCGATTAAGCAATGAAACAATTTCATCTAAGATATTTATACCAATTTTTAAGTTCACAAGAAATTTCAGTGACCTCAGCAAAAAAATTCACTTAGTCGCTCTTATCGTACAATATCAAAAGTCGATGATATAAACGGAGTAGAAAGTTTGATGACCTCAATATAAGAAAAGAGAAAGAAGAAAGTTTGATGACCGCTATATAAGAAAAAAAGAGCAAAATTTTAAATGCATATCCTTATTTCATCTTTAAATTGTACCTTAGCCAAACTTTCACAAATATATTCTCTTCACAAATGGAAAAATATCTTCAAGTTTTTGTCAAAACTTTTTTTTACTTCTTATAAACAATTTACAAACACATTCATTTGATACAAACATATTTAAAATTCATCAATAAACCGTGATGTCAGCACAGGATTTAAAATTCTCTTGAGCACCACAACCCATGGCACCTGTACCATCTTCGCAAGTGCCCCAATTATTGCCTGTAGAAGAAAAATTTTACTTATTAATACTCATTGTACGGTAAGGAAACTCTGAATATATATGCAGTACCTGCATGGTAGGTCCAGCGTAGAATGCAATGTTTGCATGTCAAACCTTTAGGCCAGACAATATATGTTGTTATAAGCCCAACGGTTCTATTGACATAGTACTTGTCACTGCCGTCAACAAACTGTAATCTATAACTCATATAGCAGTCCTCACTCTCTGTCTTATAAACATCCATGTTGCATAGATTAAAATAAACGTAGCCCAGATGATTGGCGGTGATAGCAAAGTTTACTTTTGCAATGTTTTCCTTTTGATAAGTCTCTACTATGACTCCTTTGCCACCATAAAGTCCACCCAATTCATTTGGACGTGGCGTGGGCAGCGAATAGCTATCGCCACAGAAGCCACATTTTCCTTTATTTGTTTGCCATTGTGTCTGTATATAAGAGAATATTATATTAATAATTTATAAGTTTTATATTAAAAATTTCATGCAAATTATAAATTTTTTTTAAATGAATTGCGTTAATTTTAATTTTGTCTTGAATGTCCTTTCAGTTTTGTTTGCAACGAAATACGAAAAATATTAGAGCTACTTACGGCAAAGCCACCACAGTATAAACCGTTATCATCATAATTTTTCGGAGCTGATGAGTCAGTGCGCCAACGTGATGATCTGCCTGGTGGTTTCAACAGCATGCCATGTCCTTCTATGTCTGCAATTAAAATCGCAACTAAGCAGATTATGAGCAGATAACCGACTAGATTTTTCATTTTCTTCACAAAAATTCACTTTCTTTTTACTCCGGCTGACAGAGTTAATTTGTTGTATGCCATTGATAATTATGCGTCTTATATACTACAACTGAACCCATCCGATCTTTGGCTATCTTTCACACGCCCTCGTTTATGAGTTGACAATAATAATAATAATAAAATAAAAAACTTGATAAGAGAAAAGCTTACATTTGTTGTTCAACACCAGCAGCATAAAAATTTTATATATTTGCACACGAATTTCTCAGAATTAATCCATGCAAAGCTTCTAGATCCAGTCATTAGAGTATAACATTTCGCCTGATTAGCAGCATTAAGCGTTGAAAGTGAAGCATATAAATTCCAGAATTCTATAATTTTAAGGATGGTCCAAAAATGCACAACGAGCAAAGTTTCGAATAAGTGAAGGTGTTGAGCTGGCTTAACTTCTTTCAAATAATGATAAATAAATAAATAAAAAGACATATTAAAATTCTAACAGTTTATAAAACTTAATTTTTAATAATAATTATAATTTGTTGAACAATACCTCTTTTATGTATGCATCAATAAACATCCGCACAACTCAATGAAGAAGTGAAAATTAACTTCACAAATTGTCCAAAATTTCACGAAATCGCACAGCGTTTCGAATCGCGCATTTAAACGGATAAAATTAAATGTTTGCTACAAATATTTCATAAATTATCCAATTAGCAATGGTATTTTTTTATTCATTGCCAACCCTAGCAGCATAGCATAGCGGAAAAATGTTATCTTTTTCCAAACGATCTTATTTCAATTAATTTTAAAAGAACTAAGGAAACTCTTAAGTAGGCGAAAAACGTTTCGGTATCGTTCGATTATTTTAAAAAAGAATTTAGTTCATTTTATTTATAATTCATGCTTAAACAAAATAAAACATTTGTCCAAAGGTAATCCGATTTTTTAGCAAAACTTTGAATAACAGCTTAAAATATAAAAAATTATACAATTTATACATTCGATAACTAATGCATTGTAGTAAATAAAATAAGATATTATAGAAACCCGTAATAGTTTAAAAAACTGTTGCCGGTAAAGTCCATTATTATTTTATTGTTTTCACTCAACTTTATTTTCGTAATCCTTGTACGAAATTTGAAACATCATATTCCTCATCATATTGATTTTCAGACCATAGTTCGGGTAAATTTTCAATAATTGAATTAACTGACATTTGACCAGAGTTGGATGTTGATGATGATGTTGATGACGCTGTTGCTTTATCAGTTCCATTGCCATTTTTATTTTCATTTAAATTAAACAAATCGAATATCTGTGCTGTGACCATGGTGTCCATAGAAGCGTTCTCAGCACTTACAACAGTGTTGGCAGTGAGTATTTTAAATTTCTGCAATCCCATGATTTTTTCCTCAAGAGATTTGCGAGTAATCAGACGGTAGACATTAACAACTTTCTTCTGTCCAATACGATGAGCGCGATCCATGGCCTGTAAATCTTTCATGGGATTCCAGTCGTGCTCAACAAAGATGACTGTATCGGCGCCAGTTAGATTAAGACCCAGACCACCAACCTTAAACAAAATCGAAAGAGAAATATATTTCTCTCCATTAATCAATTTATCAAAACTAGTTAAAGCGCGTTTTAAAGCAATAAAGTTTTCAAAGAATATACTCTGCAGGAATTTATTATTCCTTGATTTTTTCGAAAAATTACCTGCGTTGTTAGCAACAGCACGTCTATGCTAGGATCGCTATTAAAATTATTTACAATATCCTGACGCAGCGATGCTGGAACACTGCCGTCTAAACGTAGATATGTAACTGATGGCAAATGTTTTCGCAGCAAATCCTTTTCCACTATATCAAGCATAGCTTTTAATTGACAAAATATTAGCGCTCGATGCTGACTAACAGATTCGGTCTGTACACCAATGCCGCAGTCCAATAAAAGTTGCCTGTAAAACATTAAGACATTGTCAATTAAATTAATAAAAAATAAAAAACAAAAACTCCTTCTTACTTCAACGCCGGCAATTTGGCAGAATGTTCAATGTCATTCAGCGAACTCTGTTGTTGTAAAAGTTCTTGTGATATTCTCACAAATTCCGGATGCTTAGCTGTTAACACTAACTTAGGATGATTGCATACATTTTGCAAATAACGCAATGCATGGAAAATATGCGTTTTTGAATTCAGACTTTGTGCATCTCCCAAATTCTCCAGACAGTCTTTAATATTGGAATTCAAATGTGTTTTGCTAAAATCTTCGTAGAGGCGTTCCTGTAATGGACTCAATTCACACAGCAAATCTTGTGTAATCTTTGGTGGCAAATCGGTGAGTACATCTTCTTTGACGCGTCGCAATAAAAATGGCAGCACCTGGCGATGCAGTGATTCCATAGCCAAAACACCAGCTTCCTGTTCTTTTGCAGAGCTTTTCGAATCACGAGAAGCTAAAATTGGACGACTATAGCGGGCAATAAACTGTTTTTCTGTGCCCAGAAAACCGGGCATAAGAAAATCAAACAGCGACCATAGCTCCAAGACATTATTTTGTATGGGGGTGCCGGATAGAATGAGTCGATGTTTAGCTTTCAGCATTTTAATAGCTTTAGAACTTTTAGTTTTGCCATTCTTTATAATATGGCCTTCGTCCAAGACGCAATAGTTCCAATTAAGAGTGCTAAAGAAATCGATATCCTTGCGCACTGTGTCATAAGAGGCGACAATTAAATTACAAGGACCAATGCGACAACGCAGTTTCTCACGCATTATTGGCAAGCCCACATAGTGCAGGGAACGCAACAATGTATTATTTTTCAAGAATTTCTCAACCTCATATACCCAATGTCCCGTCAGTGTGGGCGGACAGATGACCAAACTTGGCAGTTGTGTGCTGTTATCCAATAAACGTTGATGATGATCACCAGCAAGTATGCAAATAGTTTGCAATGTCTTACCCAAACCCATATCATCACACAATATGCCATGTAGATTATATTTGTTTAGAAACCAAAGCCAGTTGACGCCAGCCTGCTGATAAGTACGCAATTCCACTGTGAGAGCAACGGGTACATTGTAATCTGGTATTGTTTTGGGTGCAAACAGATAGTCCAGAAATTGACGATCACGTGTTTTACGTGCTTGCAGTTCTTTGGATTTAATTTCAGTTTTACAGTTTGAGGCATTTGAGTCCAGAGGCATTAGTTGAATTAAGGTAGCAAAGCAATGAGTTGAGAGCAAGCGCACGGACTCATTCGGATCACTCATACAACCTGAAAAAAACGAGTTTGATTATGAGTTGAATAATTTTATATATTAACGTAAAAATATATGCCTACCCAGCAATGGCACGACTAGAAGAACAATATACGGCACAATTTTAATTTGTAACTTATCGACAACGCGCTCGATTGCCTCAATGGCGCCTTGACGTTTAATTATATCTTCAATTTTGGATAGCAGCAAGACAAGATGATTAACGACAAAATCCATCGTGCGACAAGCATCAATTTCTGCTAAGGTGGCAATACAACGCGCCACCATGTGACGAATCTGTTAATAGATAATAAACAAATTTCAAGTTCAAGAAGTTTTATTTTAGTTTATAATTCTTTAAAAAAATATATTTCTCAAGAATTATATTTAGAGCTTGATGCCAAATAATTTGTGAAGCCAAACAGGTTGCTACAACAACAATGTTCTTTGCAGAACAAACCCAGCAGACTAGACCATGATTTCGTCGGACTCATCAGTAGACTGTGTGATTTATGCAGTCCACTAACTTTGAAAAGCTAATAAGCTCAACTGTAGTTAAGAAGTTTTAATTCGCCACATTTAGTAAAAGTTTTACTTACCGCCTTCAGTGGATGTGTAATCAATGTGCCAAAATGCGCCAACAATTTAAAGATATCTTCTTGCAGCGACTCGTGCAGCGATGGAGCAGCAACTTCAATTAACTGCAGTGATGTGACTAAATCATTTGTTTGCGCTAAATCTATTGCTGCCTGGCCGACAGCATCCATATTTGGAAACGACTCAATGAACTGTGCCGTTTTTATAAACATTATTGCATCGAAAATTGTTATTTTTTGTTTAAGTTGAGATCCGAATTCTTTGCAAATTTTTTTTATTGTACAGGCAGCACCAATGCGTTGAATGCGACACTGTTTTGCTTCCTATGAGTTAATGAAAAAGCCAATTTAAGTTAATGACTTTAAGTGGGCGGACACGCACTGAGTGATGAGCGCACTGAACGAGCAATTTTCAATTTTTCCCATATGAACAGAAACTCTCTCAGGAAATTAAAACATATTCTATTGCTAAGCGACGTCGTTCAGTTGCTTATCGCTCATTGCGTGACTGGCCCTTAGGCGTAAATATATTTAACATACCGCTTCATTTGCCAAATATTCTTTGTTTGTTACATTTTCTAAAGCAGCGGCTGCAGCCAAGGTTTCACTCAATGGTGGCCTACCTGGACCACGTGGCGAAGTGCTGACTGCACCCACGCCACGCATATTAGTTTGATTTAAGGAGTTTTGTTGATTACTTAAGCTTAAAACGCCATAATAAATGCAAGCACTTGCGGCACTCACTGGTGGAAGCGTTTCTCTAAAAGTTTTATCAGAGCATATCTGCAATAAGTGCATTAAAATTGAGTTAAAGTTTTGCTTTATATTAATTTCAAGTGTCTACTTACAATTTTTGGTGTAAATTCTGTATCACTTTTCAAAAGTGTACATAAATTGGTAAATATTTTGCTATTAGGACTAGGATTTCTATCACAAATTTGATCCATCAAATGGACAAGAAACTCAGCTGACAGCTCTTGTAGCATTTCACATTCTTCACGTTTGATTGATTCCATTAGAGGCTTAACTATGGGATTTAATTTTTCCGGCAGACAATGTAAATAGACAATGGCACCGGCTAGCGCAGCCTGAGTGCTTATATTATAGGCATTGCGTTCAGCACTAGTTTGCTGAAAGGACTTTTGCAATCCGCGACGGCGTTCTTCAAGCATCTCCATTATTTTTGGCTTATAATGCTGCAAGCCCTCTGTTAGCGTTGTGGCTATTGCTTCAATTTGATCGAGTGATAAAATTTTTGCATTGTTAAAGTCATTTATGGGAATTTTATATTGTTTTAATGTTGCAATAAAATCATGAGTTTCTTGCAAGAGTCTGTAACGGTAGCAGAAAGTGAAAGTGAGTTTGATTTATTTTAGCCCGCTAATAAACAAACCTTGTTATCGACACAGCAACTTCATCATAATAAATATATTCCATAACGCAGTAACGCAATTTTTCTTGTAGATTTGGAGCTCCAGGACGCACAGTAGGATCTGATTTTGCCCAAAAAGCCACAATAAGACCTTGGATTGAATAAAATAAATGTATTGCATTGCTAAGCAAGTGTGTTGGCACAACATATCTTACCACAAACCATGCGCTGCACAGCCGAATGCGAATTCAAATGTCCCAATAATACTTTCGTATAACAGTCCATTGGACTCTCCGTGTCTTGTGTATAAGAGACACCTGGTGCCGGCTGTACTAAAAAATGAGACAGAGCACCCAATACTCTAGCGGCTACAATGCGTGCACGCACATAATTACGTTCACGAATCTCCAATGGCGTTGCTTCACTACCACCCAGAAACAATTTCTGCGCTACCACCGCAGCATTCCCACTTAAATCATCTCCAATACGCTGTAGACGGCGTCGTGGCGCCTCTGTACCAGCGCCATTGTTTGCCGCATGTGCCGTTGGTGCATGTATAAGTATGGCTGTATCAAAAGCTAACCTAGGTGGCTGCATTGCCAGGCAGATCCATGAGGAGACAAAAGGACAGGCTGCATGCAAAAGTGCACATAAATCGGCATTCGAAATAAGGTTCATCCAAACTGCTTCTGCCATTTTCTGTATTTCCTGCAATGGTTCGACTAGAATTCTTTGGAAAATATGACGTAGTGCTTCTTGCAGCAATTTTGACTGCCACTCAATCACACCGAAATTAATTTTTAAATTTTCTGAATCTATGCTAATATTTTTCTGACATGGTATCGACAGTGCGGCTGAGGTGGAAGCTTGATTGGCAGTGTTTTTGTTCAGTTCGGCATTAGTTGCATCTTGACGATTTAAATTGTTGCGTGTCAATGTTTGAAGTGTCAGCAATGTTGATTTACGTACTGAGCTAGTGCTGTGCGAGAGAAAAGGCCAAAGTCTTGGAACTAGTGTAGACATAGGTTCCATTCTGCAAACAAAAGAAAAAAAACAAAAAATTGGCGGATGTATTAATTAATTAGGTCCGTGTGACAAACTAGATTTTAAAATCAAGATAAAATCATTTGTATATATAAACGTTTTGTTTTTTTTTTTTTTTTTTTTAAAACAAAAAATAAATAATAATGATAAACCATTATGTGTAATTAAACAGCTAATTAGTAAATAATTGTTGTGATTTAAAACTGAGTTTTATTTCAAGTTCAAATTTATATTAAAAACTACATGGCTAGAAACGGCTATCTAAAAGATCTAAAACTCCGAGCAAATGTATTTGTATTAAATTAAAGTTTTGTAGTCAGCAAACAGCGTCAACTAAAATGAGAGTTGAGTTATTAAATTGGTTGTAGCCATTTCATATACCAATAAAAACAAAATTAATAGAGTACTTAATCTAATATTGTCAAATAATTAGCTATGGGCTAGTAACTATGGTGTTTTGTTATGTGGTTTTGATAATAGGCATTAGGCGCTATTGTACCGACGAGATGAATGTAACCGATAGTTAAGAATCCACGTCTATTTCTCTACATAGAAATTTACACGAAATAAGGCTTAGAAACTAGGCAAAGGAGATATTTTGCTGTCCAATTTGTCACTCTTAAGCAATTATATAGTTAATTATAAAATGGGACAGTTTATTCAGCACTAAAATATCATAGCATACCAGAGCAATAAAAATATTATATGTAAGACTTTAACCTTTTTTAAACGTATTATATTTTTACAAGAGATGAATGAGGAAGAATCAGTATTACTTCTTTAAGTTATATTAACAAAACTAACAAAACAAAAAAAACAGAATTGGTGATGTTTTATCTAGTTTCTCAAATGTAATACAACAATGGCTATACAATGGCTATGGTTATGATTGTCGTAAGTTTTCAACTCGCACACTGATAACTATGTTGGCAGAGTTGATGAAATCGTCTGTTGGTACCGTAGATGATGTAGCCAGTCTGCAAAAAATTGTGTCTGAGCACGCAGTACATTGCAATAAGATGTATGATAATGCTATTTCCGTTACTAAGGTTAATGCTGATGAATCAGCTCAACCGTCTAAAAAGCCCACCAGAGCTAAGTCCAAGACTAAGCAATGCTAGTGGTCACGTGTGTAGTCCTAATATGCCGCCATCTGTTTTTGATATATCGACACTACTCTCTCTTCTCCTGCTACCGGTCTGCCTAGTGCGCTGTTTTCCCTCCCTCTACACTTAAATGCTTACACTTAAACTCGGATTTCTATAATGCTGAATTTGTTAATTCTAATATCTACCAAGTGAATGCTGACTCTTTACTGGATCAACTTTGTGTTTCAATAGAAGTGTGAAATGGATCTCTTTATGTATGTGCATTCTATGTACCACCAATAGCTCAGATGCCATATATGCCTTTCATGTGGATAATGTTCTCAATCTACATGCCTCTTTGATGGCGGACTGTCACCTGGTTGTTTAAGGTGTTTTCAACCTCAGCAATATTACTTGTTTGTAGAGGCGTTCCTAGGCTTGGTGTCACCCGGGGTGGATACCCATGGTGTCACCCCTATAAGAAATTTCTAAATGCAATAAGAAACCAATTCGATGAGATTTTGTGTTTTCATTATTTTCTTTGTGTTTTCCGAAAAAATACAAAAGATGACAAAAAATAACAAATTGTTAAAAAAACAGAACAAAAATATTATATATAGAATAAAAATATTTTCTCCGATAAAAAACTTCTCTATTTTCGATAATAGCAATTTTCTCTTTTTCAAATAAAATTTTCTTCAACTAGAATAAATTTTCACATTTTTCGAAAAAATATTTTGGAAATGGAAATATTTCAATGAAAAGTATTTCCTCGCACAAATAAATTCTCATTTATAGAGAAAATTTTATTGAAAATAAAAAAAATTTTCCTATATTTTGATGAAAAAATTCACTAGGAGAAGTATTTTCTTCAATAAAAACAAATCTTTTCTCAAAAATAAATAAGTCTTTTTCTCTAAAAACGATGTATTTTTATGTATTTCTCTTTTTCATAGAAGCTTTTTATTACTTTTAGGGAATTTTTAGTAGCATATGTAGGTCCGCTAAACTTGCGGTAATAATACCCAAACTGATTTTAGGGATTATAATCATCCCTGCTAGAGGTCATACCCCCCAAAACATTTGTGACATCCTCAATAATGTTGTGGGTTATGACCGCCAAAGAAACGGACATAATCCCCAAATTAAATTTGAAAAATTTTTGTTTTTACAGAATTTAGTAACTGTTATTTTAACTTTTTTGGTTGTAGAATATATAAATAAACGCCGCAGGCAAAAATTTTGTATTAAAATCGACCGATTTTGTATTTTTAATAAAAATATTTTATTTTTTATAAATTAAATGATGGGTTAAAAGTTATTATCGCAGGCGAAACATTTTTATTAAAAAAGTCGCGATTGTTAAATTAAAGAAAAATTGCAAAAATGGTTAAAATCGGTCGGTTCCTAGGGATACTTTCATTCGGTACTTTTCCTATATTAATTTTTTACATTATTTTGTATGGGAGATGCATGCCAAAGTTAGCCGATCTTAACAAAATTTGGTCAAGCGGCTAGGCATTTAGAGAAATAGATGTGCATTGAAAATGGTAGAAATTGATTATACCTTATGGGTACCTCCCAAGGATCTATATATATTTTATACATAATTTGTGTGGAAGGTACGTACAAAAAACACCCGATCCTAACGAAATTCAGCGAGAATGCTAGACAAATAGATAATAGATGTTTATTCAAATAGAAATTAGTTAGATCTTATTTTTTTATAAATTAGTAGACAAACAAATTTTGTTACTATTTTCGTACCATTTCGATGCATTGTAAGCTGTCTTAAATACTGACATTTCTTACTTTAAGAGTTGCAATATTTTAAATAACCTCATCGGAATCAGTAATTTTGATTTCAAGTTCGTTAAAATAGCAAGATCAGAAACTTTTGCCTGTCCCATGGAAGACCTTCAGTAAGTCTTAATTAATTTAAGCTTTAAAAAACTCTTTCGCATGAAGCTACTGATACACAAATTGTTAGAAATAGTTTCAATGCTAATGAAATATTTGGTGAAGTTTCCAAAAAGTCCAACTCGACAATGAAAGTGAGCATTTCTAATGCTGTCTAATTTTTGGCGCTTCGAAATAGATTTGTGCTGCATTTATATGTCTACGTAGCATCGGAATCAATTTCAACAACTAGCTCCTTTTCTGAAATTTCGTCGTAAGCTGCTCCCAAAATTTAAACACTTAACATGAACTCATTTGCATTGTGTTACAATAAGTTTTCAAATTTACAGCTCAAAGCGTTTCAGCAATGTCTCCTCTCCATTGTTTGACTTGCAAACATAATTTTAAATTTTGAAACAGCAATTAAATTTTTTACCGTAAAGTATTTTATCACTTTTTCTGTCTTTTTGAGAATTAAAACATCGAAATGGTGTCACCCCTAAAATGGTGTTACCCGGGGCGGACCGCCCCCCCCTCTCCCCCCCAAGGAACGCCACTGCTTGATTGCATCTCGATCGTGAGTTAATACCATCGAATATAAATAAGTCATTTGAAATCAATCTAATAGACAGCTTTCACAGTATTGATCTGTTGCAAATGAACTCGCTTTTGAATAAAATGAATAAGATAATTGAAAGATTTCATTTTTGTCTCAAGAAATATAAGATTCTTGAATGTGTAGCTGTATTTAGATCTGTATCTTCATTCTCACCAGTAACTGTTCATCATCTGCATCTCATTATTGAATTTGAGTTTTATGAATTTCTGCCTTATGTACAAGATAACTATTATTTTATCTATAATAATTGAATCGTTTATTTCAGAAACAACATAAGTCACTCAAATTGAATTTTTTCAGGAATCAATAAAAACTGAGTAATTCAAAAAAAAAAAATTTGTTTTAGTAAAAAACCAAGACTACGAAGCATTGCTTTAAGAGGAAGTAGTACAATGATGTGTGTGCATTTTACTCAGATTGTGGGTCTACCTTTAAAGAGGCGTTTGCAACAAAAAAAAAATGACTAATGTTGTTTCTGAAATAAACGATTCAATTGTAGTTATAATACTATTTTCTCTCTCTTGAATGATTGTGACTGGGATAATCTATTATTTTTTTTTTGTTTTTGAAAAAGTACCGCAACATGCTATGACATATTTAAATCTATCAGGCATGTTCTGAAATCCACCTCGAAAGTCGATCGGAATCGGAATTCATTTCCGATTCTGATTTTAAAAGGTGTTCTAGATTCCGAGCGGAAAGCAATCAATGCAATCCAATTCGTACTTGTATTCAAACATACTGTTTTCCGAACGCATCAACTAAATGACAGCAGATCTGACGTTTTTATAATATTTTCAGAAAAAAGAAAGCCTTTTAAAAATAAAATAAATTTTAAAAAATGAGTACTGTAGTTATTGCTACACTTTACACAAATGAAGTGCAAGATTATATACGACCATCCTCAATGGTGCAGTTAGAAGCAACTTTCCGTTTTTAGCGGAAGATGGCTAACAAAGCTCTATTTGAACGGGTGCCAGCATTGCTTTGGGTGTCAAAATTATTAGCAATTATGTTAAAAATATTTTAACGGAGACTGTCGTATATCATTATAAAACAATATTATAAATAAAATAAAAATGTCGTATGTCATTACAATGCAGTCGTAAAATGATAGAAAAGCATTTGTCGGTATGGAAACTTTTTATTTCGTCTTATATTGCTCAAATTTCATTAAAACAATGAGTAACCTCTAGTAAAAATTTCATCGGATATAAATTCACTTAAACTCCAATAAATCGTATTGCAAAACACCTACAATCCGCCAAAAAAACAAATAACACCTTTCAATTAAATGTCATCGGAAGTAAATCAGATTTCAGAACATGCCTCTATAGTCCATAATATTTGAAATAATAATAATTCGCGATTATCCCGTAAGAATTACAAGCTACCATGTTGCACTCCTGGCCTAAAAAAAACAAAAAAATTACGAAATCAATTTTTCAATTTATTTAAAGTAACAAATAACTCAGATCATTAATTAACTTCAGCACATACATTATGTCAGCGAATTCAACTTTTTGATTAAATTTTTATATAAGCAGTACATTCTAAATAAAAAAACTAAAATAATCTCTTATCCTTAATCATTCTGGAAGTTTATAAAATCAAAAAAGTATGGATCGAATACCCCTACTTCAATGCTCTATTAAAAAATAAACGTTCTCATTCAACTTCAGAGTCCGTTGATTTATTTTAAATCAAATTTTGAACCTGATTGTTTGTCACTAAATTCTGCTAATCTTGACGATGTTACTGAATTCATTGACCTGTGTTTTTTAAGACGTTATATGATGCAGAAGTTTTTAAAGCATTATTCTTATTAAAATCCTCTGTTAAGTCCGATATTGATGGTTTTTCTGTATTATGTTAAGAAATTGTTAATTGTTAACAATTTCTATTCTGTAAGAATTTATGATTCATAGACTGATAAATAAATAAATTTTAAATAAAATTTGGATAAAAAAAAAAACTATGATAAGTTTAAAACTATTGTATTTAGCATGATGCCAAAAAAGTAACTTTTTTTAACTTTAAGATACAAAGGTGTAACTATACTCATTAAAGAGAGTATAGATTAAGCTTCATTTCGTAGTACTCCAAAATATCCTTGCATACAGGGTGCCTGATAACTAGATGTTTGAAAAAATCTCTTTTTTTTGGAGGTGTTGTGTTTTTAATCTTTTTATCCATTTTCCTCGTAGAAAATCAAACATTTTATAATTTTGTATTATTAAAAAGGATATCTTCTTTACAGAATAATGCTCTATACTGCAAGTTTTAAAATACAAATTAAAAAAATAGTTGTTTTAAAAAATGCAAGAAAATTGCACTTTTATATTTAAAATGCCATGAATATAAGAAGGAATCAGAAAGAGTCGTCTAAGCAACATTTGTTAAGCTAATGGATATCTAAATTTTCACCGAGTGGCTTTACGATATTTGCAATGGTTTTGCAGAAAAATGTGCTACAAAAAAAGTTCAGTACAAAAAAAGTAGGTTTTTGACCCTTTTTCTGCATCAAATGCCAACCTAGCCGCTCCATGCCTACAAAAATTAATCATAAATTAATTTTTATTGATGGATTTTTAAAAAATTCACCGAGTGGCTTTAAGTTTTTCCTTACCATTGTTGAGAAATAAACCTTAATATGAAGTAAGGTTTGGAAAAAAAAAAATTAAAAACAACTAGAAAAACAATTGTTTTTTGCTCAACATTAGGCATAGAGTAGAATCAAAGTTGGATTAAATGTTGTTTTAGGCCTATGGGGACAACGCTCAATGTGTATATTTATGTATACGTGATCAAATAAAATCTTATGTGGAATTTAAATTTTTAATATTGGCTGCGTTTCTAATACAAAATTTTTCGCAACAGTTGCACAACTGTTGAGTAAAATGTCTTCTGAACGGCAATAATCAGTTTCCGCTACTCACAACATGTTGTGAATTTTGGGAGCGCTTTATTTTTCCGCTACATTTACTCAACATGTTGTAATTTTTAATTTGACATATTCACATAGTTTGACACAAATAAAAGTGATAATTCTTTAATGAAAATATTAATTATCTCGTCCAAGTTCATATATCCAATAGTTATTAAAATGTTCGCGCTCAAATAAGTCAATTTTTGGAAGTGTTTACAGAAAATGAAAATAACCGTTCAGAAGACACACAACATGTTGTAAACATGTTGTATGTATCACTTTTCCGCTACTTCTGTCTTAGAAACGCAGCCATTGTATGTTTTTAACTTCAGTTTTTAAACCGATTAAATACAGTTACGTTTGTTATATAAAGATGCTTTAATTTTGGCTTAAGATTCAACAATAAAAAAATATTTAAGTAGACTACTTGATGATGTCTATTCAATTTTTAATAACATAAACTGAAAGGATATTTTTGCAATGACAAAAAGAAATTAGGATATGTCTCATTACAAGGAAATATATGCTAGGTGTCAACAAATCAAAGTGGCGTTCAAATAAATGTACACAAAATATCTTCGATTTGGTAGAAAATGACCTAAAAAACATTAATTTCAACGTGGGCACGTCAAAATACTTTGACTGCAATGCAAAATGGAATGAACTGGAATGCATGAAACGTTTAGCTGAAAATGAAGATGCAGGTCTTAAAAAAGACGTGTGAAAGCAAGAAATTATTTTTAAAGCTTTTAATGTGCGGAATCATAGCGTAGAAAATGACTTATAAAAAAAACTTGTAAATTTTCTTTGTTATACATAGATTTTTTTTTAAAAAACACGTACCTTAAACATTTTTTCTTAAATAACTCTTTTGTTTAAAAATCATTTTTAACAAAAAAAAACGTTGTTGAAAAGGTGATGAAATCTTCTATTTGGTCAGAAAATAAATTTAGTAGAAACAGCTTCAGAAGATGTCGCTTTTCTTATTTTTTTAAAAGAATCAGCAGTTTTGACATCCAAAAGTCAGAATTGACATTTAAAGTGCCTTACCAAAATATGGGCTTTACAGTCAATTTTCAACTTTTAGAAGTTTTTAATACAAATTGGTTAGTTTAAATATCCAAATTTAGCTCTATCGGAAGTAACCTTTAAAAAGCTTCTAAATTACCACGAATAAAAATGACAGCCAAGTCCCTGAACAAACATTGCTACAAGTATATATCTTCACCATCTTCAACAGTAAAAAAAAACTTTTTCTAAAAAACGCTGTTTTGGCATCATGCTAATTGTATTACAGTGAAATTGACATAAACCAGTTCAAATTCAAAGCGGCTTGATTATCAGATGGAATGGAAATATCCTAGCTGGTATAAGATAAATCTGAATCCAAGTAACGTCTTTCGCTTGGAAAACACTACTGTGGAGAAAGCTCCTTCGCCCACTTTACCATCTTATTTTGATCCATCTGCGTAGCTTTCAATAGCATTGTTAGGTGGAGGACTTTCAAGCGTCCATTCATTGCTAAAGGGTACATTAAATAGATACGTTAAACTTTTTGTAGAAGAAAAGCTTTTGCGAGATAAAATGTCTATGGTCTTGGGTATTAAAGGAAGAAAAAGTTTCTTTATTCCAGAGACTCCTATTGTACCTCCTCTCCCTTCAGATGTAACTTCCAGATGCATCGCTGTATTTGAGGCAATTTGTTTTGTTATAATATCTAGTGGTAGGAGTGGTTCTCAGTGCTACGCTAATGCACAGATCAGCTTATCCTTGAACTTTGAGAAATATTGGACTATAGAACCATATAAAAATATCAGCCTAATAACGACCTGTTGTTTGCTTGAAATCAAACGGAAGCAAAAACCTGCTTGCAAAAACTTTCAATATGAAAACCACAAAAACGCTTGTACATGCTAAAACTATACGCACTGTCCTTCATTAGATAAGAAGTAATTAAAAAAATAAAATACATTGTAGAAGGTTCAAGCCTTCTCTTTTTAAATTTTTATTTTATGCAGATAAGAATAGTTTTATTTTAATAAACTAAGAGCCATCGACCGCCAGACTTTCGTTATTTTATCAAAGTTAAGATATTGTGCATTGTTTCATACAACAGGCATTGTTGCTGGCAACAATATGAAATATGTGGCATATATATTTTGTAATAGAAAAGTGTGGTTATTTTTGAACAATAATTAATTACAACAGCTGGTATATGCTTATTTACTTTTAAGTAAAAAATTATAAGCTTGGAAAATCAGCGGTTTGCGGTTGCTTCCGGCTCTTAAATAAATCTACATATATCACATTCAAAACCATACTTTTGTCGAATCTACACTTGTAGATAATAATGAAACAAAATTAACTGGCTGCTGCTCAGGATGGAGGGCTTATCAAAGCAGGATGTTCCAGTGGGAACTCAGCAGTTGCTTTGGGTTGACTCAGACTAATGCTTGATACGGTTTTTTATCGCTTATATTCACATGACGATAAACAGGCAGATTGAAATAAAATCAACGGAAATTTCGGGCAGATTTATTTAATCTCTAATATAAGATGTGAGCATGAATAATTCATAACAAATGTGGTTATCCTTTTTTAATAATTTTTTTTAGCACAATAATGTTGTTATCCTAATTTTTTTCGTTTTTAATAGTTGGCTGCTATTTCGTTTTTGTGTCGGATATTAATGTTAAACAGAGAAAAAAAGCTCTTCTGGCAACAGCTTTTGCAGTATAGTACTAAGTATATTTATACTTATAAATTAATTTCAAACATGTTTTACTTACTGAATCCAAAACGCCGCATTTGGAAGACATAAAATTGCTGCCAACAATCCCATAAAACTGTTGCAGGCCGATGTTAATTCATCTTGATCCAATAACAAATTCCACAACATTTTAATAATAGATGATACTTGCACAGAGTTCAGTAGTTTTGGAAGCCAAGTAGCAACTGGTATGAGTGTTGATGCTGCAACAGCGCCAACATCATCGACTTCATCGAAAAGCCCAAACAGTATATCAGATATGGTAAGCGGTAAGTAGACCTGTAGCAGATCTTCACGCACAACAAATACATATTTAAGTCCCAGCAATCCACCGTGCCGCACCTCCCACTCATTTTGTTTGATGAGTTTAAGCAGAATTTGCACAATTTGATTAACTCTTTCGCTTTGCATTTCTTTGACGATTGTGCCCAAAACTTGTGCACATGTTTCGCGAACAGGCGCAACAACTTGATCGGAGACAAAATCGCCAAAACGATCTAGACAAAGAACGCACAGCAAACGTACACCAGCATCTTCGAGCCATAGATTATGATGGTGCATCATCTGAAAGTAAATGTCAGTTATTTAAGGCAGAGTTCAATAGGAGCAAGAATTCAATTACAACTTACTTCTTCTCGTGACATGCACAGACTCTTTCCGGCTCCGCTGGCATGGTTATTGATTAATTCACGCAAAGCAGTTGCAGCACCATGTCGTACTTCCCACTTTGGATTGAACAAGTCAACGTAAAGACGAGCGCAAAAATTTTCTAAAGGCCAGTTGATGGCATCAGTCCAATTACCAGTAGCATCTGGTACGGGATCTGGAAAAACATGAAAATTACAATGTTTACACTAAAACAAGCAACTTTTCAAAACAATATTTATAGAGTTTGTAGTTTTTTCTTACCGTTTAGGCTATAAAATATTTCATTACGCTGGTTCTCAACTTTTGTTTTTTTGTTTTCTGGCTCGTCATTGACTGTTGTTGCACCCGTCGTTCCATTCGAGCTGTTAGTGGAAAAGCTACGCGTAAGATTTGCTGAAGATGTAGTTGTTGTGTTAGAAGTCGCAACACTATTCGTATTTACATTCTGACGCGCCTTTCTCTTAGCACGATTCATTTCACGACAGCTCATTTGTTGCCCATATGAAGCACCAGCATTTAAATTAGCTTTTAAATTTAGTATTTGCTCTACAGGAATCTGTAAAATATGAGAAAATAATAGAGAATTAAATTAGTTATAGAGGCATAAACATTTGGAAGGGCTTTTTTCACATAACAAAACGCACCTTCTCATCGCCAGAATTGTAGGCACTGCCTGTTCGCAACATATCCTCATCTGTAATCATATCAGTCAGATTAACACCCAATTTGGAAGCTTGTGTCAGTCCTAATTTTTCATTAAGCAATGCACGCTGCCGACTTAAACGTTCCGCTGCATTTCCGCCAACTTGAGTTTCTTCTTGTACCTCATCAAATTCCATACCTTCTGAGCCAATAAGACGAGCGCCCTTACACAGCACATGCTCCAAATTAAATTCGCCGAATGACAGCAGCCTTTCATGCTCCAGCTTCGCAACGGAAGAGGATTGAGTCTGTTCAACATCTGCGGTATCCTCTGTTAGCATTTCTTCTTTCTTTAGTTCTTTTTTAATGCCTACGTGCAACTCGGGCTTCCATTCGGGCACATTGAACAGTATAGCTTCAACAGCTTGAGACGCAGCAATGCGCGTATCCCATGAATTGCTATGCAAATAGCCAATGAGTCGATTGAGCAACGCATGCAATTCATGTGGATATAGCTTTTGTACTTCTCCAATTTGTTTAGCTGCAGCTCGACGTGTTACTGCTGATGATCCCGATTCCAAAAGAATAAACAAGCGATCAAGGCTATTGACGTATTTGAATTAGCGTTGACATATGGAATTTAAAATTAAGATTAAAATTAGAGCTTATTTGAACAGCTTGTTTAAAGGTTAGTTGTTTGTCTGTTTAAAAAAAAATTATTCTTACCGCGATGTCATTGTTAACCGCAAAATAACGTGTAATAATTCAATTGTTTGCAAAAGTGGTGTGTTATTTTTATGTTTTTTAGCTTTAGCTTTCTGCGCAGTAGATGCGTGGCGACAATATTTCAAGTGCCTATAAACCGTTAAACGTGGATGATAATCTGCAAATGTTAAAATAATTATTCTAGAGTTAAGAAGCGAAGCAATTAAAAAAATTATTGTATTTATGTAGTTCAGTGGTTCTGGCCTTTGTTACCATAAGCACAGTGCTCTGACAACATGGTTGAGGTATAGTAAAATTTAAAGCTTTCACGCAGCACAAGAAAAATCCCTCTTTTTACTAGGGGTTTTTACAGATTAGTTGTTAAATACTTAAAAAAAAAAAAAACAAATTGGCCATTTCAGCCCTTGAAAGGACTTTGACCGAGCTTCTTATGATCAATTGTGTTGTGTGTGTTATTAAATGTTTGCACACAATTGACCGAGAACTGGACCTACATGTTTTGTGCCGACTCCGAACGGCTAAAGTTCATGTTCTCAAGAAGCTTTACATGGCATTGTTTACTCTCTGAGGTTTGCTCTCCGATCAGAAAAATTTTTTATTAAAAACAATTTTTCGCCGCGGCTGGGGTTCGAACCCGCGCTCCGAACATGCTAGGCCACACACTTAACCTGCATGCCACGGTCACCACGTTAAAGACTTAAAAGTACAAAAAAATAACTAAATAATCACATTTGGAAATATTTTTTGGGTTTATTCGAAGGCAATGAGTGTTCTTCAAAAATCCATGAGTACATTCAAATTTATTCTCTCTATTGATTTCTACCTTTTTCTCGTAAGGTGAACATATTTCTTGGGAACTTATACCGATTATACACACCAGCTCCCAGCTTATTTCAATCAACATCTAATAAAAACTTTTAGCAACTAAAACAACTACAATAAAAAGTATAATATTTGAATCTAATCTAATATTTTGTTAGTCTAATATTTAAACTTATCAGTTATGACTCATGATTTTTGAAGTGAAACTTCTTTCTGAAGTGAAACGCAGCGAATTCATTTTAATCAATAACTCACCATAAACCATGGTGAAACGGTTTGAGTACAAACTAACGATCGCATAGATTTCTACCTGAAAAAGACTGCAGTGATCAGGAAGTTTGTTAGACTCCTTGATCTGTAGCGTTTCGCAGTACACATCGGATCCTGTTCCTTTCTTCATTTCGGAGCCATCAGTGTAGAATTGGAGATTACCATATGATTCTATAGTCGTAACTCTCCATTCTCGTCTGCTGGGAATGGATGTGGTGTATTTTGTAACGAAACTCACACTAAGTATGATGGTCGCTTGTTCCTTTTGATTCATCAGTTCCATAGAGATTCAGAATAGATGCATGTCCGAAAGTGTTGTTTTTCAAAGTCATTGTGACTTGTGACTCATTAAGACTCTTGGTTGCCGAACACTTAAGTAACTCTGCTATTGGATGAAGATGTAGCACCATTTCTAGACTCGTCTGTGGCGTAGATCTCACAGCTTCTGCTATTCCTTTTCATGATAACCTTTGCAGTTAGCGAGTCAAGGTAGCTCCCTTTGTACACAATTGTTCACCGCACCAGAGAGCCGTAGGTGAAAATAGGTCTGACAATCCCTGTATACATCCATTTGAATGACGTGCGGTCAGAGTCCACATTTCTCACCCACTCTTTTCTCTGTGTTCCGTTTCCATCTGAGCTTGTTGACAATGATAGTTTCAAGATATTTAGCTTCAGACTTCATGAAACTCCATTAATTTTCGGCGGTGTGAAGCTGTCTAATTTTCTTCTTCTTGTGAACAGAACGAGTGCGGTCTTGATTGGATTCACAACCAGGCCGTTTATTTCTGACCATTTGATAGCTTTTAAAGTGCTGAATTTTCCGCATATTAGGATGGCAACGGCGCACAGTGGTCCCAATGGGCAATCTAGCTGGAAAAATAACTTCTGTTTGGGAGCAGATACAAGGTTGAAATTTTCAGAGATGAAGTATATTGTTTAAGTGCTACTACACACAAAAAATGGGTGGTATACGAAAAGTGGGCGTGGCACTTCTCATACAAGCCAATTTAGAAAATTTTTGCTTTTGGTTTTTTTTCAATTATTTCTAGTTAATTGTGAAAAGAATATGCGTTCAATATTGATAAAGTAAGAATCCATTCAAAATCGTTTAACTTTTAATAATAAGGATATATTAAAAAATATGTTCAGAAAATTGTTTTTCTGACTTGCAAAATTCCTTTGTATGAGGGATAGATATTGGCATAACGGCTTTTAGCACCAATACGCATTGAAGTGTAAGTGCTTTTTGTATATTTACCATCGGTAAACATTCCTAATGCCTCTTCATCTGTGTATGGTATTGATTCTTTGCTTGGAGTATTTAAATTTTTTTTTCATCTTGTTGGATAATTGATGACAATTTTTAAAATTGTAGCTGCATCTCTTTTGCCAGACTTATACAGGCTGACACTAGCAGCAAAACTTAATTTTTCTGCAGAAAATGCATTTACTAGGGGAGCTACATCCAAACGCTTCGATTTTTCGCCTTTGTCTGAAAACTTCATCTGAGGTCGAACAATATTTCATGTGGACAGGTCTTCGGACGGAAGGTCTAGCCACATTTTATTTTAAGACTCAAACTTATTTTTCGTTCTATTTGGTTGTATCCACTTTACATTTAAATTAGATAGGCGTGTAAGCTAAAAATGCAATAACAAGCAAAGGGGCAAAAGGTGGCAGTCAATTTTTTTTTCTTGAAAGATAACATTTAACAGTTTAAGAACACACAAAAACATTTATTCTATCTCGATAATCAAACAAATAAAACTTTAACTAAAATCTGATCCGCACAAAAAAACACATTAAAAAAACAATACATTTTCTAACACTATTTTTTTACCACAAAAAAATATTTTATTTTAACAAAAATAGCTTTGAAGTGAAAAAATACCTGACATAATTAAGCAAAAAAGAAAAACTGTAAAAATGTGTTGTAGTTTTATCACACGAGCTCTTTTAATACGCTACTGAAAATAGACTTAGCTTTTGTAATAACTGCAGCAATTCAATTGCTGATGTTTGCATTAGCATAACATAGCAAATAATTGGTAAAGTGAAATAATAAATACACCGTTATCAACAGTGAGTATTTGTCAATCAACTAGCAAACAAATTTGAGAAATTCGAAGCACAAAAAAATTGACTTTATTCCAGCTAGATTGGCCATTGGAACCACTGTGCGGCGTCGGCATATGCTACCACTTTTGTCACACCAGCTTTGAGTTTGGAAAGAATGTTATCAACCACAATTTGCCTAGTCAGCATTTTATAAATCCATTGGGTAATCATGCTATTCACTCCTTTTTCCACTAAAGCTTTTCTTATAGGTTCCTTGTTCACATTGTTAAATGTGCCTTCGATATCTAAAAACGTTGCTAAAGTGTATTCTTTGTGATGAAGGTTCCTTGTGTTCCTTCTATGACCGAAACCCGACGAATATTCACTAACATGACAGCTTATGGCAAAAGTCGTTATCTGGCATTCGCCTAATTGGATATTGCACAAATAAATAAAAAACTATCATGGATATGAATCGCACCTTCGAAAAGATAACATGGATATTAAATTTATTTTAAGCAACCTTTTAACTTAAAAAATAAAATTATTTTTTTAAAAAAAATTATGTTATTTCATAATCTTGCTCTTTTATGAACTCTTAAAACTCGTAAATGGTGTTTATTACGGTGCTATAGAGAGGAATGTAGTCAGTCGATAGTTTTATTTTTAATCATCAAAACAAAATATGGTGCACATTTTATTATTGCTAAACTTAAAATACGTTCGTGTGTTTTAACAAAGGAAAACGAAAAACATCTGCTGCTAAAGCAATCCAGCTGCCTGTACTACTTGAGTAACAGACTCGTTACATAGTACATACTTATTCTAATCAATGATAATAAAAAGCATTTTTCATACACAATAACTCGAAATTGTTCACTTAAGGGTAAATCTTTGTGCCTATACTAGATGGCTATATTATGCAGTGACTATCATCTCCCATGTATCCGCCCCTTTCGCAACTTCTTTATTCAAATTTATATTCTATGTTTCTCCATTCGATACTATGTAATCGCAATCGCTATGAAGAGTTTTGTTCATTATCAGCGTATCGCGTAGCCTCTGTGCCTGCAGTTCAAAACCTACACACATCGACACATAAATATCATCGATATGCAGTACAGCAGCACAGCGCAGAACTAAGATAATTCCTAAAGCTCCAGCAGCGATAAGCAGCATAGAACTGCCTATATAGAATAGGCGAGGCAAGGCCAATGGCCAACAAGCTTTTTACACTGAAACTAATTTTATACAGTTTCTGACACAATCGCACAACTAACACCAACATATCGACTACGGCGGAGCGCTAGCGCTGCTGCACCTCATAGAAGAAGAAGAAGAATGACAAAAGGAAAACAAATAACGTAATAACCGCATACCTACATACCTATAAAAATTCATGTTTTTCTCACCTTTGGTAGTTTTCAGCTGCGTTCAATAATTTTTTTCTAACCAATATTATGCCTTCTTAATTGTAAACATTTCATATTTATGCTATTCCATTGTTAATTTTATTTCAATCTTTAATATTGACCATTTTCGTCACAGTAGCTAACCCAGCCGAAGCAATTGCAGAATCACCACCTCAACTTCCCAAGCGCTGTTTGCATATATCTTGATCAGTTTTTTTTTCACTTTTCGGCTATCTCCGTGTTTAATTGATTTTTCACCAATCTATCAAAATCACTTTGGTACTTGTCAACGTTTTAATTTAACTCTTGGCTTAAAAACAGGAAAATATTTATAAGTTTTTTCCGAATTTCCACTTTTCCCAGGGAAAGCAGACATCGTTGAAAGTCAAATTTATACTGTCAGCCATTCCTTGGTTGTAAGGCGATTTAAGGCACTGTGCGACGGCATTGCCATGCCACACGCACAAATTTTACGTTCCACATTGCTGAGAGCATGACATTTACGAGGTGAGTAACATCAGCTTTTGACAGAACTTTGACGCATCAGGGAGTAAGAGCAGTACACTTGAAAAAACAAAGAATACACATCGAATGTACAGGGGTACTCCTTTAAATTGTAAATGTGGTAAACTTAAAAAAATTGCTAGAGTATTAACAATTTTTGTAAAACGCAACGTCTAACCATTCGACATCTGCAGCTTAACTTATAAACTTACTAAAAACTTTTAATTAGCTAAACAATGATTCTTAAAGCAAATGAAACTCTTCAAACGGTCTTTTTTTAATTTTTTCCAAATTATTATTCTGAAAATTCAAAACTTTGAGAAAATATTTTTGTTTTTCTAAAAAAAATTAAAAAAATAATAATATCTTTTGTATAATTAATATAGCTTCTAACCAGAAAAAATACAAATTTGACATAAAAATATGCAATGCCATTTTAAATATATATAAATATTTATAAAGGTTTTTATGAAATTTACAGAAATTCAAAAGATGCATTTTTTTAATTTTCTCTACTAGTCCTCAAATAGAACAAATGTGATATTTTTGTTTTTACAAATGATTTTAAGTTTCTAGCTCAACTGAATCTTAACTGAATCTCAATTGAATGATTCCCTCTCATGAACTATGTGAACTAGTTTGTTGATTCTCGTTCTATTAGTTTGAATAATTTTGAACCGAGTCAAATCAAAATGAACGAAATAAAACTAAAATGCTTAACCAGCAATGGACTGAGTCCTTGCAAATTCTTTTCGCATTTTCGCTATTACACTGAATTGGTGGAAACAGATGTTCTTGAAAAATTACTAAAATACCTTAAGATCTAAAATGTAATACTATTTACTCCATGAAAATACTTTTTATATTTTCGCTTCTATATAGAAATGGTGGGTGAAAAATGAACTAAAAGACCTTATGAGCTAAAAATATAACGAACTTAAAGACTTAACGAACTAACATAATGAACGAGTGCACGAAACGAACCAAAAGAACAAATGAACTAAAAGAACTATATTAACGAACTAGTTCATTAAACCCAACTGATCTAAAAAGAGTGATATTTTCAGTGAACCAAAATTCCAAGCATTATCTTATAGCCACCAAAAATGGGTTACATTTTTATACATAAATGATCGAATGGACCAACGAGAAATATGCAAAATCCAAACGTTTTAAGCCCTAATCAAAAAAGAAAATTTGCTCCATATCGAGTGAAGATTAAAATGTTCGCTGAAATGCAGTTCAGTTGTTGCCCAAAATAAACAAGCGTAAGCTCTTAAAAAACTGAATGAAAAAAGATTACTTATAAGAGTTTTGAATTTCATTGATCAGCAACAAAGTTGTAATAAAAAAAAAAAATTCACAGAAGATTGATTTCACATTGCTTAGTTTTTTGTTTTTTTTTTAAATTTCTGATTCCATTAACTGCAGAGTTTAATGAATTTAGGTAAACATCTGATCAGCTTAGACGAATTCAAATGAAAAATTTTTTAATTTAGTTTTTTTCTCCTACTTTTGTTGTATAGTAAAGTAGCAAAAAAGGAGGTTAATTGAATTCAATTCTTGACCAATGTTGAATCATACGTCAAGAACAAATGAGAACGTCCGAAAATTTCTTTCAATTGTTGACTAGTGTTAAGAGGCAGATTTTACTCCGATAACGTAGCAAAAAACTATCAAAATAGCAGCCTGGAACACAGAAGTTATAAGTTTTCCAACTGATTAGCGCTGTATAGTATAAATTTGTTTAAAATGACATCTTGCGTTCTTTGAAAAGAAAATATTGCTTCCAAGTCTAATCGACTAAAAATAACTTAAATTAATAATGAATTTAAGATTTATTTAGAAAATTTTAAAAATTTATAAATCAATTAATTTGACGAGATTTGAAGAGCTTATTGCAATAGCGTAAATAACGACAGTATTTTTAAAATGAAAATTCGTTCTTGTGTGCCACAAGGCGGTCATTTCCACACAGGTTCGATAGTTAAGAAGCTAGTTCGCCAGTTTGGCCAACCAGTTGGCTTGTTGGCAAAAATTTTTGATTTTCTCTGTCCAACAAAGCAAAAACATTTCTATAGTCATTACGTAACCAGGTTTGTATAGAAACATAAGTGTAGTAGATATGAGAAATGTTTGGTACTTTTTGTTTTGTATTGCGTAGTACTCCATGTAAATTGCATACAGTATACGTGATAACTTTGTTTGGATTCAGTAAAAAATTTGAAGCAATAAATACTTTTTTAAGAGTACATTTCTACAGTTTTCAAAGAATTGACAGAATTGTTTTCTGCTATAAACGAATAGTTTTTCGTTAAGCTTAGAATTTTTATGTAATAAATTATCGAAATAATTGTTATTTAATAAATATTTTGATTTGATTAGAAAGAATATATATCAATTAACTTTAATAAATAATATTTTCGGACTAAAAATTTTCATAAAGAAACTTCCATTTTGAATTCACGGATTGCATTGATATTTTCAAAAATACAGACTTTGGAGTATTCACAATTTGGTGTACTTACTCTGAAATGTGAATTATTGATATTTCTCTTGAAAAATTCTGCCCTCTGAAGATGCAGTATTTTTACTATTTGGACCTGAACCCACAGAATTCAGACCTGTTTTTAGCTGAGAATAGATCACATAAAAGCAAAATTTTTTAATGTTTTCTTGTTGGCTGTCCTTTTGAAAAACTTCAAAAAAATTTCCCTGCTAAGAAAAAATTTATTTTTTTCCATAGAAGAATTTTAACATTTTCCATAGAACAGCGCAATCTTTTCTGAACTGTCAGTGGTAACGTTCACTATTTTCAACATATTTAATTTATTTTGTTTATGCAGTTGGTAGCATTTGAGGTCAGAACTTTTCGAACCGTCGAAGTAGAGAGGGCAGTAATTCTGCATTTTTCTATAGAAATGAAGACAATTCAATTTCAGAGATCAGAATTTTATTTGCTGCTCAAGCAAATGCTCAAAACTACAAGATGCTAAATATATGTTAGCAAAACATTTTTAGTTAATGAAGTTTACTGGTAGCCAATACACGACATTGTGAATATCCCTTATATAATTTTACAACATTATAGTTCATGGATGCTAAGGTGGCGTAACGTGGAATATGAAACTATTTTTTCAGTGCTTGTGGTGCCTAAATTTGTTAACCGCTTTGCATATTCACCACTTTGAAGTTAAGCATTTCTTAAAGCTGTCAAAAAATCGCTCATTTCGTTTTTTCACTCTGTTCTCTGTGAAAATTACGCGTTTCTGTAGTTCTTGTGTGCATCGTTTAAGAAAATTAATTTTACTCATAAATATTGTGCTTAAATAAACAAAAATGAATAATCTTGGACCCAAAAAGGATGGAAGTCCCAATGTGGAATTCTTTCAATCAGCGGAAACTCTTCAAGGCTTTGAATCAATTCGATTGTGGCTGCAAAAGAATTGTAAAAAAGTAAGTACATCATCGCTGTCTTCTTCAGCACAGCACAGCTACAAACACTCAAACAAAAATGGCGCTCCGTATACACTATTTTTATATCCATATTCCTTGTTTTGGACTTTTTTTATATAATTGAAAATAATAAATTTAACTTATTTAGTACTTGGCCAATAGCCCAGAACCGATAACCAAAGAATCTTTGGCACAATTGCTGATACAGTTCCTGCAGTATGTCGAAGCCAAACTGGGCAAATCAACAGCAGAACCCCCAGCTACTAGAATTCCGGTATGTAAATAATGCATTTTAATGATGCAGCATTTGATGACAACTTGTTTTTTGCCTCTTAGATGCGTTGCTTTCTTGATTTCAAGCCAGGTGGCGGTCTCTGCGTCATCTTCTCCACTATGTTTCGTTTTCGCGCAGAGCAACGCGGCAAGAAATTTGACTTTTCCATAGGAAAAAATCCAACACGAAAGGATCCCAATATACAGCTTCTTATTGACATCGAACAAGCTCTAGTTGAGGCTGATCTCTATCGTATTCCCTATATTTATATACGCTCAGAGATTGATAAACCTTTTGCTACGCGTCTACGCGAAATACTATCTACACGCCGCGTGGAGATTGTCACTGACGAAGAGGATGCAACACATATTATTTATCCAGTTGTAGATCCACATCCCGATGAATATGCACGTCCGATTTTCAAACGTGGACATCATGTTATGCTGCATTGGTATTATTTTCCGGAGTCCTATGACACTTGGTCGTCAAATTCATTTGATTTGCCAGACAATGTGCCTGAAAATCCGGAATCACCAGCCGAACGCTGGCGTGTGTCAGCCTCGTGGATATTAGATTTGGAACAGTATAATGAGTGGATGGCCGAAGAAGATTACGAAGTGGATGAGCAGGGCAAAAAGAAAATGCACAAACAGCGTTTGTCCATTGATGACATAATGTCATTTGCTGATGATAAGAAGAAAGCCAGCACCAGTGGCGGCGCTAAACAGAAACGTCGCCGTTCGCCATCACCATCGTCGGCTTCCAAGCCGGGTAAACGCAAGCGCTCACCAGCAGTGCTACACAAGAAAACGCGCAATGATGATGATGATGAAGACTTGACGCGTGATATGGATGATCCTCCATCTGAGCCGAATATACAAGAGGTTATTAAATCTGCTGCATTACAATCAACATCCAGTCCAGCACCAGCGGCCAAGTCGCGTGGCGATAATGATATGATGCCGATTAAGGGTATGGGTATTTATAAGCTTTAACATGTTATTATTATTTTAAAAACTATTTAAAATTCTTGTAATTTTAACATAGGTGGAACAATGACGGATTTAGACGATGAAATGACTGGTGGCAGCGCAGCTCATGCACTTTCTGCTTGTGATGGCGAAAACTCACAAACTGGCAAAACAAGCGACAATAGTAATACGCAGGAATTCTCCTCTTCTGCCAAGGAGGATATGGAAGATAATGTTACAGAGCAAACTCATCACATCATTGTGCCATCCTATTCTGCTTGGTTCGATTACAACTCCATACATGTAATTGAAAAGCGTGCAATGCCAGAGTTTTTCAATAGCAAGAACAAATCCAAGACCCCTGAAATTTATATGGCCTACAGAAACTTTATGATTGATACTTATAGGTGAGTTTAATTTTATGCCATGAAACTAATCTACCATTATAATTACCATTGGGAAAATGCTTATTCAAAGCTAAAAAATGGAAGGAATTATATTTGTAGACTTTTATTTTTGTCGGAAAAATAACCGGTACGGTACCTGGTTTGTTAATTTCGATCAATGATATGGTTGATATAAAATTTGCTTTTTGAATGGTTGTGAAATTATGTGGGATCCAATACAATTAAATTTTTTGACGATATGCATGCAATATTGAATATGTGATGGGCCTAAGAATACCTGAATCGTACGTTAAGTCACATGACGTTCTACCAGTATCAGTTCCGGCAAACTCCTTTTTCCCACTTACAAATATTTAATGTCACTTATCACCTTACACTTTCAAAATATATTCAAAAATAATTTTTTTAAAACATTAAAATTCAAATTTTCAGTATTTTAAACTTATGCACGATACTTATGGGTCCTTTTTTTTGTAGCCAAAATAATTTTCTAAACTATATAAATTCAATGTAGGATTTAACTTTGTCGAAATATCGGGTGATTCAAGTCTGAAAATTGCAACAATTCCGATACATCGGATAATTTCAATCACATCGTTCAGATAGTGAATATATGCTATGACAAATCTTGGAAAATTCCATTCAAGTTATTGTGAATTATTATGTAAGTAAAAATTGCAACAACACCGATACATCGAATCATTTCGATCACATCGAAAAGATAGTGAATATATGCCATGACAAATCTTGGAAAGTCCCATCCCAGTTATTGTGAATTAGCAAGTTGAATACCGTAAAAAAAAATTGCAAATATATCAATAGATTACGACTTTTTATTGATTACGACTGTTGTGTCTAGGTTAGCTCAGATAAGCAATTGTTTCAAGGTCAAAACAAATGACAACTCTACCCATTTGTTTTTCTTTACTTATTAAGGCTTATAAATGCTTGAAAATTGAGAATAAGGACCTTCTGACTTACACGACAGCGTTATTGCTTTCAGTAAATTTCATCATTATTAATATGTTAAAAAACTAAGCTGATATCAGAGCGCGTGCTAAGGGGAACGCTTAAAGCGTCACCAATAAATGCTATAGTCAATGCTATGCTATGTCTAGAGTGGAAGCTTTTATTTATTACCATAAATGCTGCATCATTCTGTTATTTTTCAAAATTCAAACAAGCATTGCAAACATCGTTTCAAAGTTGCTGTTCCTCTGACACCTTTTGTGCTATCAGATAGAAAAATAGAGGCAAAGGTTTCTAGCGTCGAAAGCGTCACAGACTAGCTACGCTTGAAGCGTTCACTTTGATATCAGCCTTTAAGTTTTTTACTTAATTACTTATCAACATAATTAAGACGATACATGTCATACAATCTTTTTTTTTTTTTCAACATCTCTCTTTAGGTTAAATCCCACAGAGTATTTAACTAGCACTGCTTGTCGGCGTAATTTGGCCGGCGATGTTTGTGCTATTATGCGCGTGCATGCATTCCTTGAGCAGTGGGGCCTCATCAACTATCAGATCGATGCCGATTTACGTCCAACGCCCATGGGTCCACCACCCACATCCCATTTCCATATACTCTCTGATACTCCCTCAGGATTGCAATCACTCAATCCACAAAAAACACAACAACCATCGGCGGCCAAAACTTTGCTCGATTTGGACAAACAAAAAGATAAAAAGGAAGGTTCAGTTGAGGCTGAAAAACCTGGCGGCGGAGGATTCATTATCAAAACTGAAGCCATTGAGAACGGTTCTAGCATGGGTCAATTTGGTTTAAAACTTGATCAATATGCTAAAAAACCGGCAGCAATGAAGAATCGTACTGCTGCCAGCATGGCACGTGAGTGGACAGATCAGGAAACCTTGCTATTGCTTGAGGGTTTAGAAATGCATAAGGATGATTGGAATAAGGTTTGCGAGCATGTGGGTACGCGTACCCAAGATGAATGTATACTGCATTTCTTGCGTTTGCCTATTGAGGATCCCTATTTGGAAGAAGATGGTGGTTTTTTGGGGCCTCTTGGTTGTCAACCAATACCGTTTAGTAAGTCTGGAAATCCCATAATGTCAACAGTCGCATTTTTGGCTTCAGTAGTCGATCCCAGAGTAGCTGCTGCTGCAGCCAAGGCAGCCATGGCGGAGTTTGCTGCTATTAAGGTAAATGCCAGAAATATTGTAATAAATCTGTTTCTAATCTAAATGCTACTTAAGGATGAAGTTCCAGCCACCATTATGGATAATCACATGAAGAACGTTGAAAAGGCATCGGCCTCTGGCAAATTTAATCCAACATTTGGTCTAGCAAATAGCGGCATAGCTGGCACTGGCATGGACAAGGAGGACGACGACCCAAATACATCAGCAGCTGCAACTGTACATGAGGAAGAGATGAAAGATATTTCTAGAAAAGATGCAGGTAACTTGTCTGACAACAAAATAACATTTAATACCCATTCCAGACATCGCCGCTCACTGTAACAATTCATTTATTTTCCTAAGTTATTTTGTGCATTACTTTTCTTCAAATCGAAACAAAATTGCAAAACTTTTTCCTTTACAATCCATCGATCAATCGAAACAATTTGGCTTTGCTTTTGAAATTTTTTCTATTTCTATTTTTTCGTATTTTATTTCTTCTTACCAACTTTACCTTTTCCCTCGCTTTGTCCTGCATGTCAAAATTTTTCCTCAAGATGATTCCAAGCCCAAAATACTACAAGATGACAAAGATAAGCCAGACTCTGAGACAGTTGAGACTAAAACGGATGAAGCTGCTAAAAGTAGCGAAGCAAACGAAAAAACACTTTCAAATAAAACTACTTCTTCCACTATAGACGATAAAGAAATCAAAACCGAAGACACCGGCGAACTCGATGAGACAACAGCAGCAGCAGCAGCAAAGGACACCATTGAAGGCAACAAGCAAGTATTCAATGAATCGAATGTGCAAACTGCCGCTGCAGCAGCGCTAGCTTCAGCTGCTGTTAAAGCCAAACATTTGGCAGCGTTGGAAGAGCGCAAAATAAAATCGCTTGTGGCTCTATTGGTTGAGACACAGATGAAGAAGCTTGAAATAAAATTGCGGCACTTTGAAGAGCTCGAGACAACAATGGAACGTGAACGTGAAGGCCTAGAATATCAGCGCCAACAATTAATAACTGAACGTCAACAGTTTCATTTGGAGCAATTGAAGGCAGCTGAATTTCGTGCACGACAGCAAGCTCATCACCGCCTACAGCAAGAGCAACAGTGGCAAGGTGGTGCTGGTGGCCCACCAGGTGCTCCGGGCAGTGGACAACCTTTGCCAGCTGGTGCCGCTCCTGCTGCAGGCGGGCCACAGTTACCACCCTCGGCAGTTGGTCCAGCCGGAAGCGTACCACCAGGTCCAGCTGGAGCTACATCTCAGCAAGCTCCTTCAACAGCACCACCAACAAATGTTCAGCAGCCGCCAACACCAATGGGTATATTAAAGAAGCTTTTTTGTGAACCCTACTAATCCACTCTCCACTTCTTATAGATACAGCACTACCATCAGCGGCATCATCTGTACCATCATCAGTTGGAGATGTTCAAGCTCCGCCACTCTCAAATCCTGCAGCACAACTGCCCAATCCGAATCCAGTACCCTCATTGCCGCCCGTAGGAGCTGCACAGTTACCATCAACAATTGGCCCCACAAGCATTCCACCATCTAATAGTTCACAAGTTAATCAGCCCTAAACCACAACTCATACTTTGCTGCATCCCCTCTAAGACGTCTAAATAATTAAATTTGTGTTTTTCCTTTTCTAAAAGAAATGCCGCTTCGGCTGCAAAATAAGTCTTACACATAAATTAGTGTCTCATTTTTTTTATTCTGGTGTTCTAGTTCTGTACCAACTAAAATTCGTTTCTTCTCAGATAAATGTTTATCTATTTAGTATATTGTAACCGATATTTATAATTCAATAATTATTTTACATTTTTATTCAAGTATTCAAAATAAAGATCCTCCTCTTTATTCTTGTGTGACAATTGCGTCTATGTTCAATGTCAGCATTTTTTAGAGGACCCCGCATTTCCTTTAAAAAAGGGGAGGGAAAAACTTGGGAATCTAAACCTTTCAGGCGAAAAAAACGAAAGGCAGAATTGCGTGAGTGCGAGAAAATTGAGATGCATGGAAACTGGAATGAGACTCGAACATTTTTCGAAAAAATAAGACGCCTGGCGGATGTTTTAAAGTCCGGAACCTGATGTTTTAAAGACTTGAAGGATTAAAATCACCAGAGTACACTGCAGTTATGGAGGGAACACTTCTCTTGTCTTCTAAATGGCGACGCTGACAACAATCCCATGAAATCCCTCCTTTTGAGGGACACTGAATTAAATATGCAACAATAAATAAATAAATGTATTTGGGGAATCATCGTAAAGCAAAGTAAAGTTAAAAGTTTTGGCACCGTTCCTGTTTTATTTTGAAAATTTATTTCGAGTATATCCTTTAACCCCTTCGAAACGATCCAACATGAGCATACCAACCCATAACCGCGAAAAAGATGTAACCTGTAGTGGAATTCCCAAAAAATTAACGTTACCATAACGTTAACTTTAACTAACAGCATTCGTAGTTTGCAATAACGTTAGTCCTATTCCCAAAATTTCTCTTAACGACACTTTTAGTGAAAAAATAATTCACAATGAAAGCCACAAACAACGTTAACATATATTGAAAATATGGCAGCACTGTTCATTTTGACAAGTAAAAACAACAAAAAATAACAATTTTTTATTAGAACAACAACAAATAAACAGAAAAAGAAGAAAAAAAATGATTATATAAGCAAAAGATCGACAAGGACAACAGCAGAGCAGTAAAACTGCTAAATTTTTTCTGGAACTAATGGTTGGCAGAGAGGGAGGTTCATCTCCACACATGGGAGACAAGAAGCAGGAAGGAAATCGATAGATTGGACGAGATAGAGGAAGAGTCGGTCCGAAAACCCAAAAATAAAAAAACAACAATTTGATGCAATTTAAGTATCACATAAATTATAATATTTTTTATAATATTTCATGTAACAAACAAAAAAAAATTTATAAAAAAAGATAATAAGGGTATTCATGCAAAGAGGCAAGAATATAATTTGGGCAATTAGTTATTTTTATAAGGCAGGTTGCATGAGCATCCCTTAAAAGTCGATTGAGCATTTGCATCATATATCAGCTGTTTGCAAGTTCAGGGTTTGCTTTCTGCAAATGAGGTATATAAATATTTTGTAATTCCTTCAATTCACAAAATTTCCATTCTTACCTCTTCCATTTTATTTAATTTGTTTTACAATTTTGACTATATCTTCTCCTGCTTCTAATTTTTTCTTTTGCTTTAATAAAATAAATCAGCTGATTGATGTTATAAGTTTGCCTGTTCGTTTGCCCAGCTAAATCGTTGAGCAAAGATATCTGGTTTGTGCAAAAGCTTCTTCATACAAACTGACAGTTCATTTATAAGGAGAATAAACGTATACGGTTTATACCGCTTATAAGGGTTTTGCCCAGTTGCATGAATACCCTTAATATAAAGCTAAACATAGAAACACTTCACTCAAAACTTGCTTAACGTTATTGTTTATCAGTTAACGGCGCCTAAATAATCGTGGTTAAGCTTGCTACAAACATCTTTAACGAACTGTCAAAGTTAAAGACAAACATTGCTAGCAAAGATGTTGGGAATACCAATTAACAGTAAGTGTAGTTAAGAGCCAGTTAACGATAATCAAAAGTGTCGTTAACGCGTTTGGGAATTCCACTACTGAAATCTACAAAAATTTGTTTTCTTATCGAAACTTATAATTTATTTCGTTATCAATAGTCTATAATTATAAAATAATATATGATTTATATGTAGGATTGTGAAAAAACATTGCCATAAGTAAATATATTAATTCGAAATTAATTGAGAGAAATCATCTTTAAAATTTTAGTTTTGATGGTAACATATTTTTCGCTGTTATGGCTCGATATGTTTGAACGCGAAAAGTGTGGTTGGCGCAACATGGCGGACGAAAATCAAAACTGTTCGATTTTCTCTTTTATTTCATCCAATATGTTATACGTTTGAACGCTGCCGGTCCAATTTAGTACAATTTTTTCATTACGGTATGCCAAACGATACTACATGTCGAATGAGCATGTAGTTCCACAAAATTATGGGAGTATTTTCGTTGGCAATGCACAGTCGCACATGTCGGATGAATTTCATTATTTTATAAATTTCCTGGATTAATAAAAATCGAGCGCAGTAATTATTTTTTTAGCTCTAAAATTTATTTATATGCATTTTTTATACTTTTCTTATATTATTTTAAAAGTTTCTGGGAAAACTTCTTTATATTTCGATAAATTCATTTCAACACTTCTTGTGTTCGGCATTTTATACACGAGCTGTGATTCTCTCAAAAATTTTGAATCAAAAATAGCTGTGTTTCATTGGACATGTCCATCCAATTTAATTTTTAGTACACGAATGACACTACGTATGTGACGACTCGAAAAGTCCATCCGACGTACAGTATCGTTTGGGGTCGCATATTCCGTTTGGTCGTTGTATTGATTGACTAAATATCAAATTTTTATATACTTTGAATATGTTTTTGTTATCTTTGGTGTGGGTTTTCCGGTTCACAGAGCTGGCAATTTTGTTAGTTAACATGGCCACCGAAATGAAAATATGTTTGGTTACAAAATATGATTTTTCTACCAAATTCGTTGTCATGACATTGCATCATGTATCATGATAAAAAGTATGTATCCCGCATATAGTCGGTGTCAGCCTCTTAAAATAATCAAATATTTTTATACATCATATCAATTCTCTGAATTTCCTCCTGTGAATTTTTGTATGTATCATGATCAGCGTTGTCAGATGAATTTACCTCAAAAATTACCTTATTCTCGCATTTAATTCTCTCAAATTACCACACGTCAAAAATACCTCAAATTACCTCAAAATCGTGCAAATTACCACAAAATTACCGCAAGTCGGTGAAATACCTCAAATTACCTCAAAATCGTGCAAATTACCACAAAATTACCGCAAGTCAATGAAATACCTCAAAGTTGCTTAAAATATCACTTTAAGCGGTGTTTACAGCAAAGTATGAAATTATGTAACGAAAGTAAACTTAAATTGCAACATATTAATTAACAACAGTTAATAAAACAATAATTTTTATAATAATTCAATTCTTTAATGAGTTCAAAAATTATTTCTCAAAAAAATTTCTCCAGCCTCATAGCAGTCCTCGTACTGCTCATCATAATTTTTCTATTAACACATTCATATTATTAAAATGCGCCTAAAATGAAAAATACTTTAAGCTTACAGAGTTTTTTAATAACCATGCGACAATGATCTTTTTCTTCCAGACATAATTATTTTATTTTTCACTTTGGTATTAGAAATTATTTACGTTCTTTTGTTGTTAAATCGAAAACAGTTTAAACACAAACAAACTACCAACAAGAATACACATGAAGAATGCATCAACAAGCGCATTCACTCAGTTAACCTTTTCTGTACACATTTCATTCACGCGTACTTCTACCAGAGCAGGTAGAAATATCTTTTTGGTAATGTGAGGTATTTTGAGGTAATTTCGGTATTTTTATTCTCTCGCGTGGGAAATATCGCACATGTGGTAAAAATTTGCTCGCATGAGAATTTTTCTCACATAAAGCGATGATTTTTACTTTCTCCCGCAGCATCTCGCAAGAGCTCAAAAAATACCGAAAGCACTATTTATAGTGCAAAACTGGTAACGCTGATCATGATAAATAGTGTGTACCCTGCATATAGTCGGTGTCAGCCTCTTAATATAATCAAATATTTTAATACGTCATTTCATCCTCTGAAATTCCTCTAGTGAATTTTTTTTTTAAATTTGTAAACAAAAACAATCTGAATTATAAAAGTTTTAAATGAATAAAAAGAAAATTATTACTGTGGCTAGCGCGGCTATTTGTGCAGTTATCGCTCTTAAAGCTTTGAGAAGAAGTAAATTAGTCAAGAGAAAGAAAAAACAGTGGTGGATAAGTCCGGGTTTGCAGCGACGTACTTACATTGGTTTCTATGCTTTGTTGCGGTCCAAAATGCGTAGCCAAGATCCGGGATGGCATAAACGATTCTTTAAAATGAACGTTAATGATTTTGATCAACTTGTCCAACGCCTCATTCCATATATACAGAAAAACAATACCAAATTTAGAGATGCTATCTCGGTGGGTGAAAGATTGGCCGTTACTTTACGTTACCTTGCTACAGGCAATAGTTTCTCACGTCTGTCGTCTTTATTTCTTATTGGCAAAGCAACAATTTGCAACATAATCCATGAAACATGTAAAGCAATTTTTGAGGCATTAAAAGATGAATTTTTAAAGGTTGGTTTACTACATTTTAAACATTTGGTCTGTGAATAATTTTGAAGTGATTCTCTATATAGGTTCCCAGTAGCTCGAAGGAGTGGTTAGATATTGCTAATGGTTTCGAAGTTCGTTGGAATTTTCCCAACTGCATTGGCGCATTGGACGCTAAACACATTGTAATACAGGCGCCTGCAAATTCAAATAATTACAACGGTATTGTGCTAACAGCGCTGGTTGATGCTGATTATAAATTTTCATTTGTTGACATACAGACAGATGTCTGCAAATCTGATTGTGATTATTTTACAAGGTAGAAGTATAAGAATATTAACATGAAATATTATTTTAAATCTTTATAATTTTTAGGTCTTCGCTCTCCAGGGCTTTGGACGAAAACACATTTAATTTTCCAGCGCCAAAGCCACTGCCATATGAAGCAGTTCCAATGCCATTTATTATCGTTGCTAATGAGGCATTTCCTTTAACGCCGCATTTACTGAAGCCTTTTTCACATAATTCTACTAACAAAACTCACAAAATCTTTAACTGCAGATTAGCAAGAGCGAGAAATGTTGTAGAAACTGTTTTTAACTTATTCTCTGTGCGTTTTAAAATCTTAAGTAGACCAATGTACGTAACGGAAACTAAAGCAAAAGCTATTGTACTCGCAATTTGTTGCATACATAACTTTTTGATCTCGTGCAAATCAGTGTATTTCCAAGAAACCGACGTCGAAGCAGATAGCAATGGCATACATTCGCCTGGAAATTGGCAACTTGAAGTTATTGAAGATGATATGCTTTCTGCTATTCAGTCAAGTAGTTCTAGTATAGAAACTTTAGAGGAAAGTGCGTCGATAATAAGAAACAATTTTATGAAGTACTTTCTAACACCACTCGGCGAAGTTCCGGGACAATACAATAGCATGTAACTAAACTTTTAATATAATAAAATCGTTTAAAAACAATTAATATTAATTGTCAAAAAGCATTGTATGGTCACATTTTATGTTGTATTTACAATAAAACGTTCAATTCTTAAATTTAAATCAACACCTAACGAAATTTATTTTTCTACAACAAACTTTCAAACTTGCTAAGAGCTATAATATTCTAATAAAAGATTTAAAGCTGTTTGGATCATTTCCAAGAATAAGACTTGTATCATATTCTAAAAATGGTATTTTTGAGAAGCTGTAAGTGGTAGATGTTCAGAACATATTACTTTTAAAAGAAATAAAGTAATCCTCCTTTTCTTAAAAAAAGAAAAAAAGCTTGAGTCGCGATAAAACTGAAGTCCATGCAAATTCTTGTTTCCAGAGCATGAAGATTTCTCTACCTGCCTATCAAAACTAAAACGCACTTTATTTCTCAGCTTATCTGGGAATATATATATATATATATATGGCTAAAACTTTTCGTACTATTCCAATTTTTTTTAAATTGACTGCGTATACAATATATTAAACCGGCAAATCGTTTGGTTCCAGAGTCAGTTTTGTTCTAACTTAAATTTCAGTGCATGTTATGCGTAGGCTTTCGAAAATAAAGAAACTTTGGTACCGGGATCTTTTTAATTGGGTACTGTATGAAGAATAGATGAGTAAACAAAATACGCATAAGAGCAGGTAAGCACCATTACGATGTCAAAGGAACATTTATAATATAATTCCAAAAATTTGAGACATATTTAATAATTTATTAATATGAGTGTAAGAAATTTATTTATAGCTCCATCTAATTCTACAAGTAACGAGACGAGGCCTATTGATTAAGTTAATATATATAGGTATATAACTGAAAATATAATGAGGCCACAGCTAAATAGCTGCAGAACAAAACTATTAATACATTTTTTAATAATTTGCAGTTGTAAGACTTCTTTTAAAAACGTTATCAAGATTATGATCTTGCCCAAAGTTAAATTCAAGCAAGTATTAATCATATCAACATTAAATCACAAGTACCTTACTTGTCTCAGAAGAGGTAATACTGATTTATAAAAACAAAGATTCCTGATGTGCGATTCTAGATGTACGTAAATCAATTGCATTTGTTGGTTACCGTATTTTGTAACTATACAACTTTGTGCTTTTACAATCAATGCACGTTCACATTAGCCACTGCTCAACCATACTTATTTGGACCAATATATAAATAATCAATAGTTTAGAAGTTAAACCAGGAAAGCAAAACCATTTTATACTTTTATTCTTCTTACATGTATTGCAAACTATCCAAAAAAGTTGGTTACAACGTTGAAAATGAAAACATCAATTGACACAGACAATTTGTTGAAAACTGTTTAATGTAATTTAAATCTACATATATTATGTATAGTGATTACAAAACCAGTCGTTCACATTTTTTTAGCAATCCAAGAAATTAGCAGCCATTAATAGTTCTAAAGCGATCTCAGGAGCAATTGGGAATTCGGGTATCTCAGTCGAACTGTTTGTATAGCGGACTTTGTAGGTGAAGTACATACAAACCTTCTGTAGCACATGAGACGGTATTTCCCGAAAGTGGACTTCGTTTGCTTCGTTTTCCGCAAATTGACCAGGACCCGAGAGCATCGCTTTGATTGTGCCAGATGTGAGGGCGTGCTCACGTTTCACTATGAATGCATGTCCATCAGATGATAAAAGCTTAACATACATAGCATCTGGTCCTTCGCAGCCGCCATAGATGTCATCGGCTCCTTGGTCTTCCATTTTATTTGTGTGCTACAAAGATTTTCCTCCGGTTTTCAACTTTTAGTGCGCGACGCAAAGATTTGCTTTGAAATGTCATTCAGAAAACAATTCAACGATAATGAGATGGCCAACACTGAGTGGAAAACAAAACGTCAAAATTAATATATTTTTTCTTCTTCTCTTTTACGTTAGTTCACCTCAAATTGTTAATTCGCCATATAGAAGAGCCATTAAGTTGTATGAATGGTTTAAAAGTAGTTAAACGCTTAAAAATTTAGCAGCCTTTTTTAAGGTTATTGATTATTTTAGATTCAATACAGAATATAGATGGAATCGATTTTCAGATTGGACTCTGTAACAGTGACGTCACAAGTAACAATGGTGAATAAGAGATAGCCAAAACTGCCACCTTATCAAACTTTGTTCACCACTTATTAAGGGCTTTCTTGTGTGTGAAAAATGAGTGGAAATGAAAATTCTGCGAATTTAGGCTTTTTTAACACAAGGTTCTTGAACAATATGACATAAAACCGTTTTAAATTTGGTTTATTTTTTAGTACGAAGAAATACACATAAATATTTAGTTCAGTGCAATAAACTCATAAAAAATCAATAATACATCCATGCATTATTGTAAAGCTTCTTATATAAAGCTTTTTCAGAACATACACATAAGCCATTCTGAGTACTAATAATACTTGTAGGTTCAGTGAATAAGACTCAAAGAGAATATAACTCAATAAAAGTGAATTTGAAGTTAATGATGCAGGACTATTTTGCAAAATTAAAATTTCTTGAGTGCGAGCCAATGATTCCCGTGTTTAATCCTCAGCTAGGGCAAAAGTGTTTTCCATAGAAATACATTTTCTTGTTCGGCTGTCACCTGTCTGCAGACAATAGCAAATCTCAGGGTGTAAACAATGCGATGTAAAACTTTTTGAGGACATTCACATCCGTTCAGAGTCAGCATATAACATTTGGGTCCAGTTCTCGATCAATTGTGTTCAAACATTTAACAACACAATTGATCAAAGGAAGCAGGATGAAGGTCTTTTCAAGGGCTGAAATGGTTATTTCGTTTTTTTTATAGTTGGTCTGACTAAACAGGACCAAACCAGTTCAGATACACACATCCGAGTCAATAAATTCTTTAAAAGCTCGCACGTTATTTTTTCGGAAGAACCAAGTGAGGCCCATAATTGAGGTTTCCGATATATCATATTTTACCCCGTTTATTCAACGCTTCTCTTCGACTCTAAACATTGCATAAACTGATCTTAAATCTGTCTTCAAAATTTCAAAGCGATTCAATGAAACCTCATTTCAAATCGGTTCTTAAAATTTCGCTCCGATTGAGTTGTCAAATTTTCAAAAAACTACTAGAATCGCTTTCATGGAAACCGACCCGATTCACCGCATGCTTTAACGTACCAGATAAATGGAGTTTATATTAGTGTGATTGTTGTCAGCTTTGTTGTTTATAAGACTGGAGCAGCGTTGCCTACATAACATCAGTGTATTCTGGATATCTGTCTCTAAATTCTCATTTCAATCCTGACAGGAAAACGTCCCGATCTTAACAACACCCGCTAAGCGTCTTATTTTTTCGAAAAATATTTGAGGCTTATTTATAACAATTTACATCGCAGTTATCTAGCTCTCACGCACGACAGCTAACTCAACAGTTCTACTGAACGCTACCAAAACTGTGCCTTTCAGTGAATTTTGTACTCAAAAGTTAACAACTATTGAGTACACTGGATGATACTTTTAATATGGTAGTAATGACAGTCGTATAGCCACAACCAAGCAAGTTTAGTTAGTTGTAAAGCTGAGAGGGTTCCAAAATAGCTGTTACAGAATTTAATAACAACGCTATATAGATGCCAACCTAAATGCTGACAATTGACAGTAATTAAAAACTCACACATAATGTTACACAGAAATTAAAATCGCATAAGTATCTCGCAGCCATTCAAAATCGTACAAAATAACCCACAATCATTTGAAAGCCAGATTGAAAAAATCTAAAATCTCAGTTATTTAAAAATAACACAAAAAATCTGCCAGCTATTAAAAAATCTTTCATTAAAGGCCTCTGCCCACTTACGGCACGTAACGAAAAGACTGTCGAACAGCGACGGTAAGGCAAAGAAGTGTTTCATGCACACTAAGCATAACGGCGGCAATAACAAATCAAAACAAATCAATCTTAAATACGAGCACAACACTCTACAATTGATTTTTGTAAAACTTTGTTGCTATAATGTTTGCAACTCATGTCATATAAAACAACATTTTCGCTCAAAAATTAAATTTTTTTCCGAATCCATTTTTTGCAGCAAAGTTTTTGTCAACAAAGCGAGCGACAAGTCGGTCAGAATTCTTTGCAACGATTCCCACCGGCTTTTTCGTCGGCGTCAACAGTCGTCGTCTTTTCGTTTACGGTTAGTGGGCATGTATACATAAGAACACAGGCTAGTTATATTTTGAAGTTTCGTGTCGTTTCGTTACGTGTCGTTAGTGGGCAGAGACCTTAATTCAAAATTTTAATTTTAAGAATTATATTCCTCGATGTTCATTGAACATCCCCACTCACTCTAAAAATCACTCATGAATTAAAAAACCACATATCTCACGGCAATTAAAATATCACTCAAATGTAACTCATCACACAAATCTGGCATCAATGGTGGCGACATAATATTTTTCGGGTGGCAATACTTTTAGTCCTACTTGTACCACGCAACCCTGATTGATCTGTCTTTTCTACGCCGGTTTTTTTTAATTTTGTTAAAATTTTTATATGAAATCGTATCTAGTTGGTATTCTAATTTAGCTGCTATTGTGATTAGTTTACGTTCGAAGCAAGATGTCATCCAACGAAGGCAAAGTATGGAGTGCTCTTTACGATCATAAGTACTGTGTAGCACTATTTAATTTTTTAATTCTTCATCTCAAGGTCATCACCTGCAAAGCCGCTGTCGCTTGGGAGGCTAAAAAACCGCTTGTTATTGAGGAAATTCAAGTAGACCCACCAAAAGCACACGAAGTACGTATTAAGATTTTAGCTACCGGTGTGTGTCACACTGATGCCTACACTTTGGGCGGCCACGATGCTGAAGGTGTTTTTCCAGTTATTTTGGGACATGAAGGTGGCGGTATTGTTGAAAGCGTTGGTGAGGGTGTGACCAATTTTAAGGCAGGCGATCATGTTATACCTCTCTACATTCCACAATGTAATGAATGTAAATTTTGCAAAAGCAACAAGACAAATTTATGCCAGAAAATACGAGTCACTCAAGGTAATGGTTTGATGCCCGATGGAACTACACGTTTTACATGCAAAGGTCAAAAGATTTTCCATTTCATGGGCACATCAACATTTACTGAGTACACAGTGGTTGCTGATATTTCTTTGTGCAAGGTAAGTGTGAAAGTGAATACGTGATAATTAACATTTAAGATATGGTGCATTTTATAGATTGATCCAAAAGCATCGCTTGAAAGTGTGTGTTTGCTTGGTTGTGGCATTCCTACAGGTTATGGAGCGGCTATAAATACTGCAAAGGTAGCAAATTTTTGTTATTTTTTATAGCCAAAGCAAATATTTTGACTTGAGAGTATTCTAGGTTGAACCTGGCAGTGTTTGTGCGGTATGGGGTCTCGGTGCTGTTGGCTTGGCAGCGGCTATGGGTTGCAGGCAAGCAGGTGCCTCTAAAGTCTATGGCATTGATATAAATCCAGCTAAATATGAGGTGGCCAAGAAATTCGGTGTTACCGATTTTGTTAATCCTAAGGATGTGGCGGACAAGGGACCTATTCAAAATTATCTCATCGATTTAACTGATGGTGGTTTCGATTACAGTTTTGAATGCATTGGTAATGTTAATACCATGCGAGCTGCACTGGAGTCGACCCATAAAGGTTGGGGTACTTCGGTTATCATTGGAGTGGCAGCAGCTGGACAAGAAATAAGCACACGCCCATTTCAATTAGTGGTAGGTCGCACTTGGAAGGGCACAGCATTTGGTGGATGGCGTAGTGTTTCGGATGTGCCTAAGCTAGTTGATCAATACATGCGTAAAGAATTGATGATCGATGAATTTGTCACGCATACCATGAACTTGAGCGCCATAAATGAGGCATTCGATTTGATGCATGAGGGCAAGAGTATACGTAGTGTGGTTAAGTTGGAATGAGTTATTTTTTTTTTTGTTCTTTTGTTAAATGATGCAAATCAATAAATAGTTAGACAACCAAAGTGTATAGCGTTGCTAACGTAACGTAAGATAGCTTATCACTTGTTGATTATTTAAAACACTTTACTTCGTGTATTTTATGTTGTTGCTCCGTTTCTGAAATGTAAGTACAAGAATTAACTAAAATATATTTTACAGACGTGGATTTAATATGAGAAAAACTGAATCATGACACAACTTCCTATAAGAATTAAAGACTAAAGTAAAAAAAAAAAATAAAAAACAAGGAAAGTTGAACATTCTATCATGTTATTTTTCGGTTTTTGGAAATGGATGCAATCTTAATTGACTGCTCAGCTAGTGTAGCGACCAACAAAACAGCTTGCTGGCCTTCTAGTAGTTAGTTCTATAAAGAACTTTGTTGTTGCAATCTAAACTACATGAATTATTTAGAATAAAGCACAAAACTACAAACAAAAAATTCAAATACAAGCGTTTCGATTTTAAATCGATCTTCAATAGCAATATGTAAAAATTGAATACAAACAGGTAAGTTTTTTGTGTGTTTTTTAAAAATTTGATTTATTTTTAAGCTACAACTAGGCCTAGACCTAACGCTAAGGCAATTAGAAAAATTAACATTTGGGGTCATGCGATTTCCGTTTCTTACTGATTATAATACAAATACGTTTGGCAAATGCTGTATACTGTAGTCTTATATTAATTTTTGTTCTCTCATCGAACGCCTTAATTAAAAAGATTTTGTTGTTTTTCGTTTTTTGGTTCCGTGTTCTTCAGCCTTTTCATATTCCTTCGACATTTTTTGCTCTTCCTTGCTACTACTGCCACTGATCTCATCAATATCTGAGCTATTCGATTTCTCATCAAGGAAACTTAACTCTTCATCATCGTTGAAATCAGTTGAGGTAGTTTTTAGCGCTTTGGTGGCTTTACGCTGAACTTTTGCAGTAAAACGATTATACTTTTTCTTTATGCTACGCAGCCAGGTGGTATCGGACCAATGGTACCAGCTCAGAATGAAGATCACCAAAAGGAAAAAAAGATTGGTGCTGATAGCTGAAAAACAAACAATATTATTAATTGGTCATTATGTTGCCGTCATTAAACAATTATAACCCACCCACAATTGCCGACAACACCGGCCAATTGAACATGATATACCGCAAGCCGGTGAAATCCGCTACAATATGTAGTGTCACCGTATAGAATTGTATTTTTTGCGATTGAATCTCAACATAAACATCAGTGATGGGATGTTGACGTTCTTCCAAATATTGTGAAAAAATTTCAACAGGTACTGGCTGAAATTCCTCTCTAAAGCCCAGCACATAGAGCGGGCTTAAGGCCCAAGTGGATATTGTGCGTATTAGAGGTGAGCGATAACGCATCATTGCCGAACGACAGGAGTGACCGCGCAACATTGATTCGTGATCGCGCATTTCAGCGCAAACCATAAACATGCCTAGCTCAAGATTTTGTGGCGATTCTGGCATTTCGATGTTCACTATCACTCTGTATGCTTGACCGACCATGAGCAGCTGTTGACGTTTAGTCAATGAGACATGCGCGTGAGGAAAAGTACAGGGAGCGCTAGTTTCCATGCAGGTTCTGTAAAAGAAAAACGTTAAACATCATCGAATGCAAGCTGCAACATTTTAGAAGTAAGCCTACACATACAATTTAGCTTCTTGCTATACCTTGTTACAATTTAAAACATATTTTCAAGATTATTCTAAGTCAACTTGTTCGAAACTCACTTGAACTGCATATGCACTGGCCTAGTATGTGATATGGATGGCATGTAGGCATAATAAAAAGCAGCATACATGAATACAGCTGCCCATATTATAAGCACCACAGCAAAGGCCACAAGTCCCAAACGCAGCACTAGCTCCTTAATCGAGCCAACTTTTTCATCGGCCTTGGTTTTGAAATGATCGTAGACATTGAGGCCCACATTAATAGCTGGTCGCACAAACAATTTTCGCACAATGCCCAATGGATCAAAGCAAAATATTATAAAACGGAATAGAAAATTCATATTGACTTCTATAGCAACGTTTAATTTCAACTCATAATCAATTAACTGATTTTGATAAAATCAAAAATCTAGCACTATTACCGAACTGGAACTGTACACCTGCATGTGCACTTTTTTTGGTAACACTGTTTTGTGCGAAGACTTTGCACGCCAGTACAGTATGTTTCGTTTTACTGATTTTTCTTTAGTTCTTTTTTGGTAAAGTTTTATTATCATAAATGATTTCACTAAATAAGCTTTAATCGGAATTAATTATAGTCAATATTCGTCAGTTATCAGCACCTCCAAATAACGCAACTTGATAAGCTTTGGAATCATAAAGTGTCCATACGTTTTTTGTTTTCTGTAACAGAATATACTGCTTATGGCAATTCAACACTGAAAATAATCTCTGGATTTATTTTTGTTTTGTTTTTCTTCGTCACGGGCGTATCTTTATGATGGTTAAGAAATTGATCTTGGTTTCAATGTTCAGCATTGTGGGTTACAGTGCAAGGGAATAGCATTTCGATATTCAAAAATCTTAACAAATGTGCTCTTATCTTATCCCTATGTTCGGTTTTTTTTAAAGCACTTTTAATGTACACTACATTGTACAGTGCCGTGCACAGTACAGGGCCGTAGTCAGGATTTTCCATGAAGCGGTTTTGTTATAAAAAATATTTTGGGGCCAATATATTATATAGGTCGGTTCGGGATTGCCTGTACGCAAAATTAATAAGACTCACCAGGATGACGTTTTACAGTTGGTCTGAAAAGTTTTTAAGCTGACACAAAGATGGCGTAATTGGAACTAAATTCACATGATTTGCAGTTAGTACCAAACTTCAAACGACGCGTGTAAAAATTTTACCTTCTCGGACAATTGGTTCGTGTGAATCAATTATTGTGAAAAATTAACCAAAAAGAGTTTCGTGTGTAAATGAAGTATTGTTTAATGATGATAAATACTGTTGAAGCTGTTGAAAAATGGCTCCATCGCAATACCACAAAGTCTTATCTATGATAGAATAATAAGGTAGGCTCATTAATTAATATGGCTGCTCAAATGACTATTTTTACACAAAAATTCTGTGAGTGCTATAAACGTCAAACGAAGAGGCAACAACAACAATTAGAACAACTCAAATTCGAACAGCTGATTTTAACATCCAGCTCACTTCCTTTCCAATATGCACTTACCTTGTTATTCTATCATGGTCTAAGCGACAGTCAGCCGAGTAGACTGCACGCGATGAACCGATTCCACAGCGTGGAAAGAAGCAACAGTCGGCTAGCAAGGTTATGGCATCTGTTTTTTTGGAATACTTATGATATAATATGCATTGATTACCTTAAAAGGGGTCAGACCATCAACATTGATTATGATGAAATTACGTTTGAAGGATGAAATTACGAAAAAACAGCCACATTTTTAAAAATAAAAAAGTTATGTTTTATTAAGCCAATGTACCGTGTCACAAGTCAACGAAAACGATAGTAAAGTTGCGAGATTAGGCTACGAGCTGCTTTCCCATCCATTTTCTCCAGATTAGGTCCGAGTGACTTCTTCTTGTTTGCAGACCTCAAAAGAATGTTCGCTGAAAAAAAAATTCAACACTAATCAAGGAGTTATCATCGAAAAGATTCTTATTTCGAGGCGAAACAGAAATTTAAATATAAAAATGGTATCGAAAAATTGCATGACGTCTATAATAGTTGTATCGCCCTCGAAGGTAACAATGTTAAATAATAGAATCGAATTTTATCAAAATATGTGTTTTACTATGTTAGCCTACGAAGTTTTCAGCTCAATTTTTATATTAAATGGGGCAGTAAAGGCCCCTTCGAATTTTTCTTTGCCTTGAATATTTCATGTTTATAAAACAGTGATGCACAGCGTTGGCAGAGCTTCCAAACGCAACATTTTTGTCTAAGTATGTGTGTACAAGACAAAAATTCAAAATAACAGTTTGCGCATAAGATGCTTACTCCGTGAAGATCAAACGCAAACTGATTCAATGCTATCGTCGAAGAAGTTCGGCAGCTTCGCACACACGACTTGTCTGTGAAAGCCGAGGGCTCCCCGAAGCTCTTATGTGCACCTCTGTTATAAAAGCTATAAATACAATTAATAATTTACATTACAACCTCACTCAATACAACTATCAAGCACTTGCGAAAACAGAGGAAATTGTAAAAACCGAATCTTGTTTTGAATAAAAGTTTAAAGAAGCAGATACTAATGGAATATTTAATTTTATTTTGCACCATGTATTTCATGTGTGGAAATCAAGGCCCCTATTGTAGAACTGCATTTTTCTGCACCACTTTTCAATTATCTTATTTAAGCAATAAAAATTCAACGATTATTAACTCCAGAAGAGACTTGCACTTAACTAATATTCCCGAAATTACCACCGAAGAAATCTAAAATCCTTGTTAAATAAAATAAAAAACGACCCTGATGAACAAAATTATTTAATTACTGAACATTGTAAGTTTAAGAAACATGTAAGTTTAAGAAACAGAAATTTTCTGTAGCGAATTAGTTACACTAGGGCATCTTGCTAATCTAAACCTCGCAAATATACTATGTTTTCTAAAAAATACTAAAACAATTGAAATGCTTTAAACGTTAAACATAAAGCATTAAACAAATAGGTTAGACACAAAAGGTATCACAAGAAGCCGTAATGTTAAATAAATCATGAAGTTTTAGGAAATGCAAAAATAAATGTAATTTGAATACGGCAAGATAAGATCTCATTTCTTGTAAAACAACAAATGTTAAAATTAATGTTATTAACAAAATTTCAAAATATTATATCTTTAAAAATATCAATTGTCTTCAAAGAAGAAAGGGCGAACAAGAAAAAAAGAGTTTTAAGATCACCCCCGTATAAAAATATATTTTTGTATATTATCTGAAAAGTAATATAGTTAATATGAATTATTATTATTATTATTTTATTAATCTTACAATTAATTCTAAGACTAATATTATTTTAAGGAGCACTAGCTGCCAAGGCTATCGGCTCAAAAATTAAAAGGAAATAAAGATTAAAAATCAATATGAATTATATATAAAAATTTCTTACGAAAAACTCCGGCCAAATTTCATTATCCAACTGGATAATAGCAAAGAAATAGGAATTATATTGAATACAAGATCTTGTAGGAAGCGCATTTTATTAAAAAAATCTTTATTATATCAAGTTAACGATTTCTTATCAGTTTTAGATCGTGATATTAGTGAAATAAAACTATTAAAAAGCAATACCCCGGTATCCGTAATCCAATCGAAATCATCGTATATCTTAAAAAATTTCTTTACATAAATCCATTTATTTTCTACAGTGTATTTGGTCGCGTTGCCAATAAACCACAAAAATCACTATCAACATACCACACGTACACAACGTCCTCCTAACTTTTGACATTTATTAGCATTTGTGGTGGAAAAATAAAGAAATCTTTTTTGATAAGATTGATTCACTTTAAAATTTCACGAAAAATATATTTAATACATCCTTTTTCAATTCAATAAAATGCATTAAAAAGTAAGCTTTACTAAATGTGCCAGTTAAAGGATTAAAATATCATGCATTTGTGTTTTTTCTCATCTACAAGAAACCAGGCGAATTGTTCAACGATTTAGCATCAGCAGGTATAGACAAGAAGACAAAGAAATCACTCCCCTGTATTATGTTTTTCTTGGACCAAAAACATCCTTGCCGCTGACACCGCTGACACCGCTGACAGCGTTACAAAAGTCTTAAAAAGCAAGTTAAAACAAAAAAACTTAACAAAAGTTTGCAGAGTTTCAATTATAGAGTTCCCGTCTATTTCGGGATAAAAAAACTGTGCTGAGCCTTCTCCGCGTTTCTTTTCTACTAACTCAAGTGATGAGTAATTATCGTCACGGCGGGGGCTATTGTGGTATTGAAGTCAGAGACATGCATCCGAGAATCTCGCATAATTTTACGTACGTCAGTTCGTGCGTCAAGTACATGATATTCATGTTGAACTTTATATTCTGGCTCTTTGGTGGTCTATTGCTTGGTATTGGCCTATATGCCTTCATGGATAAATGGGAGGCCACAGGCTGGGTACGTCTGGAGACATTCTACGATGTAATACTAAATATATCGCTAGTCATGATGATTGCTGGCATTGTAATATTTGTTGTCAGTTTTGCTGGTTGTTTGGGTGCGCTACGCGAGAATACTTGCCTCTTGAAATTCTACTCGATGTGCTTGTTGCTATTTTTTCTGCTCGAAATGGCCATAGCTATTATGGGCTTTGTTTTTCCACAGAATATGAACTCATTCCTAGAGGAAAAGTTTACGGACAAAATAATTCATTCGTATCGCGATGATCCGGATTTGCAGAATTTTATTGATTTCGCACAACAGGAATTCAAGTGTTGTGGCTTAAGTAATGCTGGCTATCAGGACTGGAGTGAATATATTTTTAGATTAAAGTTGAGATGAAAAGCACGATTAAATAATGTTTTTTTTTAGGCAAAAACGAATACTTCAACTGTTCTTCACCAAGTGTTGAAAAGTGCGGCGTACCCTATAGCTGCTGCATCAATGCAACTGATATAAGCTCTGGACTAGTTAACATTATGTGCGGTTATGGTGTGCAGGAACATTCGGTGGCCTCAGCAAGCAAGCGCATATGGACCAGCGGCTGCATTGAGATTGTGCGAGTCTGGGCTGAACGCAATTTATATGCCATAGCAGGAATTGCTTTGGGCATTGCACTAATTCAATTGTTTGTCATCTATTTGGCCAAAACTTTAGAGGGCCAAATCGATTTGCAGAAATCACGCTGGGCCGCGTGAGGCAAACAATTGGCACCGGTATGTATTGGTGGTTCTTCTGTTGCTGTGCCAATAACAGCGCCGCCTGGCGTAGTATTATAACATCAATGGGATTTTTATTAATTGCGCAAATATGTATGATAAGTTGAAAACAATTTCAAAGTTCCAATTCCAGAGCATTTGAGTTTAAATCATTGGAGCTCTGCTAATAAGTGCTATTTTATTTACAATTTTCTTTTAGTTTTTTCAAATGACTAAAGTCTTGTTTTTCAAGGCAAACACCTTTTTTGAATTATTCAACATAATAAATTGAAAACGTTTAAATACAATTGAAGAAATGGTACATAATTTTCAAAATGTGCTACATTAAACTAAAAGTTTCAGTTTTGAAAATAAAAATTATTAAGCAAGGCACACAAAATTTTAATTTTAAACTCAATATATTAATTTCGTTATTTCATTGATTTATAAAAATGAATATACTTTTAAAGTGCCCTTTCAGTGAAATTAATAAAAAATCCAAAAAAATTATTCTATGGAATGCTGTTACGGCTTCACATAATCTCTATGACTCAAATGTTTTTTAATATCTCAAATAAACAAGCGCAATATTTAAGTTTTTAAGTGTTTAAGAAGCTCAAGAGCAGTTCTTAGCATTGCCATTTATTGAATTTAAAGTTCTTTCTATAGAACTGTTATACAACAATAATGACGATTTTATTAAAGATTCAAAAGTATAAACTTCTTCGAAATGCAATAATAAGAAACCAAATAGATTTTATTGCTAACCATTAAACATAAAAATGTTATAGTTGGTTTTAAACTTTTATCTGTGTATGCTTGTATTATTAAGCAAATATTTAAAAACAAAACTAATGTGCTAATGGTACGAATATTATCTTTAAGTATGTATGTATAAGTATTTTATATATATTCAAAATACGTATTTATATACAAATGCATGATCAAGTTGATTAAAATTGAATGAATCATAAATTAAATATAAATAATATTGACAAAGTTAAGCAAGTAAAATTGTATAATTGTCTGGCATTTAATCTAAACTCAATTAAATAAAGAACTATATTCTTATTAAAAACTAAGAAAAGAAAATTATATAGAAAGAATTTACTACGTAATATATTTGTGGTCGTAAAGATATAAATATAACATATGCTATGAATTTTGTTGATAACTTCAAAATATTTGCCATTCATGCATTTATGAAATTTCAATATTTCTTTTTGTTTATTTTACCATTATATTTAACGTAAAAAAATTAAACAAATTTTTAAATTTCTTCTGATATTAATATATAGTGACTTATATAATTTTAAACAAAAAAAAAAAATGCAAAAGCTTAACTCCAAGCTAATGAAAAAAAAAAAAAATTAACTCTTTCGACCACTTATTGAATTGTCATTATATGCAAGTAGAATGTAGTTTATTCCAATAAATAAAGACATTTAATAATATCTTATTCTCTTCTTCATTTAAATCAATCTTATTCGCTCTTAACGTAAATGTTGCAATTTTAAGATCTCTGTAGATGCATGAGTTTTTTTATACTATGGAGCCACGACGATTTTACTGTAGCACGTTTGATTGTTTCTGCTATCCAGACTAGATTTTCAGACATGATTTTCACTTTAGATGTGTTGTTATTGAAGATGAAGCGGCGAAATTACTCAGAATTTTCAAATAGAACTCAAACTTAAGCTCGTGATTTTTTATTTCAAGGGAGCTGATTAAGGTAGCTGCAGCTTGGAGAAAAGTTTATTATTAACATAAAACCATTGGCTTGCAACAATTTTCCAATCGAATTCCTGCTGTAAGCAGCTGAGGGAATAAAATCCAAATGTGTTTTATGTAGGCACCTGCCGTGAAGACTTAATTATACGGTGCTCTTACGGTGCGCCTATCTAACACCTCTTCTGTACTCAGGGCTACAGCACCCGTTTGGAGAATGCAACTTCACATGCGAAAAAAAGCTCTACCTGAGATTTGGGTATAAACCACAACCACCACGAAGCTTCCCGAAGTGCCTGCCCAACAAGTCAGCCAGAGACCGCTGACTTCCCGTGGTACCAGTGTTTAAGTCCTTGGTCAGAACTCGTATCAAAGCTACTACCAGTTGAGCTCTTAACGGCTCTGGTCTGGTGACCAGAAAGTCTTATTATTCTGCCAGAACAACACCTCAAAATAGATCTATCAAGTCGGATCTACGAACTAGTAGTCGGTTAAATATGAAGTTATAAATAACCATTCACCTGATACGGTGTCTTGTAAACACTTGACATCCGAAGTTGTTTAGCCTGACAATTTGCTCACTAGATGCAAGCGCATTGCCCACATTAAAATCTTGATTTGCTTCTTGAATAATGCTCATGGAAAATAAACCTTGAATGTCTTCGTTAAGAGGACATTCGCACAACATTTTTGACCAATCCTCGGAAATTGATACACAGTGGCAGCCTTTAATTGTGCTGAGATTCCGCTTATGTAATAATACATTAAGAGAACCATGCCCAGTTAACAGGAAGCCCAGACTTAAGGAGAACCAAAAGTCCGGACGACTTTTCACAAAAGTCACATAACTTTAAAACTGGTAGGTTTCTCTTCTTCTTCTCTACAGTTTTGACTCTGACACCATCTTGATACATGTAGCGTATTTAGCATAGCCTTTATCTCAGTTTAGTTCATATTCCTATCTAGCACGTCCAGAGCCCAAGCAGCTGCCAACAAGGGCATAGCCCTCCGAAATTGGTCTGCAATGGTGGCTTACACCTTGATTCAATCTAAAAAATTTTAGGGCGGCCATCCCCATTGACATCTGAAGGGCATCCGTGGACATCGTAAATTCACATAGACGCACATCTAATCAAGATCACTTTCTTAGATGAGATTATTTTCCGGTAGCCTATAGCAGAACTGACTATGTCACCCCACACAAGGGAGCCATAAGTTGAGCAAGCAACAAGCAGTCCACCTTACATGAGAAGGACAGCCCGTCAGCCGGAGTCATCAGCCTCAGAATTCTTCGCACTTACCCTACCACAGTCAACAGACGCTCTCTTAACTTCTCTAGGTGCACCAAGAAGTTTAGTCTTTGTCTCATGTGAATTCCCGGTACTTAACTTTAGTCACCTATCTGAGGCCAGTTATCTAATAAAAGAGTGTCGGCTGCGTGATAATTTGCCCTTGAGTAACATCATCACATTCTTGTCTCATGCCAACACAACCCCTACCTGTGCACCCCAAGGTTTCAAGCTCAGCACCAAAATTACATTCCACCTAAACACTTACTTCCTCCAATACTAGTAGATCATCAGCATACGGCACAGCACATAGACAGCTGTCGCAGCAGTTGAGGTAAGGTGACAGGTTCGTTGAAAACCATTTTTTCACATTACTTCGCATTCACTGAACCTTCTAGCATTCGAATCGCCTCCACTTCGTATTTGGAATTGCATCCCCATAACATGACATTTGCACTATTTGGCAATGCAGTTATTATTGTCCTTGAATAGACTAATTAAGACAGCATAGAAAGTATTAAATACATTTTTAGTATTTATTGCATATTTAATTAATTAATAAGAAAAATATATCTACAATATTTTAATGTAATAACTTACAGATATCACTTGAATGCTCTAAGCTAAAAGACTCTTCAATTTCACTTGCCGTGCATTTGTTATATTTTACCAGAATTTCTTTGCGTTTTAGATTTAAAAGTTCGGCTTTGGTTTTTTTAGACTCACGAGTTAGACTTGGATCGCCTAAAATTTCTTTTATACGACGGCGTAGCATTATATCTAAGCTATGTAAGGGAGATATATACTGTTCTTCCTTTGTCGGCATTTCAACTGTGGTCGCTGGGTTTAATGCAAAATGTTGAAAAACACTAGCAACAAAATTCAAAACACACGCAAAAGCTGAATCTTGGCTGAGGCTTGCATCAAAATTTAGTGTAAATGACTCCCAAAAGTTTTTCTTTGGATTTGGCACTTCTAGACGCATAAACATTTGCTCGACAATATGTTGTGGTACTTGATCCTGTATGTTGCGTTGCGCATTTCTTTGCAAGCACAACGTCGAATCAATTGGAAAATAAATTTGCCCATAGTACACTTGTTGTGTTTTGCACATTTGATAGATCTTATAACGCATGCTTGTGTAGTAATTGTTGTCATCACAGAGTATTACATAATCTTTAGAATTGTGGCTTGTTGTCGGTAATTTATGCTCTAGGCCAGTTGGCTGCACAACATTTGATGATTTCAAACTATCAACTATTGATTGCAAATGCATCAATATATTCTTGCGTTCTGTTTTGAAATCAAAGTGTTTTGGCTGCTGCAGCGTATTGTATTGAAAGAAATCGTCAAAACAAAAATGAACCACATTGAAAGGTAGTCCAGCCCAGCTAAGAAGTTGTTGGCTAAATGTGGTTTTACCTGCCGCAGGCAAACCAACTAATGCGATTATACAAATCCGCGACATTTGTAAATATAATAATTGTAATATATAAAACCTTTTAACTAAGAGTCAATGTTTTGCTTAAGGCAAAATTATTTACTTATATTTAATGACGTTTGCTATGAAAATGACGGTGTTGTTGAATGTTTTGGTGCACTTGGCGGTGCGGTTGTTATTGCATCTGATATTGTTGTCTGTCCTGCAGCTTCGGCATCCAACTTTTTCTGGTTCTCTTCCATTTCCAACATGCGCTTTTTATTGATCTCTGTTTGCACTTCAACGTAAACATTCATCATGCTCTGATTGAAACGCGCGAATTTTGTTACACATTTGTTGACACAGATATTCTGTAAAATATTTGAACAATTAAGAAGAGGATAATCTAGTTAATTCACTTGGATTAATTAGTAGCTTACTTCGTGATCGCCCAAATCGCGTTGATTGAAGTTATCAATGCAGCGCGTGAAGCAAAGTTCTGTCACTTTATTGTATAACGTGAGGAAATCCTTCAACTGTAAGACGAATCATTTTAATATAATTGTGTTTAGTTTTATAAAAACTCAAGTTTAATTTACATTTCTTAAATTTGCGTCCATTTGTTCACATAAATTTTTATAAACTGAAGATTTTTATAGAATTTTATCAAATTTTCTTTATTATTGCATGAATTGCGAAGAGTTGCCAACTTTGTGTAAATGGCATTTCAAATTTTTGTTTTTGTATGAAGTATTCAAAATGAGATCCTACTAAATGTGGTGTTTGTTTTCTATATTGTACTAGAATAAAAAAGGTATTTTATTCGAATTTATTTTGTTTATTCATCATATTAAAATGGTCCAACCCTTATAACCAAATAATGCAGATATTGACTATTTTTATGTTTCCATAACGTATGTAAAAAAAGCAATAACGATAGCATTGTCAAAAAAGCAATAATGCTAAGGAAGAGATTTTGATCTCAGAAAGCGTCTGTTAGCGACTGGTAGCATTTAGTAGCATTATCCCGAACAATTTTTTTGTGTGTACCAGCACCGATTCAGAAAATATGGATAGTAATTTGCACTCAAAAAAATCTTGTTGTATTAAAGGGAATTTATACAATGAAACTCGTCGCATGAGATTTTCTGAAATTCTCTTTTCAAGTTTCATCTTCAAATTACATGATGAAACTGTGTTGCAGAGACTTTGCTTTCAAAATTTCATCAATAACAAAAATATGAAAGTATAACGTCAAAACATTTTCATGAAACCACAGCCCGCGAAACTTTTTTCATTAGTTTTTGTTTCCTACTCTGCACCTTCACTTTTGACAATCTCATGCGACTAGTTTCATTGTATAAATCTCATCTTATTAACAACATCAGTGTTGTTGATTTTGTTTTTAAAAATCTTGTGCATGTAACGTGATTCTCGTAAAAGCAACCAGAGGCTGTTGCTTCTGATTCTGAAAATCGCCTAGATAAAGCTTAATCTCTATCGCTAAAATGCAAAAAATTCTTCGTTAATTTTTTTATCGATTACGCCAAAATGCGATTCTGAGTTTCAAATCGCCTAGCTAAAAATGTTGTTTCTACTACTCGCAGTAAAAGCGCTGCTTTTTTACCTCAAAAATTAATGAATGCATCTATATTTTGAACAAAACTATTTAAGAAAAAGTTAAGACAACATAGATTGTACAACGTTATCTTCGAACTAATGGGATGATTGGCTTAAAAACTACTGCACTAAATGTCATCATCGTCACAATCGGCTTGCTTTCAAGTATTTGCGCCATACGCGTGCTGAATTTCTGGATTTCTGTCTGATGCCTATCACTGCCACTTCAACACCATTGTTTTCCTCTGCTGGATAACTTTGGATCAGTTTCAAAATGGTTATTTTTAATTGTTATCTTCTCTTGCAGCGTCAGCGCTACGATGTTTGGCAGTTTCGTGTTCGAGTTCTCAGCACTATACATTGAATGCATGCCATGGTGGTGCGTCGTTACACCATCAAGAGAGATACTGATGTGCTTCGGATTGTGCGCTTTATCACTAATATAGTTTTTCATAAAAAAAATTTGGCATTTTCGAAAAAACTAATTGTTATTTTTTGACGAAAATTTTTTCTTTTAGTTCATTCCACTGCGGTTTTGTTTTTCAGATATTCCAGTGACCCGCGATCACACCCACCATGATTTTTTTATTGCTTTTTTGCAATTTTTTAAATAAAAATATATGCGTTCTTTTTCAAAATGATTATTTTTATTTAACTCATATGCATTTTAAAATATAAAAGAAAACATTTTTGGATACAAATACAAATATCAAGTTTTTAAGAAAACTGCTTTAAAATTGAATATATTTACACAAAAATATGTTAAAAATAGACAAAGCTGTAAGTTTTTCAATAAATACATCAGATATTAATTTAAAAATATGTTAATTGTTAATTTAGCGGCAATAAAATATTGTACTCCAGAATTTTAGTTAAAAATAAAATTAGCGTTCCACAAAATCGTTGAAAACTACAAATTTAGCTTTAGCTATGGAGATTTAGCTTAAGCATATTTCAGAATCTGGCCTCAGGTTTTTGTTAGTAAAAGTTTTAGCTTGAGTTTCAATTCGGTGCATACATTGGCCAAAAATGTTTCCTCTTCGTTTTTCCTACATATTTATACCCCCACGCGTACTGCGTAAGGGGTATATTAATTTTGTCACGACGTGTGTAACACCCAAAAGGAGGCGTGGTAGGTATGGAAAAGTATATATATTCTTTCTCAGCATCACCACCTGAGTTGATTTAGCCATGTCCGTCTGTCTGTCCGTCTGTCCGTCTGTCCGTCTGTCGACACGATTACAGCCGTAATTTTGAAGCTATCGTAATGAAATTCGATATTTAAGCTTTCTTAAAAAAAACTAAGGTCAAGTTCGAGAATGGGCTAAATCGGATGAAAACCACGCCTACCTCCCATACAACCCCAAAATTGAAAACTCTACAAAGAAGCTAATATTAAAGCTACAATACTGAAATTTGGTATATGTGTATTCTATATCAAAACTGAGAAGTCTTAGAAAAATGGGCGTCATCCACCCACTAACACGCCCACCTCCCATACAACCCCAAAATTGAAAACTCTACAAAGAAGCTAATATTAAAGCTACAATACTGAAATTTGGTATATGTGTATTCTATATCAAAACTGAGAAGTCTTAGAAAAATAGGCGTCATCCACCCACTAACACGCCCACCTCCCATACAACCCCAAAATTGAAAACTCTACAAAGAAGCTAATATTAAAGCTACAATACTGAAATTTGATATATGTGTATTTTATGTCAAAACTGAGATGTCTTAGAAAAATGGGAGTCATCCACTCACTAACACGCCGACCTCCCATACAACCCCAAAATTGAAAAATCTATAAAGAGGCTAATATTAAAGATACAAAACTGAAACTCGGTATTTAAGTATTTAATGCCAAAACTGAGGTGTGTTATAAAAATGGGCGTCATCCACTTATTAACACGACCACCTCCCATACAACCCCAAAATTGAAAAATCTATAAAGAGGCTAATATTAAAGTTACAAGACAGAAACTCGGTATTTGTGTATTCTATGTCGAAACTGAGATATGTTAGAAAAATGGGCGTCATACACAATCTAACACGCCCACCTCCCATACAACCCCAAAATTTAAAACTTTTTAAAAAGGCTTATATTTAAGCTGCAGGAAAACAATTTGATATGTATGTATTTTAGACATATAAAAATAATAAAATCTCTCAAAATCTCATACAAAAAGCTTTCCAATTTAAGATTCTTCCACCCTTAAGAATCGGCCGTGGGGGTATTTTAACTTCGGCCAAGTCGAAGATATACCTTACTAGTTTTACAAAAGATTGCTTCAAATGATACTAAATTTTTAACAACAGTTGCAATCCTGATATGATTTCTACCGAAACAGCTGACCACAGCAATTGTATTAGAGCAGAGCTATTGTGAATAAAATAAATGCTTATCGTCGATTTGACGTTTCTTCATTATTATCAATTTAATCGAAATATTTGTGTTGGGGCCATAGTACAATAAACAAGGTAACTGCAGGGCTATCAATCCTCTCTCTCTTAGAGTCGGAATTGTCAAACTCAATACAAATTATTTGATGTCTCTTTTTGTTGCTCTAATTCTTTCAGTACTTTTTGACAATTCTGACTTTCGGCTCTCAGCCCTGCAGCTACCTTATTTGTTGTACTATGGTTGGGGCTCTTCGGTGGAGCGAGCAAGGTATGTATTTTTCTTCAAGCTATCGACTGCTTTAGTTTTGTGAATGGTGTAGTTTTTTCGGTTTAAATTACACGAATTTTGCCTTAAATTGTACAAAACTTTAAGTATTATCAACAGAAATAAGAAAAAAAAAACAGGCAAGTCAAAATTACAGGTGCTAAAAATATATTCGGTTGTGTCCTTGAAATACTGAATTGCGTGATTAGTTTTGTAAAATTATTGATAAATTGATGAAAATGAAGAAAATTCGCCAGCGCAGCTGGTTTTCTTTCACACATTACTATTGATTGTGTTCTGCTTGCGCTTGACATTCTTCCAAATTGGGCAAAGCATTTTTCATCAGACGCAATAGTTCTGTAAAGATTGCATATTATTGAAAAATCATAGTTGTGATAATTTTAAAAAAATTAATTGCACTCGCAGGAAAATGTTTTCACTTTCTGCCAAAGCTGTGCGTCGTTTTTCAAGTGTGAAATTGTTCAGTCTTGTGTACACATATAATAAAAACTCACAAAATTTCTATAACTCGATACGTGCAGGTGCTGCGGCAGCAACGACAATAAATCAACGCAGCTTTGCTGGTGAGTAACATAATATGATGGTTAATGGATTCGATGCTGGCAAGGTGGAGTGCGATTTAAACGCAATCTTTCTTTAAGATTATTTTAAGTGGAAAATAACTTAAATTTAGTCAGTGAAGAAGCAGCAGTCCGTGAAATACCCAAAGCTATGAAAAATCATTAAAAACCCAATTAAATTTTTGGGTTTTTCTCTAATATATATAAGCAAATGCTAATTGAATTAGGTTATGAGTCTGAAATTGGAAAAACGTTTAGTGTACTTTTAACTAATGCTGTTGTTAAGATTTCAATAGTTTTGGTATAGTTGTCAACTATACTATTAGTTGACTTTGGTGTTCAGCTGTACATATTAATTTATTTTCAAATAGTTCTACCAGAAATACCGCAAAAGGTGGAAAGGCTTTTAGTTGTAATTGTAATGATACAGATCTTCTTTATACGACCCAGCTTTACTGATACAGTTTCCTCCGCTGTTTGCTTCACCGCATTACATTTTATTTCTATTCAGATATCTAAAATTGTGTTATAGATACTACAATTAAATGTTTAATTTGGAATGGAAAGCAATGAACCATTTCCATACAAATTTGTATACATTAAAATTCTTTTGCTTTGAATTTATAAACAATCATTGCTTTCTTTGGCAACAAAAACTAATGGCAAAATAAAGTTTTTGTGATAGAAGTATTTAAACATAATTGATAGAAATAGTAGCATCTATAAAAAGCACCAAAATTAACGTTAAAAAGGGCAATTAACGTTAATTTTTATTCCATTTAGAATGTTGATCTAGTTTATTTTTGTTTTTGCATAAAACAACGGAAACGATACTCTAAAGAAGCAATTAATTATTTTGTTATTGTTGAGGTATGGATCCAGTATGAACTATTTCGGTAAAATAGTTCTAAACTAGTTTCAAAATATGTCAGAAAATTGTCCGCATACATATTCGATAAGCGGTTTTAAAAACCAGAACCATTAGTTGCTGGCGCCTAGGAAACACAACAAAGAGACCATAAAGATCTCAGAAATTCAGATTTTTATAGACCTTGTGAGTAATAGGGCGACTGAACAAAAGATGATGATAATACTACTTGTATCAGGTTCTATTCAAAGGTTTTAAATGATAAAACCATAGAAATGATGTTGGAAGGTGTTTGGTATGTTCCAGACGTTTTAAGGAACATGTTCTCGGTAGTGGCAGCTCAAGATATGAATCAGAAAGTGAATTCAAGTCAACCACAATGAAGTTTTGGCTAAATAATAGCGGCAGAAAAGCACTGTGCAAAAAGCGTGAAGTACGTGAAAGTATGTACAAGGCCTTAATGAAGCCGATTTATACCAGGTCTGTTTCCGTACTCACTTCAAGTAACTTGAAGTTACTCGAAAGCGTTTCCGTACACATTTTTCCAGCTCGAGAGAGAAGAAGAACAAGCAAAATGTCACTTTTTGTGGCTCTCTATTACTCGAACTTTACTTGAAAAATTTCTTCGAGCACGAATCTCGAGCTTCAAACAGCTGATTGTCAAAGTGATAAAATTAAATTGTTGCATTGTATTGCGAACAAAATGTATGCAATTGGTTAGAAAATTAATAAAAATAGTTAAAATTACCAAATCAACGCTTACGAAAACGTTTGAAATACAGAAACACAGCAATTAAATTTTATTGTTTTCAAAAAACAGGTGTTGTGCTCGAAACTTACTTGAAAGCGTTTCCGTACTTTTTGACAAATTTTCTCATTTTGACAAATAATCAAATTACTCTCTATTACCCGAACTTTACTCGAAGTTACTTGAAGTGCGTACGGAAACAGACCTACCGATAGAACGGTACAGACGAACATTACAACTGCAGAAAGCTCAATGCTTCAATGCTTTATGAGAGATGGAGTCATCACGAAAAAGGACATGTTAAAGATATGCTTGAGAAGGAGTTAGACATCAAAGTCAAATTGAAGAGAAAAATGTGCGACCTGCGGACGTCTGTGGTCGTTGGCGAGACTTTTTCGAAAAAACTATCTATTCTTTTTTTAAGTTATTCACAGCTTCGTTATGGCTAGTTTATTCAAGTGATGTCAGGTCATTCAATCAAGTAGTTTCTAAGTGACAACAGCGGTGAGTTTGATAATGCAGAAGAATGACTAACAGTACCATATACGCCGAGCGTGAATTACTCAAATGCCGAAATTAAGTTTCCAGAAGAAATTTAGCCGGAGTAAGTATATTCCAGAATCACAGAATACACAGAATCGAACTGTAAAGTCCTCAACAGATAGTGTTGCATCCTATGAGTTGTTGTTGATAAAGAAGCCCAGAATTAAGCATTTACGAATTATCGGATTTACATGTTTTATCCACGGTCCAATGCAAAAAAACGTGGGATATCTTGGGGGATACAAAAGAAAGATTCAAGTTTCCAGACATGGAAGAAACTCAAGTACCTGTACAAGATAATATGGAAGGAATCGAAGAAATGCACGTACCAAATCAAGCAATTGAAGAACCCAAAGAAGTTGCAAGTGTGATATTCGAAACACATTAACGATTGCATGGTGCTGTATGACAACACGAGGTGAAAACGAAAATATTGTCTACGACTTGATTGTCTTGGAGGCGACACGACAATTCATATTTTCATATCTTTATATAAATAGGCGTAGGGAAAACAGTTAAGAACCATTTTTTCCCATGTCACTTAACCGATTTTGATAATTTTTTTAAATCAGAGTGCGGAGAAGGAGTTCACCGACTATTTTTAAAATTTTTTTTTTTGCCAAATTTTTATGAAAAAAATTTGTTTTTGACATTAGTTTTGTATCGAATCACCAGAGAATGTATGAAAAGGTCGAATTTTGGCCACCGGCGAACTCTTGTATTTTTAATTAGTAAACATTGAACTATCTCAAAAAAAGCAACACTCATCACAAAAATAATGAGCACGAACGACAAAACCAACAAAAAACTGTAATCATATCCATAGTATTTGTACAACTGAACGGTTACATTTGAAGCAGTTTGTTGTATCAACAGTATTTATATATGGTGATTTAGAAGAATCAATTTACATGAAACACCCCGAAGAATACAATAATGGTACAAACCGAGTATGCAAATGAAGAGACGTTTGTTTGGCCTAAAGCAGGCACCAAGATGCTAGAATAAAAGATTTGAAGTTATTTAGATGCTTAGAGGTGATGATGAGACCGATCAAAGCTTTCATATTCGCGTGAGAGACGATCAGAAAATAATTCTAGTCCCATACGATGATGAAAGCAATTCTCATGAGTTGGAAGAATTTATTAAAGATTGAAAAAAGTAATTAAAAATAGCCTCCAAACAAGAGGAGTACTTTTTGTGACTAGAAATCGGAAGAAAAGGTCCGAATCTGAAAATAAGGCAAGAAACGTTTGCAAGAAAGATACTCTAGCGTTTCAACTTTGCTGAATGCAAACCTGTAACAACACCATTGCTTAAAACATGAGGGGTATCGAAATCAGGAAAAGATGTTGAAGAAATAAAGCTCCCGTACCGTGAAGCTTTTAAAGCAATTATGTATCTGATGCTTAGTACAAGACCAGATCTAGCATATAGCGGGGAATTTTCTTTTAGATCATTGTTGAAACCTAGTAGCTTGCTGGTACAATTGACGTTGGTAAAGTTTATAGGCGTACCGCAAACAAAGGAGTTCTGGAAGGTGTGACACAATTTCTGATGGGTGTACGAAGACCAATCATTCAAATTCAGGATTTCGTGGCCTAGCAGATGTTAAAGTTTGGTAGATACTTCAACAACAGAAGCTGAGATTGTTGCAGCCAACGAAGAAACTAAAGAAGGCTTCTGGTTGACAATATTATTCAACGAAATTGTGAAGTTGGAGCAATTTCCGATCTTGCAAGTGCACAATGTAGCAGCTGCTAGACTTGCGCAGAAGCGCGAGTTCTATCGTCGAACAAATCGTAATGAAATTACGATTTTTTTTCATTCGAGGAAAAGTTTTAGCAGGAGAACTATGACAAAGTTATGACAAAGCCACTTTCTTGGTCCAGACTTTCAATTTTATGTAAAAGAAAGAACGTGAAATAATCACAGTAAGAAGAAAATGTGTTGAAGCTGTTGTTTGAAGGATATTAAATTTGTTAATTTATTCCATTATATATATAAGGTACCTTAGAATTTCATAACAGCAGGAGAACTATGACAAAGATATGACAAAGCCACTTTCTTGGTCCAGACTTTCAATTTTATGTAAAAGAATGAACGTGAAATAATCACAGTAAGAAGAAAATGTGTTGAAGCTGTTGTTTGAAGGATATTAAATTTGTTAATTTATTCCATTATATATATAAGGTACCTTAGAATTTCATAAAAAAATGAAAATTGTGCTCAAAAGTCAGATTAAGCGATCATGGTGCAAAGCGATTTTGTTGCTATCGAAAGTAATTTAGACATGGCAATATCTAGGCAGGAAATTGTAAGGGAGTGTAGACGTGTACGACTTGATTTTTTACTTTACGGTATTTAATTAAATTACTGAAAAAATAGTTTATAATGCATCAGAATGAAAAAATTAACACTTCTTTGGTATGAAAGTTCATTTGTATGAAAATTTATTAATTCCAAATTCTTGCTAAAAGACGAATATATTTAGAAACTAAAGAAATTTAGCCGTCATTTAAATTAGCTGATATCGCCGTTTTGATAGCTAAGTTTATCACTCTTAGCTTATCTCATCTTAAATATATGGTCAACAATTTATGGCAGACAAAACAACTCGCTGGCACCATAAAATATAAAAAATAGAAACCTACTCAAATAACTGAAATTTTGTGCAAACTTTAAATCTGATTAATAAATAGTAAATTTCTATTACAGATAACAAGAAGACCACGGAAAACATAGAAAATCTAAAACAAGAGGCAACAATGGAAAATAAAACTGATCCCCGACGAGTGAACAAGGAGGAACTCAAAAAACGTTTAACACCGCTGCAGTATCAGGTTACACAAGAGGCTGCTACCGAGCGCCCCTTTACAGGCGAGTCTGCCAGCGTCACTGCTAGCAAAAAAAAAAAAAACAAAAAAATACCATCAGTTAACTTGTAATACAATCCGTCATTTCTATTTTCAGGTTGCTACAATAAGCACTATGAAAAGGGAGTATATCAGTGCATTGTATGTCATCAAGATTTATTTAGTTCCGATACCAAATATGACTCTGGTTGTGGTTGGCCAGCATTTAATGATGTGCTAGATAAGGGAAAAGTAACGCTGCATCGTGATGCAAGTATTCCAGGTAAACAAAGATGTGTATAAATAATTACAGTTTTTGTTACAATGAGTAGCGTTTTTATATATAATTTAAAAAAGTAAAAAAAAAAAATAAATGCAAGTAGTTGTGTTAATAGAAATATAAATGCAACTCACTATCTGCATTGTAATGTTTTATGGCATGCATAAAGTTGGAAATGATGATAAGTGCACACTTGTAAAGAGTGTTTGTTTAAATTTCAGCAGAAATTGTTAACGTAAATATTGAAAATTAGCCAAAGCAACTAACAGACAATTTTTTTATAAAATAAAGAAATTTGAAGTTTCGAAGGTTAAAGCTATGAACTCTGCTTCTATAAAGCTTATATAAAGCTTCTATAAAGCTATAACTCAGCGATATAAAGCTTGTTGCAGTTTTAATAGAAGCTTGTGTGTTGTTTGGCTTTATATCGATTGTTAAAAAATATTTCAAGCTTGCTGCTCAAATTGTTCAATTTACAAAAGCCATTTTCTTATGGACTAATAAACTTTCTTGTCAAATTCCACTTTATGCCTGCATATAAATACAAAATTATATAAAATTTTTTGTTTGCCGGCTGTTATTTTTTATTCTTTCTAAAAATATTTGTATTTTTTTCAAGTTATAAATTAATTTTTTTGAATGTTATGTATGAAACAAAGTTAATTGCAAAATGTTTACTTTAATGTTGGACAGTGTTTTAATGTCTATGTAGGATGGATATGTGTTTGATAGTACTCGCTTGTGTTTTTGTTGCTTTTTGTTTTATAATTTAAAATCTTCTGTTGGTCTAAATGCTTAAAATAGTTAAAATGCGCAAAATGGCTTTTCCGGTATCAAAAAACTGTGATGTCATCAGGGAACTGAAAGAAATCGATTAGTGAAAAAAAAATAAAATAAAAATAGTTCTTGTATGTGTCTTTGTTTTTAACAGCAAAATAGTTTTTGATTTACAGCGCAAATATTATAGCGCAACCCCGTAGTTTATTGCAAGACTGAAATTGTTCCTGTTCCTGTTCTTTGCTTTGTTCGTATTTAGCTGTGTACGTGTGTGTGAAATTAACAATATTTTCCTAACTAAGATATTTTTATTTTTCTTACAAATTTGCTCTTTTCTTCTTTAACCACACCAAAAAAAAAAAAAAAACTTATAAAAAATTAAAATAAAAACAAACAAAAAATTATGAATTCCAAAAAAATAATGCTTTTTGAACATATGGCGCCATATTTAATTTTTTATGTAACACTTATATATATATAAAAAAAAACATATATATACTTCTATGTACGTATGATGTTCTTGTCCTAATAAAAATAGTAGTCATTTCAAAAATGCTAGGAATGGTGCGCACCGAAGTGCGTTGTTCGAAATGCTCTGCTCACATGGGTCATGTTTTCGATGATGGCCCGGCACCGAAGAATCTACGTTATTGCATCAATTCGGCATCGATTGATTTTGTTAAGAAGACTGTACCAAATAGTGGCCAAACAAAAAAATAATTACACTAAACGCGGAATTTTTATAATATAGTATATAATGTTATGTATACATACAGTAAGGTTAGAATGGAATGGTATTGCTAGAATTTGTCATACAAATACATATACAATTGTTTCAATTAAACTGATAGTATATTTATATAAACGATTATAACTAATTAATAATTGCTGTAAAATATGTTTTCTTTAAAGTTCTAGAAAAAAAATTACTATTTCTTGTTTACACTAATTTTATTCCTCAGTCAAGATTGTCTGCCAACGGGCCAGAAATATAAATTTATTGCTTACATTTTTGAAATATTAAAACTTCATATAAATCAGATATATTCGCCAAAATTATAAATAAACAATTTCTCAAGGGATCAATCTACAATTTTGCAGAAATTTAGTCAAACCTATGTTATATTCAAACGTTAACAAAAACAATTGAGTTTGTATATAAAAATATGTTTATACAATTTTTTTAATTTCTTACTGTATATGATGATGATGACTAAGCAAAATGAATACTAAAATACTTTTATATTTAATTCAAAAAGTTTAAATTTCATATCTATAAATACTGATACTGTATAATTCGTTATTGTTTCTTAGAATCAACGCGGTTTTTTTATGTAATTATTATTGAAATTTTCTCCTATAATTTATTTTTATTTTATGCAGCTAAAGTTTTAAATATAACCAAACCATACTTTAAATATGTTTTTTATAAACTGCTTTCTGCATTTTTTTTTTTTATCAAAACGCGAACTTCTTCATTACTTTCATTTAGATAAAATCGCTTTTTATTGTTTTTATTTTTAACATTCATGGAAATTTTTCGCTTTTATTTAAGTATTCATTACTTTTTCTTTAACATTTAAAAGCTTATACATATAAAGCTATGACCATGACCATATATATATAAAAATTGCAACGTAATTAGAGTAAAATCATCATTATATGTAGCTTCATTTGTTAGTTTCACCCTAGAAAAATAGTTCTACTAGTTATAGAAATCTTTAGTTTGCCTAGTTTTTTATTATCACATGCATGCTATATTAAAAGTTGAACTTAAACAATGGTAGTAGTGTCGCCATAGTTGGCATATTTTCATCATTTTGAGCACATTGGCAAACACAATTTTAAGAGAAACTTACTTTATTCAAATAAACTTATGAAATTATAGAGCTCTTAAAACTCGATTTGACTTTTATATCAGTCATACATAGTGAAATTGCCTTTATTTAAACAATTATTATCAGTTAATACCCCTGTTCATTGAATTATGATCTGAAAACAAATTAATTTAGAAATTGGAACAAAAATAATGGAATAATTTACTTGTTCAAATAAACCATTACTTATAATAAAATTATCTGCCCTTTTAGCAAAAATGGTGGGTTATGATAATCCCAGATTAAAATCATTTCCGACACTTAACTAGTATGAGCCTTGGGCGAAAACAGGTTGTTGCATGCTTTAATGTGTTTGAAAATTAATGTGGTTCGTATTCCACTCTATCGAAGGCACTATTTTCTCCAAAACAAGTTTAAACACCGATGTATTCAAGCGAAAATAATCAACAAACCTGCAATAAAACAATTCATTGGTTATGTCCAATTAGCTTATTGAGAACCATATTGTTCACCAACTAATTAATATGACAGATTCTTGTACGTACTTTTTATCTGGTAAATCAAAGATTTCCGATCTTTGCCTCAACACTTTTTTTTTAAGGCGAAGATTTCGCTTCATCGCTTGGAACAAAAAACATGTTACGACACAAAATTGAAAATAAAATTAAACGAAATTCAATTAAACGTCAACACAATATTCTCAGTAAATAAGTACCGATTGAGCAGTAACGTGGTGTTAATGTCGACGTTGAAAAGGATTGACAACGACGTTGACAACTCCTACCATAATATATGTTTACATAGCATAGGTTTAGTGATTATTTTAGGAAAAATTTTATCGAAAATTTCTATACAAAACTGAACAAAATCATGTGGTTTGGTTATGAAATGTTATCACACAGTATGAATACTGAATTCATTTTTTTTTCTCAAAACATCAGCAAAATAGTCTTTATATATGCCGCCACATGTCCAGTTTTTGCCAAATATTTTGTATTAACATTGTTCTTGTTTCTCCAGTTGTAGTTGTAACAACTAGGTTGCACATCCTCTTGAAAAGGACTTTTTTTTAAGTTTTCAATGTATGTTTTTCGTTAGTTTTTAATGGTAAGGCTTCAGGATTGTTTTTGAGTCATTCAGCATTCGGGAACTTTTCCGAACACTTTTATTTGTCGTCACGACCTTGGGAATGACGAGTATACTTTCAAGTTCTTCTGAATTATTCCGAGGCATATTTTAAGCACCGACCTCTTATAGCACCTTTGATGGAGCCATGACCACACTTTTTAGATGAGTTTGTTATGTTTTAAAAACCAAATACTGTAATAAATGCTGGATTTAAAATGCATGGATTTGCCAAATACGTGTGATACATTTCAGTTGTACTACTGGTATCATAGGCTCGGTTTTCACTGTGTTATCCATCTGCCATTAAAGTTCAATACCTACAATATCACATAAATAACAATTTTTATGCAATTGTTTACTTAAAATATGTCAATAAGTTTTTTGTTTATTTATTTTTGGTCATTGTCAAACGGAAAAAATTTTACCACGTGTTGGCATTTTTCATTAGTCTGACAACAAATGACCATTGAAAATATATCTGAGGTAATGAAATCTCTTGAAGACAACTTTACTTAGCAGTTAGGCATCGCATCTTGCCGTAAGGTATCGGTCCCATCCCAGAATTTTGTGGTTTTCTTTCCTTTCAGCATATATTCGCATGTAAATGTATCTTTTACCTATCTCGGTCTTAGTATTAAACAAACAAACAAACAAACAAATTGGCCATTTCAGCCCTTGAAAGGACTTTTGACCGAGCTTCTTTTGATCAATTGTGTTGTGTGTGTTATTAAATGTTTGCACACAATTAACAGAGAAATTAACCTACATGTTTTATGCCGACTTCGAACGGCTCATGTTCTCAAGAAGCTTTACATGGCATTATTTACTCTCTAAGGTTTCCCATTGTCTGCAGAGAGGTGATGACCGATCAGAAAAATTTTTTTATTGAAAAAACTTTTCGCTGCGACTAGGAATCGAACTCGGGCTCCGAGCGTGCTAAACCACACACTTAACCTGCACGCCACGGTCACAACTTTATTATTTCTTTCAAAATAGACTCCTGTTTCATCACAATTTCACTAGCTTTACCAACAACAATTCACTTTTCTCATAAAAGACTTGTATTATTTCGGTATTTTCCATTGGTAACCTATAGGTAAGGGCAGATAGATTTTCAGCAACCCGTTAAGTAAAGTCATACCATTCTTTTAAAGAAGTTCACCAGCACATTGAAGCTATTTCCTTGATTGAAAACTATTCCTATGCGTTCTTCAATTTGTCAAGTTCAAAAGCATTCTAAACACTCGAACAACACTTGTGCTCTTGCATTTAAATGATAAGTGGATTCACAAGGTCTTATTGTCCTAAGATTTAACAATGGTTTAAAAATGCTTTCGTTTTCATCTATTCAAATATGTACGTTCTAAAATATTACAACACCTCACTGTAGTTTCTTAACCAAATAGCTGTTGTTTTGCATTCATTCCTTGCATCAGGTGACTGAGAGTTGAAATAACACACTGAGCTGAAGAGAGGTTGTTCTCATCAATCGTATTTTTTCATGTTATTAACTCAAGACATATAACTTTAAAAGATCTTGTGAATCTACTAAATATAATTGTACAATTTGATTTTCATAGCAGAAAGGAGAGCAAACGTTCTACCCAATTTTAATATGCTAGCTTGTTGTCCAGGTTACTCCAGATTCTTTTGCTGCATCATAGTATATAGACTTTTTCTCTTATTCATAAACTCAATGCCAATGCTAGTCGCTCTCAGTGTATTGTCTTCGTTTTTGCCTATTTCTTAAGAAAAAATTAAAATAAAAAAAAAATATTTTTGTATTAATAAAAATAATACAAAAAAAAAAAATAAAAATATTTTGTAAGAAAAAATATATAATTCATTGCTTATACATGAATTGAAATGAGGTTGAGAAAAATAGCAATTTTTTTTTTCATAACTTTGTCAAATTTATATATTTTTTTAAAATACCCATTAGATTTTCTTTCTGGGTTTCAAATTTAATTGAATATGACACGCCCCCAATTTGTTTTCAATAATACCCAAACACAAAACTTCTAAACCCTTTTCCTCAATTTGTAGACAACACATTTGAATGAAACTTATATATCATTCGAAAGGTACCGAACATAGATTTGCAGATTGTTTATATAAAAGATATATCTGATGGAGGGGGCTTCCAACCTTATTAAAGAGAAATAAGAGGTTTGAGTAAAAACTCGCTCTTTGATTATTATGAAATTTAATTGGGAGAGATCTCTTGAATTGGTTGGTTGAATTTGAGTTTTTTTCAAAAGTAAAAATTTCCTCAAATAATTTTGTTTTATTTATTTATCAATTGTGAAATTTGTAAAAAAAGCTGTTTAAATTAAAAATCACTGTGAAATTTTTAATGAATTTTCTTAATATTGTCATTATTAGTTATTTAGCGTGTATTTCAAGCAAATGCTCAGAGAAATAATAAAACTGTCTCAAATTGAATGTTCTAAATTGGAAAGACAATATCTTTGCCATGTTTGAATAGATTTTATTTATTCCTTTTTTGTATTTAAGTCTTATCAGTTAATTTAAAAAAATGTATAAACATTTTACCGTTACTTTTTTGTTTATACTTAAATTATTCCTTTAAAAAGAGTCCACAAAATTTGATCTTTTCTCAAAATATGGCGTAAAAATTACTTTTTTATAAAATGAGAAAAAATCAAATTTGCATTTTTTATTTTCTTTCAAATCACTTAAGCGCATTTAAGGTGAATTTATTTTGTCTTGACACTAAATTAATAAACTGTTCGTGTTGAAAAATTCCACAGTTAAATTGGTTTAATAATGTCAATGGTACAATATAATTTCTATGTTATTTATTTTATTTAAGTACTATTTTTAAATACTTTCATAGATACAGAGAAACGTTTTTATATGAAATGGTACTTTAAAATGATTAATAAAAAATATTTGGTGCGGTCATAATTCATTGAACAAAATTTGATGCTAATTTATTCCTTAACACATACATAGTTGTTGTTGTTGTTGCTTTATATGCCCTGTTTAATAGTTATTAAAAATATAACATAAAGCTAGAAGATCCAGTTTGATGAGCCAGATGAATAAAAACCAAGCAATTGCTTTTGCTTCAAATGCATATGTATAAGAACTCAAGACCTACAAAATATATCAATACAATTATTATCAATAATTATCAACGCAATTGCTTAATTTTTATTCATTAGGCTTAATATATTTGACAAATACTGAGTAGACGAAATATGCAAACACTCGCTTATAAAAATATCATTCATCGGTATTGCAAGAATTTCTTTTTTTGTTTAGTTATTTCATTACATAAAGCTTTCTCAAGTTATGCTTCTTTTTCATATTAATTTCCAAATTTGTACATTACATAAAGTTTTATTAAGTAATACTTAAATTCATTTCAACATTTTTATGATTGCATATTTGATTAAAACGCTACAAAAAACTCTTCAATATTTAAACACATGAACTTAAACTAAAGCAAAAAACAAAAACATAAAATATATGAATTACCACATAAGTCACAAAAGTTTACAAATTCTTTATATATTAAGAAATTGATATTGTTAGATATAAAGAAATAAATTCGCCTAAATTAAAGTGCCCTGATACTTGTTGAACTATGAATGCAAGTTTGCTATTTATTAAATATATTAGTTAAAATTATATGACAATGATTTGAATTTAAATCAAAATTAGCAGAGTTTAGATGCCAATACTTTTCAATAAAAAAAAGCGTTCTATTTGTCCTGTTTATGCGTCGTTAAAGAAGCTTTCAACGTTGGAGAATTGAAGCATTGTTTTCCAACTACTTTAACAATGCTTTTAGTACTCTTCTTTTCTTTAACTTGAATGATTGTAACTGTATCGCAACTCTTTCGCAAATTACGATTCGCAAGCATTGCTGCGACAATTTTGCAATTGTGCGTTATTTAGACCATGCTGCTTTTTTTGGATTTGTTTTTGATTTATTTTTTTGCCGCTCTCTTTTTTGATGCTTTACTAATTTAAATTATAAGCTCATAAATTTTAAAATAAAACATGGTTTTAAGAGTGTTTTAATAATGAATATTTTTTTATATATTTTTCTATTTTTCTTCCTTTTGCTTCTTATGTGCGCCTGTTTGGGGGTCTAAAACATAAACTACAATCGCACACACACATATATATACATACAAACATACATACTACATCAAAAAAATAATAACATTTAATCAAATAATATGATATTAAAAATAACTTTTTATGGTTCATGCTGTATCGCATCACCAACTACATCGTAAAAATTGTCATCTGTGCAAAAACTTTAATAAATAATAAATTGAAAACATTTAAAACAATAACAATTCATTGCAATTAAATTCATTGTAACGTATTTATGTAACTCATTTGATTTAATTGAAATGTTGGCATTTTGTATATATTTATATATTATTTAAATTCGCTGTGCTTTGCTGCTAATAATATATATTAATTATAACTCATCATCTTTCTTTTTATTTCTCTTAATTGTTATGCTTTTGATTTAATTGCAAAATCTTTTGCATCTCGTACGTTTTCTGCGATATCGTTGCCTTTCACTCCTGCGTTGCGACTTCACTCATCCATCAAATTCTTTATTTTACTCTTCTTACTGTCTTTACATAATAATTTCTTTTACCTTTGTCTAATGTACTTTTTTGTAATTTTCATTTTTTATTTGTATACTTTTTGTAACCCATTCATTTGCAATAATTTCTTTTGTGTTTATTTTATTTTGTTTTATTTTATTTACTTTTATATTATTTTGAATTTTGTTTTTATTTATTGTTTTGTTCTTTATATAAACAAATATGCAATTAACAACTAAAATTCAATCTCAAATATCAATTATTGTAAAAATATTGTAAAAAAAAAAATATACCCGAAAAACTTAAAATTTAACCTACTCACTTGTGCAAAACAAAAAATATTAAAAAGGGGGCAATATTTTACTACTAATTAAACATCCAGAACGCATACGCACAGAGGTACGTTGTGCCCAATGCAACGCGCACATGGGTCACGTATTCGAAGATGGTCCCAAGCCCACTCGGAAACGTTATTGCATTAATTCGGCAGCCATTGAGTTCATATCCGCCGATGTCTTGAATGGCCGAGGGGCAACAGTCGCTGCAACAGCAGGCACGCCCATCGCTCAACAATAGCGCAGCTTTGGCACATACGGAGCGCTGAATGGATTGGATCGCCTGGAAAATCTACAAAAAATTAAATATTAGTGTATTTGTATTTGGGTTTAGTTTTTTCTATTAGCACTAACAATAAAAGCAGTGTTGTTGATCCCTCCTATAGTTGCCAATTATTGTTAAAATTTATAAAAACTAAAACTAATGCTTGTTTAAAGTTGTAAACTCACAGTTTAAATAAAATTAAATTTTAATAAAAAGTCAATTCAGCATAATTTCAAAACTTATTGTAAATTAAATTAATACAATAATACAAATGTTTATTTAAATAAGATAGTTTTTCAACTGAAAGTGCTGTTATTTCAAAAAACAAAAGCAAAAAGAAGTCTAAAAAAAGTACAGAGTTTGTGAAAAAATGTCCTTATTTCAATTTAGATATTAACACTAAACAATTTGTAAATAATTTTAGCTGGAAATTAAGATTGAAATAAAATAAAAATAAAAATTTTCATTAAAAAATAATTTCTTAAGTATACATAAGTAAATGTTGTAATTATATGGAAATGTAAGTATGTATTGCTTCTTCTGCTTTAAATTTAAATTTTTGTAAAAAAGATAAAACGGTAAAGTATTAACTGTATTTTTGTTTATTAATTGTTTTTTTATGCAGTTTTGTTATTCGGCAAAATTAAAGCGGAATTTTTATCAATCTATATTCGAGTATTTTTGATATAGGATATAAGAAGTCGTCTAAAAAGAGCAAGAAGGATGTTCTAGAGCGTTCAATATGCCTCCGGCCTCCAAGTGACGGCACCACTACTCTTCAAATGCATGACATTTTTGATAGTTGGCAACCTTAACAAGAACACACCATAAATGTCAGAGTGATCTTTCAATGAATAGTGACGTTACAGTGTTCTAAATTCAACAACATTTGGTGTTGTTATAAAAATGGATAAAGAAGAATTTCGTGCTTTGATTAAGCATTTTTTTTTTTTCGTAACAAAAGTGCGAAAGAAACAAAAGAAAAGCTCGGTATATATTATGGCGAATCTGCTCCGTTGGATACAACCGTAAAATATTGAATAGTAGATTTTAAAAGAGTGACCAAAAACAGTGACCACTCCAGAATAAGAAGATCGAATTGTAAACCGAAGCATATTTCGGAGATCTTGAGAAATCTTTGGCAAAAATCGTGTGTTTTCTTGGGGAACAGGGGCCCTTGCCCACCCTAGGCTATGAACAATTTCGAAATAAGTTCATTATGTATGTTAATATATTAATTTAGTGATGAATCAAGATGTTTCCGTGTTTCGTTTACCAAATTAAATCGAAGGTGTCCAAAATCGGTTGTAGTGTCACAAATTATCGATGCTTTGGATGAACTAATATTGCATGTTCATCATGTGACCTACCGTGAGATAGAGGTATCTTTGGGGATTAGTTGAAATAAGATACATTCAATACTGCATAAATATTTGGCCGTCAAAAAGATTTTTTCGATTTAAAAAAATCAATTATCAAAATCAGTTGAGAAACACCGAAGAAAATGGTTCTTAACTGTTCTCCCTACGCCTATTTATATATAGATGAACACATAAACTATACAATAATCGACTATATGAGTCTTTCAAAACGAGCGAAATCCAACAAAAGTTGTTCGTGCACGAAGCACTTCGAAGCAAATGGCCGCCAGTTTTTTCGAAATAACTAAACACGTTGTCAACGTTTCATTAGAGCAATGAAGAATGAAGAAGAATTTGAGTTGAAGGGTACACCAGCTTTTTTTGCCAGAAGAGTTCGGAAGAATTAGGGAAACCAATCGCAAAAGACGAATCAGTCTCATCCATGACAATTTAAGCTCTCAAACATCAGCTTAAATAAAACCTTTTTGAGCATTCAAAACGTCAAACTAATGGGTCATCCGCCATACAGTCCTAACTTGATGATGGATAACACCCAATGATTTCTTCTTATTCCCGAAGACCAAAAATAAATTGCAAGGTCAACGTTTTTCGATACCTGAAGAAGCGGTTGATGCATTCAAATCACATGTTTTGGAGGTGCACATGTATTTGGACCTGATTCTAGAGCATGCAAAATGGTACCGATTCATAATTGTCATCAGCTGTATTCACTAAAACCAACAAAATAAAAAAATATGATCGTCCTTCGAAAACAAATACAAGTAAATTCGAGCAAAAAGTACCAATTATGGCAGTCATATCCAAAAATATTTCGCTCCAAATGATCGGGATGAGCATGTTTGTTTAGCTGTTAATCAACAATATAAAACATTATGCTCGTGCCGAAATGTGAGGTGCTACAAACCAAAGAACCGCGTGCTGTATCGTGATTGCGATTTATGGCACAAGGGATTAACTGTTTTAAAATAGTTTTAGGGACCAGCCTATGAACCAATAGCGAACAATTTTTGGAAGCTTAAGAAACCGTCAGAAATATTTAAGACGTTAATGGCTATGCAGAGAAAGTATTTAATGCAGAGAATGCTTTTCTCTAAATGTGATCCTAAAAATTCCCTAGAAATCATTAAAAGCTTCTATGAAAAAGAAAAATATATAAAACTAGTTCATTTTTAGAGAAGGAGACATTTCTATTTTTGAGAAAATAATTTCAGCAGACTTTCAACAACAAATTCACTTTAATTAGAAAAATTACATTCACATAATAAATCATATATCACTTAAAGAATGTTCAATTTGCAAAATAAGACCTGAGTGAAAAAAAGAACGATAATCGCAATTATTGGCTTCTGGTGACCGTTCATTTCACCGGAATCGGATTCACCGACCAATTTTAAATGGGGAAATAATTTTGTTGTAAGTTTCGTGCTACTTTTATAACAGTATGTATGAAAGTTAATAAATTCACATGAACTGAGAGAGACCGAAAAATACGAGTTTAACTGCAGCTTATCCAATTTATTAAAAGTGTGGTCTTTTATGGGCGTTTTCCTATTCATATGCAATTACCTTGAAGGGTGGAGGGACACGGAAAATCAGTAGCACAATAGGATTTGACTGTATTTAATTATTCGTTTTGAATTCATAAATAAATAACATTTATCATTCATGTAATATGAGTGTTGTATTTATAAAATTTATAAGACAATAGAAATACTCATTCTCATATTAATGTGGACCTTATAATCTTTAAAAATTAAATGGCAGACATTGATGTATCGCTCCAAAAAAATACTTCATTCACTTTGGCAAATGTTCTATTTTTTATTTCAATTTTCAAAAACCAAACGCTTAAAAAAGTCATCCTTTACAAAATGATACAAGATGGCACCAGAAGTTCAATTAGGACTTGTATAAACAAATTTCAGAGCTTTACTTCTTTTCGCTGTCCGCTCGCTTCACATGAAATGCCCCTCATATTTTTCAAAACATAAACAAGAATTAAGCTTTAAGGCTTTAGCTTTTTTTTATTAATATCTAATTTGAATAAGCCAGTAAATATTGACTTTAGATAAGCACAAAAACTTTGTATTAATTAAGGTACTATTACAGTGTGAAGCTATTAAAAACAACACATTTTTTATTAATTTTTTTTACATAGTATTATACAATTATTTAATTCAAATTTATTTACATTATGAACAGTTAAAGTTGAAGATATAAAAAAAATGTTTTTTTTTGTTTTTGTATTTGTTGTTTATTTTCTAGAGGACGTTGAAGTTGGCGTGTTTAAAAAAAAGGTTGTAAGTTGGTTTCTCGTCTCCAGCATTTCCAAGGCGTCGGAAAGTAAAAAAGCAAAGTGCATTCTTCAGTAAAAGGTTGTACTTGAGCACTCTACCTACGCAAATAAAAACAAAAACAACAAAAAAAAATGGCATGAGTTGAAAAACAAATTTACAAAAAACTCCTCTTTTTGGCAGAAATTCTTAGCCGTAAAAAACAAAATATAAAAGTTTCTCGTCTTTTTATAGGTAGAGTGCTTAACAGAGTCTATGAAGATTACAATGAACCAAGATTCATCGAAATCCATCAAGCAGAACTCGAGATATCTTAGAAACCAATTCGAAAAAACTTGATTCGAGAAAAACGCGATTAAATTTTCTTCTATGAACGATTATATATGAAGAAATGGGCGACATACGAATATAATGTATGTTATATCTTTTGTTTTATGCGATATATTTTTCTAAAATTTCATATACGCATTCTTAAGGCCTTAAGGAACCAGATTCTAAAAAAAAACAAAAAATTATTTTTCATTTTTTACACACTGTAATAGTACCTTAAAAATAGCAAATAGCAAATATTAATAAAAAAATAGCACACTTTTTAATAATCTCAACAAATCTCGTTTATTTCGCAATTTGCTTCAAAATTTGAGTTTTTTTTAATGTAAAAATCTTATTTGGATATCTTTGTCATGTGTTTTGTTTTAGCTATCTTGGCCCAAACATGTAGGTATGTTATTGGTTGGTCACACGTTTGGTTATGCCACACATCAGTTCAAATAAACAACTCTCAGTTGTAAACAGAGAATCGTGAGTGAATGTGATTTAGTTTAGTTTGTGTCTTTTAAATGGAACTTCCAACTTCCAGAATCCATGCCTGTAGAACCTCATTGCACTTTGCCAAAAACAGAATGATATTCGCACTTTGAAAAAGCGATACTAATTTTATAACTTCAAACCTAGTAAAAATTAAGTAAAAATTGGTAAAAATAATGAAAGTAAAGCGTTTTCAGAGAAAAGCACAATTTGTGTCGAAGCATGTTTATTTATTGTTTAAAAGTTGTAGTTTGTTCCTTACGAGACCTCATGCATAAGTATAACCAATTTGTAGCTGAGTACACAAATATGTAGAATTTAACAAAAATTAAAATTATAAAGACTTCAAATTTTGGAATATATTTCATAAAATCAATTTGATTACGCCACCAAAACTATGCAACATGGTATAGAGAGTGTTATGATTGGTTACAGAATGGTTTGTTTTTTTTTTTGGCTTTTGAGTCATAGGTTACTATCATACCTATGACTCAAAAGCCTACCATATAAGATTAAATTTTTTTATCTTCTCTTATAGTTTTGTATCTCTATGTTGTATGATACAATGAAGTAATTAATGGTTTTGTTGTATGAACCTTAGACTGGAATTAACTTTGCACTCCATTAGGGGGTTAAGTGACATAGTGAGATCAATAGGAAACTTTAGAGACAAATCATTAAATAAAAAAAGCTCTAATTATTGGCTCATTTAGATCATAATTAGTACGATGCTATCTAATAAAAAATATTTTAGAACATCGCAAATGCCTCGGAGGAATATTAAATTCTATTAAATGCAATAACGATGGTTATTCAATTTTGCTAGAAATAATATCCCTAGAAATAATAATGAAATAATAATGATTTTAAACCCATAATCAAACAACGCGCATTAAAGGGTGGGTGATGTAGCAGTTTTTTGTACTCTTCCAATCTTAAGATATGAATCGCATGAGAAGGATTTCAAATTATTGAGGCATACTCAAGCCTCGATCTAACCAAAGTATTAAAAAGCACTTTAAGTGTGTGCGAGTCACGAAATTCTAAACAATGTCGTCTTATAAAGGCTAGAAATGAGTACACTTTTGGCAAAAGAGAATTCAAGTGATCCACACAGGTAAACTTGCTATCAAAAACTAATCCCAAGTCACGGATCTAACTTTCTCTAATGGCAACTCCATTAAAAAATAAATTGCATTAAGGGGATTCAGAGATTTCGTAAAAGTAGTTTGTGAACATTTACTAATGTTTAGCGGTAAGCCATTGCGAAAATAAACATTACTAAGGTCATTATTGAAGCTTAGAGGGACTCCTAAAAACTATTTCTGCATCATTTGTTTTTTTGGATCGGAGAAATCACCATGGAGCGTCTTTAGTTCTTCTGAACCCTTTTTTTTTGCCAAAAAATCAAGTTTTTTGCCTATTACGTGAGCTAGATGTAAAAATCAGCTAATCGAATTTGAATTGTTCTAATTGTTGTTGCCTTTCCGTTTGACGTTTATAGCACTCACAGCATTGCTTGTGTAAAATGTAAAAATGTCTAACATTTGAGCAGCCATATTAATATGAGGGTTCCTTCCTTATTATTCTATCATGGTCATACTGTAGCCTCAAAAAATTATGACTACAGTTGATGAATGCATTACCAGGGTCAAATGAGAAGTTAAGTTAACAATTGTGCTATTTATGTGTCCATAGCTGTACTTCCAAGACAAAAATTTAAAATTTTTAATGAAAAAAACAGCATTTTGGCTGTTTTTGGGATAATACAAAAAAAAATTAATGGTGCCGTAACACTCTCGAGGTATTAGAGATTGACAATTTAAATTTTTTTTTCTACTCACCTTTATACATAACCCACCTTAATAATATCTAGATATTATGTCAGCTACACAACAGTAATTAGATAATTTTATGCATATTTTATTATGGCAATTCAATCTTATTACTTTCTAAATTTTGTTATTCTTTTTGTAATACTTTCCAAATAATAACTTTATTCCTTTATGACGTTATTTTCTTCACTTTTAAATCTTAAGAAACAACAAAAAGTACACATGTTTGCAATAAAAAAGCTCCAACAAAGCAACTAACACAAATTTGGCTATATTTGACCCTGAGAATAAATTGACCTAAACTTATATATAGTAAGAAATTATTTTCGACATTTTTTGAGCTTCCCAACTTTATTCCTAAAAGTCAAGAGAACCATCACATTCATCTAGTTAATTTCATTATGGACTTAAGCTAAAAGCTCTTTCTTGAGAAATTAGCTCCGTGAGAACTACGGCAATAACCTTTTGAGTTTTCTAAAGACTTATTGAATGACTCTTTCTAATTTGCAGTTTATTAAAAAAAAGTATTATTTTAAGCATAGAAACAAACACATAATAAATTATATCCTAGCATAATAAATATAAAACAGAAACCAAATCTAAAGATAAGATAATGAGCTCGAGTGCTCACAAAAAGGAGTAAACTAGCTTATTTTTAGATATAAGAAAGACCTAAAAGATATTGTTTAACAGTTAAGCGGATATTCAACTCTTTTTTGTGAGCATGATGTTTGAGTATCTGTTTAGCTTTGGTCGCATATCGTGTGTTATGAGCTCTTAAAACATTTTCAATTTGACAATTTCGAAAATAAATGCTTAACTGTGAATATTCACGCTTGAACTTACTGAATTAATTTAAGGGTGTTAATTAACGTTTCGGGTGTTTAGAGACTTTTAAAAAATAAACTGCTACTCTTTGACAACACATAAACTACTGCTAAACAAAGAAAAATATAACAAAATTACGGAATCAATCAAACAAATAACGCGCTCAATTGATTGAATAACAGTGTATAACAGTTAATCTCATTATGAAAGAATGGTTAAAAATCTCCTGTCTTTTGTGTGTTTTTGGCTTTGTGCGTGAGATACGTCCATCAGATTCATATGTGACGGAGTACTTGTTAGGAGGATGGCACAATATAACACAAGATCAAGTAAGTATACGTTACAGAGGATTCGCGGTTTGTTGTTTTCAAAAATTAACGGTTTGTCGTTTTTTTTTTTAATTAAATATAATTCATCAAAGTTTTGAATCAGTAACTTACAGATCTGTTGCCGTACCCACTTCAAGTTCTTTAAAGTAGCTTGAAAATGTTGCTTCACATATTTTTTCAACTGGAGAGAGAAAACAAGCAAGCAAAATGTCGCTCCCTCCAGTTTGAAACAGCTTTGAACGACTGATCAAACAGCTGTATTAAATTGTATTCATATTTTGTTTTTTGTAAGAACTCGTGCTTTAAATTGTTTTTTTTTAAAACTAACTCACTTTTTTCTATATCAAAATTTTGTGAACAGCTATTGTGCTCAAAACACTATTGGAGCTGGTTTCGAACTTTTTGTTAAATTCTTTCATTTTGACAGTTAATTATTCATTTATGCGAAAATGTACAACCACTAATGCGCGTTATAAAAACGCAAATTTTTCAACATTTTTTAGCCAATGCATTTCATTTGTTCTATTATCAAACATTGCAAAACTATAGTTTATTATGCTTTTGGGCACATTTGTATTGTCGAATACAAGTTCAAAAAGTTATTCATACGCAAGTTTTATGATGTCTCACTTTTTAATTTGGCCATATCAGCTAACACAATCGTTTTATGGTTGTTTATATTCTGCAGTCTAAACGAGTAATAATTTATATAATTACCAACTGTCAATTTCAATTTCTTAAACATAAACATTGCAAGCCAAACGAGGGCAATCTACGATATAACATTTTGGTTCGCATACAGCGCACATTCGATGAAATATAGACCAACCCATCGCATTCAGGGTTATTCCAAAGTTAACTCATTTGTTCTACTTTTTGAAATCCAGCATGCGAATAACACACTTTGCAATTAATATGATCCCAAGGAATGGTCTCCATGGCCATCAAAAGTTAAGCTTCTAAAACCATTTTTTTTTTTTCTACAATGTTGTGTAAAAATTTTTATTTATAAATAGAATTTATTCAAACTTAATTTTTTAAATAAAAAGTAAATTCGAGTGATTTTCACATAAGAGGAAAATGCAGGTTCCTTAAGTTAAGCCTTTTTCAAGTATTTCTTAATATTTTTTTCATTTTATTGAGCCACATTTCTGATTCCTCTTGGGTCTTTGAAGTCAGGCCCGTAGGCAAAAGAGTTTTTTGGGGTGAAATCCACCCATATATGGTGGTAGGCATAAAATCAATTCAACTCAAATAAATACAAGAAAATATTAATATTTTCTTAAAAAAAAAATAAAAAAATTGATATAAAGATGAATTATATAAATGTTTTTATAGAAAAGTTGTAAAAAATTTTTTCAAAGTTTTATTGGTAAAAAAATTCGTAATAAGAAAATTTCTAATTGAATTTTGGTCATAAAACAATAGTAAAAAATCACGAAAATAGCGTTTTTTATCATTATGAGCCAATTATACTTATAAAAAAATTTTGGAAATATTCCACATATTTTTAAAGCCTTGCTGTAGTAAATGAATTTTAAGTTCAATGTTTTACAAATTTAATATTTCGAAAACAATATTCGAAAGGCATACGCCGTCTTCATTTAATTATTTTGACCAGTTCTTAAGTTAAGGCGGGACATTGGCCGTTTTTTGAAATCCAGTTTAGTAAATATTCTTAAGATTCTAAGAATGCCTTCGGGTTCAAAAGTTACATCCGGATTAGTGAGAGCGCATTTTTATTTTTCTTTGCATTTTTCTTTGTTCAACAAGCTTTGAACCCGTTTATCTCGAAACCATGTTTTTCGTACTGGTTGCGGCACTAACGGGTTCATTTTTTGATGAAATTTTTTTTTTTATATATTTTTAAACTTAATTCGCTATCGTCTGACACGAGCTTTTTTTTAAATTTTTTTTCGATTTTTTATGAATTTTTATTCAATATTTTTATATCAATATTTTTTTCGAAAAAAACACACTTTCAAATTTGGATCATCAAATTTCAAAAAATTTCAAAAAAGCTCCTGTCATACGATAACCAATTTTGTTGAGATTTAAAAAAGTAATTTTTTTCCAGATCGGACAATTTTTGCGACTCCCAGCGCTGCAACCACGAGGCCCCTTTTTTCACTGCCTACAGTTTGGAGCTCTATAAAACCATGTTGGATTGAAAGATATATTTTTTTTTAATTTCAAAAAAATGTTCGAAAATGTTTGTTTTTGACTGAGTTATGAATTTTTAAAAAAAGGTCTGTTTTCTCTGCCGCGAATGTTATGTCCCACCTTAAGGTTTTATAACCTTATAAAGGTTTAAGGGAACAAAAATTTCACTGAAATAAATAAAAATAGGAAAATTAATATTATCTTTCTCACTCAAAATATGAAAATACAGATATATAGGATATTTTATCAAAAAGTATACATTTTAGGAAAAACTACTTCCTTCTTCTTCCTTTTTCGTTAAAAAACCCTACATTAAAAGTTTTATTATAAAGTGACTGTTCATTTTAGGTAATTATTTTTTTTTTTTTTTAAGTGAAACTTCTTTGGCGACGAGTGAAATTTCAAAGTCTCTTGTTCGTGACGCTAGGCTAACGTGTTGAATTCATAAGAAAATTTTCAAAAAATGTTCGTCGCAAACGGGATTAGAACCCGGACTTTCTACTAAGCATCTGTTTAGAGTCGGAAGCTCTACCACTATGCCACATTGGCACATGTCAAACAAACAAACATAATGCAATTTATCAAATCCTATCTTAAAGCTAGAAATGTCCTCAGCCTCACGAATATTAAGTGGGAAAAATAAAGGTTACTTTTGACTTTTATTTTATCGGTCAAAAGTAACAATTATTTTGTGATTTATTTTTCGGTCAAAAATATCAGGCAATTTGTGTTTTTTAAAGACTTGACAGATTGAATTGTTGACACCATGTGTAAAATGTCTCACCGATGAGATGAAAATAATAGTATCAATAGTTATTTAGTCGGTAAAATGACCTTTGAAAAAATACAAGTGGCCTGATATTTTTGGCCGAAAAATAAACGGCATGAAAAACTGTTATTTTTGACCGATAAAATAAAAGTCAAAAGTAACTGTTATTTTTGAACAAAAAAATATAAGGCACAAAATAACTTTTATTTTTGACGGAAAAAACATTTTTATAATAATTTAAATTTTCAATGCCTAAATTATTTTTCCCAAGATCCTTATCACTCTGAAATAGGTTCTGGAGATGTCCAAACTTTCAGATATTAACGGTAAAAAAGACAGATGCAGTCGAAAAATGGTTCTGGAGATGTAAAAACTTTCAGATATTAACGGTAAAAAAGACAGATGCAGTCGAAAAATGGCCAAATCGGGTGTTTTTGATTGTAAACTTGAAGTTAAAGAAAAGCTTTTCTCAAAAAAAAGTTCTCAAATAATGGATAATAAATATATTTCTAACTACAAGTAAAAATTTTGTATGTAATGTTATGTTTTTCAATTTTAGCTTATTCGCGATGTATATCCTATTGGAACGTACTCTTATTTGGCACAATTAGTTATTGTATTTCTCATCACTGACTACCTTAGGTAAGCATTACACTGTGCAAGCATAAAACTCGCTCCAGAACAATTAAAAATTCATTAATTGCGATTGTATTTTTCATAAAAAATACTCAAGAAATCGAACGTTCACGAAAACATTGCCACTGTGCTCTTTCATGAACAACTAAAACAATGATTATTTGCTCTCGCGCTCTACCTAACGATTGCGTTGGCAAGCGCACTAATGAAAAATGTATATTCATAAAACACTGCATTTAAATATCTCTAAAGTATTAATCATGATAAAATACGAAAGCAAAATGAGTTATTATGAGAAAATTAAATTTTGAATCGTTTGTGAGCGTATATTTCAAAGTTCATGGGCAAAGCGCAGATAGAGGAAATTTAACCACCGATCGGGAAAAACCTTTTCTGTTTTTAAATTTTTCGTTTGAAATTCAATCAAAAAAAAAAAGAGATATAAAAGGTACGAGAAAAAAAAAATCACGTGTAGCAACGTACATGTAGCAGAAGTGAAACTTCTTAAACAGTAAAAAATAAGATAGATTTTAGTGTGAAATAGAGAGAGAAAGTATCTCAAAAGAAATTCAATCAATACAAAATGGAATAAAATTTTGTTTATTCAATATTTACATCCAGGGACCGTGCCGGTTATGGTTTCTATCGAAAAAGTCATATATTAACTGTTATCTTTTATTTTTTCCGACAAAAATAAAAGTTATTTTGTGCCTTATATTTTTTCGTTGCAAAATAACAGTTACTTTTGACTTTTATTTTATCGGTCAAAAATAACAGTTTTTCATGCTAAAGGTAATTTTACCGACTAAATAACTATTGATACTATTATTTTCATCTCATCGGTGAGACATTTTACACATGGTGTCAACAGTGGTAGTGGTAGAGCTTCTGACTCTAATCAGATGCTTAGAAGAAATTCCGGGTTCTAATCCCGTTGGCGACGAACATTTTTTGAAAATTTTCTTATGAATTCAACACGTTAGCCTAGCGTCACGAACAAGAGACTTTGAAATTTCACTCGTCGCCAAAGAAGTTTCACTTCAAAAAAAAAAAAATAATCACCTAAAATGAACAGTCACTTTATAATTGAATTGCTGAATATAATTGAAAAAAAATCACGTGTAGCAACGTACATGTGGCAGAAGTGAAACTTCTTAAACAGTAAAAAATAAGATAGATTTTAGTGTGAAATAGAGAGAGAAAGTATCTTAAAAGAAATTCAATCAATACAAAATGGAATAAAATTTTGTTTATTCAATATTTACATCCAAGGACCGTGCCGGTTATGGTTTCTATCGAAAAAGTCATATATTAACTGTTATCTTTTATTTTTTCCGACAAAAATAAAAGTTATTTTGTGCCTTATATTTTTTCGTTGCAAAATAACAGTTACTTTTGACTTTTATTTTATCGGTCAAAAATAACAGTTTTTCATGCTAAAGGTAATTTTACCGACTAAATAACTATTGATACTATTATTTTCATCTCATCGGTGAGACATTTTACACATGGTGTCAACAGTGGTAGTGGTAGAGCTTCTGACTCTAAACAGATGCTTAGTAGAAATTCCGGGTTCTAGTCCTGTTGGCGACGAAAATTTTTTGAAAATTTTCTTATGAATTCAAAACGTTAGCGTAGCGTCACGAATAAGAGACCTTGAAATTTCACTCGCCGCCAAAGAAGTTCAATAAGCTCATGACCGATTAAAAGATTCAATCTACACAATATGAGTTTCTCATTGAATTTTATAACGAGCGCTCACAACCAACGAACAACAATAACATGTGAGCGAACAGACGACGAAAATTGCGAAGTGTTTTTGTTAGTGATATTTACGAATATTACTTTTGTTTGTCAGAGATCGTAACTAGTTTTGTTTCCGGCGTAATTTTTCACTCATGAGCAATTGAAAGCAGGAAATTATAAGTTTTAATAAGTTATGAAAACAACCGTATGTTGATGGTTCTCATGATCATGCTGCTTTTAAATGATGGGAAAAAAATCAATAGTACAGCTATAGTACTAAGTTGTTCTCTTAACTGCACATTGGTTGAGTTCCATGCGAAAATTGGCAATAAATAGAAGAACTCGTAGGCATTAGCCTACCTTATGTTCAAAGTTGAACCAGACTGTGCAAATAACACTGTGTGACAATTTAAGGGCCTTTTGAAATAACTACAAACACTTCAATGGTTTCTGACAGCCATTGGCCCATAGAACATATCGTCCAAAGGATTTTTCAAAGAGTTAGCTCAAATAATCGATTTTTCAAGGTCACATTTTCTATTAAAATCTAAAATCTATTTCTATGAAAAGGTCACAATTTTGATTTAAGACTTTTAGTAAAGTTTTTGCCTTTAGTATGATTAAATTTTGGAAACAATATAACACCCTTAATATTCACACAAGCCCCCTTAAATTAAACAAAGTGGTATATCTCGAAAACTTTGGGCGATATAATTTTTATCACTTCTGTAAAAAAATTGTCATCATCTTATCTATTACTTCGCAGTTATCTTCATCTTCGAAGGCATGCTTTGGCTTATTTTAGATAAGATTTATAGGACTTCAAAAGCTTAAATAAGGACTGGAACTAATAAGACGTTTCCAAAAGTATGGTTTATAAAATGCCTATTCATGTCTAAGAACCAAATATGCACACCAACAAAAAAAGTACAATTTGAATTACATAATATTCAGTTTTTGTCTTTCTTTCTTCCAATGGTATTTTCGACTTATTTCAATTGGGGATATTGTTATGAGTCATGAGTCTAGGCTTTCGATAATGAAGTATCGAAAAACTCATTATGCATATTTAAATAAATTTCAAAGTATTTTATAATTTTCATATTAAACTTAAGAAAATTAAGATTTCATTCCCAATGTCCTCTTTCAGATATAAGCCCCTCATTGTTACTATTGGCGTGACCGGCGTTATAATGTGGAGTTTGCTGCTATGGGTCACATCTCTTGCGGCACTACAAGCTACACAACTTTTCTATGGTACTGGCATGGCAGCCGAAGTAGCCTACTTTACCTATATATATGCGAAAGTTGACAAAAAATATTATCACCGTGTGACATCACATACTAGAGCAGCAATGTTTGCAGGCAGACTCGTTGCTGGAATTTCTGGACAAATTTTAGTTAATTTTGAACTTATGAACTACAAGGAGCTACTTTATATAACACTTTCAAGTTAGTTTAATATCAAATAATTTCAATTTATATTTTATAATCCTTTTTAATCTCACATAACCCTCTTTTAGCGCAAATTGTTGCAACTTGCTGGGCTCTTAGCCTGCCCAAAGTGGATAAAAGCTTGTATTTCCATCGCGAAGAACAAACGAGTACCGTCGATGTATATACAATAAGTGACAACAATTCTTTAGGGTCAAAGGCTATAAAATCAAATGCAAGTGAAAATGGAGACATGGATTCTGCAGATAAATGTCAATCGAATAACAATAATTCATGCGAAAAATTGATAAAATTATCTCCGCTGCAACTATTATGGAGCCATTTTAAAAATGCTTACACCAATGCAAAGGTTGTACAGTGGAGTATTTGGTATGCTGTGAGCTTATGCGGTTATCTTCAAATATTGGTGTACGTGCAAGTACTATGGAAGGATATTGAACTCGAGACACCTGTAAGTAATTGATTTTTATCTACAGACATGGTTTCAATTGTGATGAATTAAATTATATTTTTTACCTCTAGATAATTTGGAATGGTGCAGTCGATGCTGTATTAACTGCTTTGGCGGCTGTTAGTGCTTTAGCCGGTGGTTATTTACATGCAGGCAGATTTAATCCTCGGACCAGTTTATTGATTCTAGCAGCAATTGCCGGTTTAGAAGGTTGTGCCATTTTTATGTGCTGCTTAACTACGAATCTTTATATTTCCTATGTGGGTTATATACTTTTTGGAGCTTTGAATGCTTTTACATTAACTGTGTCAAGGTAAAGATAACCAAAATAGATTTAAAGTTGACCAAGTTAACCGTTATCTTTAACAAATTTAGTTATGAAGCTCTTCGATTAGAAAGCTCATAACCAGTGTTGCTGTTTTGGCTATTTATAGCTATATATATATTTGGTTATTTTTTTACTCGGCTATGTTTTTGCATTCCCGCAAAAATTAATTTTTTATTTAACATGTAACATTTTCAATTGCCTGAGAATCGCCAGCGAATCGCTTGTAAGATTAAGCATTTGCCTTTGAGCTCATCTGAGAATCATAAGGCTATCACCGACTGTAAGCTGCTTAGGCTGATTCGCCGGGAAGATTCTAATAGATTTTGAACATTTTTCAAAAATCCATCTTCCAGCAATCGCCGAAATGAGCGAAGGATCATTCTGAAAATGGATTACTTTCCAACAATCATTGAAAGTAATTGTGGTTTGTTTCAAAAGTAAAATTAAGCAAAGTCAGCATGAAAAAGTGAGTTGATATAGCATTCCGCCACACATAAAACATTTTTCACTTGTTTCACTTGATTTCACTTTCTTGCGTACTTATCTATCTCCCATTTCTGAACCAAGGCAGACTTGACTGAATAGGTTTGACATCTGAAATCCTTGGTTCGAAGCTAAAAAAAAATGTTATACTGTTTTTTAAAAATGTTTAAATATGTTAAAAATATGCTCTTATATTTTTAACATATAATTTTTTATAACATATTTAAAAACAAACATGTTTGTAAATCTGTTTCCAGTAAAAAACGGTACTATGTTGTACAAAAAACTAGTTAGTTAAAAAAGGTATGAATGTTAGTTTTGTTTCTTTTTTTGATACAATTAATTAATCTTTTGGCTATTTTTTTACATTTTGGCTATTTTTATTTTGTGTTTTGGATATAAAAATAAATTTATTCCGGCAACAATGCTCATAACACAAACATAGTATGAAAATTCACCATCCTTCTACTTCTTTATGGTGAAACACTGAATTATTAGAAGCGTTCCTGTACTCGAAAAATGGTAAGAGAGTGCAATCGAGAGAGTAAAACATTTCCCCTCCTTGTTAAAAGTTGCAAGTTTTAGTCCGAGAAATTTCTTCGGGTAAAAATGGTAAAGTGCCTAACATCTTAAAATCAGCTGTTTACAAGTTAGCAAAGAAATTGCGATACATCAAAACTTCTTTGAAACTAATAAAATGGAACCCAGAAACATGGGAAAATGTGTAAAAACTTATACAAATTCTTAACTTGAGAATTAATTTCAATATTATTAAAAATCTTAGGTATTTTGTCTGCAATGCCGATGCTCCACATCAAGCCAATGCTGGAAAAACTTAAATCTTAGAAAACTTAAATAAACAAATCTTATTTGACAGTTTTTACAATTTTAGTCCGAGAAGCGTTCCCGTACTTTTTTGTGTTTTTATCTATTTTCGAAAGATTTTTCTCATTCTCAGACTTTTGACAGTTTTACCATTTTTAGTCCAAAAAGTACGGGAACAGACCCATTATGTTCGAGAGAGAGAGAGAGAGAGAACAGACACAAACACTGAAAATTGTGAAGGTATATTGTTCGGATCCAGAGGTAAGCATGTTTAAAAATCACCATTAAGCAGAAAGAGTGTTAATTTTCATACTGTTTTTGTGTTACCATAACAACAACAATACGAATTTAAAAATTATTTCATTTGAAGCACCTCCTAGAGGTTCTTTTGAAATACTAACATTTTGTTCATAACGTTGATATAAAAACTTAGGCTGCCGGCATTGCGATCTAAAATATGATACGAGTCTTATAACTTTTGTTAATATAAATATTAACTTTTTTTATATTTTTAGTGCTGAAGTTGCGCGCCATTTGGAAGAGGAAAGTTATGGACTAGTATTTGGCATTAATACTCTCATTTCACTTTTACTTCAAACTGTGCTAACGTTGGTCATTATCTCAGATTATGGCTTTGCACTAAGCGTCATAGGACAATACACAGTTTATGGATTTTATTTTATAGTGATTGGTTTAATTTATTTTATATCAGTTGTTACAGAATATTTTCTGACCAGGAACAATAAAGCGCCGCCCGGCCATACGCCATAATCGACGTCAAAGTCCAATATTCACCGTGACAAGATCATGCTCTATTTTTGTTAAGACCAATTGGGCGTGGTATACTATTAACTGCTGCAACCGGGTGAAACTATCACAGATGCGTTTCAAGCATTCAAGCAAAAACCGGCCAGAATACGAACAAATGCACAAGAAGGTAATTTTGCAACATGACAACGCTCGGCCACATGTTGTGCAGCTGTTCAAAACATATCTTGAAACGGGATGTCTTGCGACAACTATTTGTTTTCGTCAATGACGCATGCCCTTGAGGATCAGGACTTGCGCTCTTTTGAAAAACTCTAAAATTTGATCGATTCGTGGATCGCATCAAAAGACTCGTAGTTTCTTAATAAAAAGTAGACATTTTAACCTCTCAGTTAACTCAAAAAGTCTTTTGAGCCAAACTGATATAATTAAGAAAAGTTGTACTCTAGTTTCATGTTTGTATATCGTAAGCCAGAACGGTCAGGGTTCTTGCGCATATTTGTGGAACGAAGAAGTTGTGTTATTGCGTTAAACTTGGTACACGTGTTCATATGAACTCAAAAATCTGCGCTATTGAATATTTTTGAAATCCGTCCACGGACACGCCTACCGCCCATATAACCCAAAAATTTAAAACTCCTTAAATAAGCTTATGTGTAAACTACAGAGATAAAATTTGGTACGCATTTATTTTCTTTCAAAACAAAGATGTTTTCGAAAAATGAACGTCATGCGCTTACGGACATGCCTACCGCCCATATAACCCACAAATTTAAAACTCCATAAATAAGCTTATTGTAAACCTACAGAGATAAAAATTGGAGTGTATGTATTTCATACCAAAACTAAGATGTGTTATTAAAATGGGCGAAATCCGTCCATGCACATGTCCACCTCCTATTCAAGCCACAATAGCGAAAACACTATTAAGGCATTTCCATGCGAGCTACAGAAATAAACTTGGTAAAATAAATTACCAAGTAATTTGAAAATTTTTCATAAAAATTAAAATGTATACAAAAAATTGGCTTCATCCGCCCACCCACACGCCCATTTATAATAATATTATTGAATTTTGATAAAGAAGGTTAAGGGTATTTAATAGTCGGGCTATTCCGACTTAAGACTCTTTTTACTTGATGCTTTTAATATAGTATGGTGCACAAATTTTTTGTGGTTTTTCTAAATTAGATAAAAAAACTAAGAATATTTTTAGCAGCCATTTTTTTATAAGATATTTATTGATATCCTAAAAATACAAAAAAAAAATTTTTAAAAAAAAAATGAAAATTTAAATCTTTAAACCCGTTCTTCTCGAAACTACTTTTTATACTACGTCTGACAAGATTTCTCAAATTCTAATGAACCGATTAACTTGAAATTTGGTGTGGACCTTCTTAATATATCCCTCTATGATATGAACTCCAAATATGTAAATATTTTGTTTTTTACTATTATAAACTTTTCAAAACTTTTTGCCGCCCTTTTGTAAAAAAGTTTTTTAATTTCCGTAGTTCAGACCATAGCGACATTCTTGCTAAATAAGAATCTCTTTTCTTTTTCAGATCACCAGAAGGATTGGAATTATGTCAATAAGGACGCAGCCTTATTTTTTACCCCCTCATTTTACCAGACTTAAGTTTTTGTCAATTGCCAAATTTTTTTTTCGTTTTTTTTTGTATTGTTAAAATATCAATAAATCTTTAAAAACCTCTAAATAAGGTAGGAAGACGCTTTCGAAACGTCGGGTTCGATTTTGAAAAATGCTATTGGCTTTAGATTTTTCAATTTAAACCAATTGACCAAAATAGCCCACATCTAAGGATAGAATATTTCCACAAATTTCTATGTTTTGATGAATTTCAAATGATGTTTTGAGAATTTCAAATGAAATTTTTGAATGCCAATTGGTATTTTCTGAATTTCAATTGATATTTTTTGAATTTCAAATGGTTCAATTGATTTTTTCTGAATTTCAAATAGAATATCTGAATTTGAATTAATATTTTTTTTAATTTCAAATGGAATTATAAAATTTCAACTAGAATTTCAGAATTTCAATTGATCTTTTCTGAATTTCGATTGATGTGTTCTGAATTTCAATTGATGTTTTTTGAATTCTTATTGATTTTTTCGGAATTTCAATTGATCTTTTTTTAATTTCAAATGGAATTTCTGAAATTCTATTCACTGTTTCTGATTAACAATTAGAAATAGTGTAATCTTTCATTTCGATCATCATAATCATTGATTGAAAAATATCAACATGCGATATGGAAAATTTAGTTTGTTTTTTTTTCGATGAAATGTATTTTTCACGTTTTGATTTTTGAAAAAAACATATCACTTTATGCATAAACAACCAATAGGAACATTATTAATAAGTTATAAGCAAGTATTATAAATACAATACAAAATAACTGCTTAATAAGCCAGCAACTCTACATAAAGATTAGATAAAAATCTAGAGTACATGCAATAAGGAGTAGATTAACATAACATTTTTGAGCAAATGTTTTTACTTGAGAGTATCTGTGCAGCTTTTGTCACATATCGTCAGTGTTATGCGCTCTTTAATGTACTCAAGTTGATAATTTCGAAAAAAAATAATAAACTGTAAAAATTTACACTTTTACTTTCAACCGAGCATACAAAAAAGTGTGTTTTTTTAAGTTAATCGCGTAAAACCAGTGTGCGTAGTAGCACAGTGTGAGTGCTAAACTTTTTTTAATCCTTTTTAAAACCTAGTCGACAATTATAAGCTGCTAAGAAAATCAAAAATTACAAAATTAATTAATTTGAAAAATCATAAAATATACATTGAATATAACACAAAAAAGACGTTTAAATAAATATCAAAGTTTTTGGATTAAATCAAACAATCGTCAATCATTTGAAGCGGTCATTATGAAAGATTGGTTAAAAATCTCCTGTCTGCTCTGTGTTTTTGGCTTTATGCGGGAGCTTCGTCCATCGGAACCATATTTTACGGAGTTTGTTTTAGGAGAATGGCGTAATATAACAGAAGATCAAGTGAGTATGAGTTCTTTATGGTAAGAAAATTATTTTGACAGTTAGTATAACATAAATTGATACTCGTGGAGACTTCTTTTTATATGCCTCTATTGTTGGAACTATAATTATTATAATATTTTGTGTTTTACTATTTTTAAAAAAACTCAAAACTTTGAAAAAAGCAAAAGCTCACTTTCAAGCAGCCGCCATTTTGTAAAGTGTTTATTTTAATTTCCGTAGTTCAGACAATAGCGACATTCTTACCTATTAAGAATGTTTTTTCTTTTCTTCTTAAGATCATCAGAAGGGTTAGAATTCTGTCAAGTAGAACGCACCCTTATTTCTTACCCCCGCCTTTTTACCAGCCTGTAATATTTTAAATTTTCCAAAAAAAATATTTTTTGTATTGTTAAAACTTCAATAAATATCTTGTAAAAAAAATGGCAACTAAAAATATTCTTAGTTTTTTTTTATCGAACTTTTAAAAACTACCCAAAATTTGTAACCCTAGAATAGAATACTGACTTAAATATCTCGGGAACGTCTAAATCAATCCTCCTAAAATGGGCACACTTACTATTGTCACATGTAAACTTACTATTGTCACGTAAAACCGATAAAATATTGGTTAAAATTCTTAAAATTTTTATTTCAATTCTAGCTTATTCGTGAGGTGAATCCTCTTGGAACGTACTTTTATTTGGCACAATTAGTTATTGTATTTCTCATCACTGACTATCTTAGGTAAGCATTTTACTTTTAAAACATGGAAAAAATCAGTATCTGGTAGAGATGGGCGCGATGAGCCTATCGTATTCGATGTTTTCAAAATTGTTATCAGTGTCAAGTGTGAACATTTTTAAGGTGTATAAATAAGATCTGTATCCATAAATGCTTTATGTTGAGCTGATGAATATCTGTTTTCTATCATATTGAGAGGTAGTTGAAAAAAAAATAGTTCCGTTACTTTAAATTGTGTTATTTTATAAATATCTTCTATGAGCGAAACCTAAATTATATGAATCTTGTACAAAAAAAACTCGCGTGTAGCAACGTACACGTGGCAGAAGTGAAACTTCTTTAACAGTAAGAAATAAGAGAGATTTTAGTGTGAAATAGAGAGCGAAAGTATCTGAAAAGAAATTCAATCAATACGAAATAGAATAATAATTTGTTGATTCAATATTTGCATCCAGGGACCGTACCGAATATGATTTTTGTCGAAAGTGTCACATATTAACTTTTATCTCTTAATTTTTATTTTTTCCGACAAAAATAACAGTTTTTTGTGCCTTATAGTTTTTTTGGGCAAAAATAACAGTTATTTTCTGCCGTTTATTTTTTGGTCAAAAATATCAGGTAATTTATATTTGTTCAAGTCATTTTACCGACAAAAAAATTTTGATATTATTATTTTCATCTCATCGGTGAGACATTTTCACATGGTGTCAACAGTTCAATCTGTCAAGCGGCCTTTAAGAAAACACAAATTGCTTGATATTTTTGACCGAAAAAATTAAAGTCACAAAATAACTGGTATTTTTAACCGATAAAATAAAAGTCAAAAGTAACCTTTATTTTTCCTCGAAATATACTAGGCAAGAAATTAACTTTTAAAGAATCAGTTTCAAATTTAAAAGCGACTTAATATTCGTGAGGCTGAGGACATTTGTAACATAATGGTATATTTGAAAAAGTCTTTCGACCAATTTTTTTCATTTGAAAATTGTAAAATAACAGTTATTTTCGTTCCTTGTTTTAGTTCAGTTGGTGATTTAGTTGCTTTCGAATGTCTTCTCAACACTGTTACTTTTTGAATGCTGGATTGCATTTGCATAGTACTCTTTGAAGGAGCCTCCGAAAGCAGAGGCAAATCTTGTTCATTATTACCTCCTGCTTCCTGATCATAATAATTGCTATGTTGATAGAGGGCCTCATAAAGCAGCGAACGTTGATTGTTGAATACATCAACTTGGTTGGCTTTAAAATTTTGTTGAGATGCATCAGTGTGTTTTTTGGGGATTGGTTCTTTGTAGATTCACCAAAATACACTGATGTTTCGTAAAAATGCATTTTGAAACTCAGCCGTTGTTGCAATCACCTTACCTTCATCATTAGTTGCAGACCCAGCAGCGGCTGTATTCTTAAGAGCTCTAATTCGCTCTCTATATTCACGAACGCGTTCTGCTCCTGTTTTAGCTATTTTTCTATTTTTTTTTCCGTGCATACTTGTAGGATGAAAATTAATGTTACGGTTATGTTAATAATGTAATGTTAATGTTAATCGTAAGTTAATGTTATTTTCATTATGTTACGTGTTCACTTTTAATAACATTTTGTTAGACTTGTTTCATGTGCCTACGTGGCGTAAGGGAATAGATTCCGTCTAATAAGCAACGATGTTCGGGGTTCAGTTCTTGGCAGCGGCAATAATTTTTTTTTAATTTTCATATTAATTGAAAACGTTAGCCTAGCGTCACGAAAAATGACCTTGAAATTTCACTCGCCGCCAAAGAAGTTTCACTTCAAAAAATAATAATGATAGCGCATGATTACACGGAATTATAATGATAAGCTTTGATTTTTGATTTTATAGCATTGATTTTTAGAAACAATAAAAAGGTTTTTTGATTTTTAAATGAGCGATATCCCAGCTAGCATTTTATCAAATTTTTGAACATATAAGAGTCGTTTTCGACTCTCCTCCGCGTTGGTGACAGTCGAATGTGCGCTCATTTTCTGATCAAAAAAGACTTTGTTCGGGAGAAAATGGTACCCTACACGCGACTTTTCTTGAAGAGTCCATCCAAAAATCGAATCGATGCCAAGATGATTTTTAAAATTGGAATTTTTTTGAGATAAAAATGCATATTACATGCATGCCAAGAAAAACTTCAACCGCATTTTTCTTGAAATTACATCTTTCAAACTGGGTGACCATTTTCCTCAGAAATCAGACGTCAAATCGAGACGTTGAAGACATAATTTTTTTTAATTATGTCCGGCAAATACGGTTTTACGGAAATTTGACTAAACACTTTCGACGGACTTTCGACGACCCCCAAAAAACGAGAATTTAAAAAACTAAAAAAATGTAATTGATAATTTAAAAAATATTAAAATAAGAGCAGTTTTAAAAATCGTTCTTTTACATCCGCTAGTTTATATCATAATTTCTTAACAGATAACGTAATATTTTGTAACTTACTTTGAATGTCCAATTTCAGATATAAGCCACTTATTGTTACTATTGGCGTGTCTGGCATTATAATATGGAGCATACTTTTATGGACAACTTCTCTGGAGGCACTACAAGTTATGGAAATTTTCTATGGTACTTTCCTGTCATCCGAAGTGGCGTACTTCACTTATATTTATGCCAAAGTTGATAAGAAATATTATCCTCGAGTTACATCGCATACCAGAGCAACAATGTTTGCAGGCAGACTCGTTGCTGGAATATCTGCACAAATTTTGCTTAATTTTGAGTTTATGAATTACAAGGATCTCAACTATATAACACTGGCAAGTATGTATGAGATATAAATATATTAAATTTGTTTTTAATATTATTTTTATATATTTTTGTAGCGCAAATTGTTGCAGCTTGTTGGGCTCTAAGCTTGCCGAAAGTGGATAAAAGCTTGTATTTTCATCACAAAGAACATTTTACCGATGTATATACAATATGTGCACAGAACTCCAAACGTTCAAAGCATATACAAGTCAAAACAATAGAATATGGCAGCATGGATTCTGAAGATACATTTACGTCTACTAAAAATGAGGCAGACATAAAGTTGGCGAACTTTTCACCGCTTCAACTGTTGTGGAGCCATTTTAAAAATGCTTACACCAATGCAAAGGTCATGCAGTGGAGTATTTGGTATGCTGTGACCTTATGTGGAATTCTTCAGATGACGACATATGTGCAAGTTATATGGAAAAATATTGAACCCGAGGCATCAGTAAGCGATTAGTTTTTGTTACAGTTTTTAATGATGTTTTTAATAGTGGTTTTTGAAGTATTTCTTTTTTAAACTCTAGATAACTTGGAATGGTGCAGTCGACGCTGTATTAACTGCTTTGGCAGCAGTATGTTCTTTAGCTGCTGGATATTTACATGCAGATCGATTTAATCATCGGATCAGTTTATTGCTTATAGCAGCAATTTCCGCTTTAGAAGGTGGTGCCATTTTTATGTGCTGCTTGACTACAAACGTTTATGTTTCCTATGTGGGTTATATACTTTTTGGCGCTATGAATGCTTTTACTATAACTGTGGCAAGGTAAAGATTACATACATAAGTTAACCGAGTGAATCAAAGTATCTGTACTCATACTTTCTAATTAACTTCTATAGCTAAAAAAATTTTAAATAGATATTTTTTTACAAATAAGTCCTTAATGATTACGAGTTTTTTCATAAAGTTTTGGTAAAATATAAATACGAACTTTTTTATATTTTTAGTGCTGAAGTTGCGCGTCATTTGGAAGAGGATAGTTATGGTCTAGTATTTGGCATTAATACATTTTTTGCACTTATACTTCAAACTGTGCTTACGTTGGTCGTTATCTCAGAATCTGGCTTTGCTTTAAGCGTCAAAGGACAATACATTGTTTATGCCTTTTATTTTCTTATAATTGCTTTCGTTTATTTTATAATCATTGTTACAGAATATTTTTTAACCAGGAAGTCAGCGACAAGCAACAATATAGCAATGGAATGAAAATTTCAAGTATGCATTTTTTTTTCTAATGTGATTCCTAAGGTACATTAATGTGCTTAATGTTAGTCCTTGTGCTAGAGTTCTACTTTTGCGTAATTGATTTTAACAAGTAAAGAAACGTATATTAAATATACACATATTAAAACACTAAATAGCATTAAGAAATACCTCTTTTTTGTACTCTTTTCAAATAGTCAATACTTAATACTTATATTACATGAATGATTGTCAAATGTTATTTATATATTAATGCAAAACGTAAAATTAAATGATAGATACAGTCAAATCATATAATGCTCCATGCCCCTCCCCCCCTTCAAGGTAGTTGCATATGAAGAAGTGGATAAGCTGTAGTTAAAATCTTGTTTTTCGGGCCCTCTGAGTTCATTTGAATTTACTAATTTTCATACTGTCATAAAAGTAACACCAAAAATTACAACAAAATTATAAAATGCAACTAATAAACACATTAATAATGCAAGTATAATAAATGCATTAAAAAATAACTACTAAATAAGCTATCAAATCTTCAAAAAGATAAGATAATAAGCTCGTGTGCAGGCAATAAGGAGTAGATTTATATTTTAGTTGATTAAGAGTTATGGAAGAATTAACAAGTTAGTAGTTTGACAAACAGATTTGAAACAGATTTTAATTCGAACACAGTGGCTACATTCAGCGAACTTTTAATCTGAATAAAGTAGCGAAGTCAAGTTGATTAAAAAGAACATATTTTGGCTTTGGCCCCGCGCTAACAATATTTAACCAGGCACCGAAATTTTGCTCAACAGTACGCATTAGTTGAGTACTCTGAATACGGCCAATGTTTTTAATACGATTTATATGTTCGGCGATTGTGAGCATAAGAATCACTATCACATCTACCATGGTTTATTTTCACCATGGTTAACAGTTGAGTTGATATTGAACACTTGTGTGAGCATGGGATTGATTGTGAGTACATTATTCAGCCATGGTCACATATCGTTATTCTTGTGCGCTCTTAAATGAATACAATTTCATAATGTAGAAAATAAATGCTGAACTGCAAGAATTCATATTTTGACTTTGTTAATAAAGTCAATACCGTAAAACAAGAGCATACTTAATGTTACGGATGTTAAGAGACGTTGTAAAAATAATGTGATACTCTTGACAACATATAAGACAATTAATAAAAAAAATACAGAATTAAATACATAAATTTTATGTATAATATAAAAAAACCCTTAGTAAATATATATATATCGTGTTTTCTGAATCTAAACAATCAATTAATAAAACGCACCTCAATCATATTTCGAGGTTATTATGAAAGATTGGTTAAAAATCTCCTGCCTGCTCTGTGTTTTTGGCTTTGTGCGGGAAATTCGGCCATCAGAACCATATTTTACAGAGTTTATTTTAGGTGAATGGCGCAATATAACACAAGATCAAGTAAGTATGAGATCTATTTGATAAGAAACTGACTTTGAAAGTCTGTATATCATCAATTGCTTATTTTAAAATTCTGAAGAACAAACAAATTTTTGTTGTGCCTTTTTTCACCTTTTTTTGTAATTTCACTTAGACAGTAGTCGATTTTTACATAAAGCCTTTAACTAAAAGACTTTTGTATACATACACATACAGTATTGTGCAAACCCTTTGCAACTCAGCTGTCATGTTGAAATGAAAGGCCTTATCAGGTGTTCCGCCTTATTTAGAACATTTTTTGTGAGAGTTCTGGCGATTTTTAAAAGTTATCTTATACACTCAAATATAATATTCTCTGTTCTTCCATACAAAGTTTTACGGCATTGAATTGGGATTTCAATTGGCATACTCACAAAAATAATTCAATTTAATTTTAGAAAATGCTTTGATTTAATTTTAGAGAATAATCAGGTCTTCACCAATAATTTTTGCCCGGAATTGGAAAAAGGGCGTTTCCGTTTTTGATATAAAGACTTTTGATATAAACTTTTTAAAAATTTTGAATGTAATATCGACAGTTTCAATTAATCGCCAGTATTCATGAGTTTAATAAAAAAACTAGTAAGGAATATGTTCGGGTTGGCTGAAGTTAAAATACTCCAGCCGTGTTCAACTGTATATTCTAAGTTATTTACAGGCGTACTTTTCATATAATTTGTACAAATATCAAACTCAGAGTACGTTCAAATATCAAGGTGAATGTGAGGGACATCAAGTAAATACTTTAATTTTTGAAGAATTTATGAAGGTTTTATATTTTGATGCGTCACTTTGGGAGGTAGGGAAGTTTTCAATCGATTTTGTTGAATTTCAACCTCAGCATTTATATAACTAACTTTATAAAAAATGAAAGCTTATGTTATAAGTTTCAAGTCATTAGATTGATTTTTTTGTGGGTTTTTGAGCGAATTCCCGTTTTATGACGTCACTGTTTATGGGAGACATGCTTAGTTTTCATTCGATTTTTCAAATCCAGAGTGCGTATTTGAGAACGATGCTTAAGTGTAAAATCTAAAAGCATAAAACTAAGTTTTGTGAAATTTAATGAAGTTTTATCGATTTGAAAAAGTCACTTTGTATGGGAGGTAGGCGTAGTTTTCATCCGAATTGGCTCATTTTCGAACTTTATCTTTATTTTTACGAGAAAAGCCTATCGTATATGTATATAAAATATTCTATCTGTGCATGATAATGACCCCACGCCCATAAAAACGCATTCTCGCCCATAAAGAAGGATCCATAACCAAAATTTGAAGCCCAAGATCTCAAAGACCCATCAACATGAGTTTTGGCTACAGCCGTGTTCCGTTTGACAAAGAACGTCCCTTATAGAGGGTGTTCCATTAAGACGTGTGGTACTTTGATTTTGAATAGAATACAAACGGTTCGGAATTTTTCCAAATATTTTATTTCGTTCGACAGGTCACACAATAGGTTTATTTGTGAAAAATTATTTCGTGTATATGTTAATCGCGACTATTCCGTATATATCTCACTCTTTCGGCCATATTTTCGATGACATTTTGCAGTATGGCCTCTGGAATGGCTATCCGGAATCACCGATGTAATATTGCTTTTCACGTCTGGAATCGTCTTCGGATCACTTACATAGGCTTTATCCTTCTGGTAACCCCGCAGAAAAAAGTCTTACGGCGTCAAATCGCATGATCTAGGCGACCAATTCACATCACCGCGACGAAAAATTCCACGGTTTGGGAATTCGGGCCCAATAAGCGCCACCTGGACTTTATGTGGGTGTAACTTCAAGTCCGAACGCACAATTCAATGCATGGATGTTGGTAACGAACTTACGGCAGAGATATTCTCAGAACTGCGTGATGTCCGGACTCTGGTTAGCTTCGGGAAATCAAGTACGGAGTCAGTTTGGTAAAATTTATTCACAATGTTGGGCTCAGTTGTTTCAGTAATGTGGTGATTGCGACCCCGTTTTTGGTGAATCGATCGTAACGGAGTCAGTTTGGTAAAATTTATTCACAATGTTGGGCTCAGTTGTTTCAGTAATGTGGTGATTGCGACCCCGTTTTTGGTGAATCAATCGTAACGGAGTCAGTTTGGTAAAATTTATTCAGAATGTTGGGCTCAGTTGTTTCAGTAATGCGGTGATTGCGTCCTCGTTTTTGGTGAATCGATCGTAACGGTTGCACCATCGACTTAAAGTTTAAGATCCAAAATTCGACGATTTTAATGCGTTTTTCTTTCGTGTATCGATGCATAACTAAAATCGAATACTGTCAGAATGCAGATTTTATTCGGCAACAAAGCAGCACACCTTCTATTGGAATAACCTTCATATTAGTGATTATAAAAAAATTTAAAAATACAAATTTTGAGCATTAGAAAAAATGGATTTTGGTGTTCAACAAATTGAAAATACTATAAAAAGGTTTATATATGACCTACAAGGATTAAACTTGGTATGGGAGGATTTCATATCAAAATTAAGATGTGCAAAAAAATGGGCGTCAGCCGCCCATGAAAACGCCCATCTCCAATACAACTCATAATATTGAAAATATCATGAAAACGATATATATTACCTACAGGGATTAAACTTGGTATGGCAGGACTTAAAATAAAAAATAAGGCATACAAAATGGGCGTCACCCGCCAATGAACACGCCCAACTCTCATACAACCCACATAAGTAAAACCTCTTAAAAACTATTAAGGAATACAAGGATTTTGAAAAAAAATAAGAAGTAATTTATATACAGTTGCGGTCAAAATAATAGTAGTGCCAAATATGAAAAGTGATCAAGCACATTTTATTTTAAAAAATTATTTTTTACTCGCCTCGGCTATTTTATACCGTTATATGGTAAGTATACAATCTGGTTAACTGATCTTGAGATTCACTTTTATTGAGAATTAATGCAAATTTGTGCGGTCAAAAAAATAGTAGCGTTTTATTAATACATACAAAGTATTGAAAAATTTCACTAAATTATATTATAAATGCACACAAAAGTATGTATTGAGCTATTTTCCATCAGTTTATATAAAACTAAAATTTAGTTGTGCCTTATTTTCCCTAAAATGGGACGAGGAAAACATTGTTCTGTTGAAAAGCGGGAATTGATAAAAAAATTAATTTATGAGAGAAAAACATACAAAGAGGTTGAAAATCTGCTCAAATGTTCACCAACCACGATTTGCAATGCCATAAAATACAATAAAAAAACCAGAGACACGGAGACGCAAGACAGTTATGACGGTGAATTTGATTAAACGAGTGGTACGGTACTATAAAGTCAATCCATTTGCCTATGCAGTACAAATATAAGTAGAGCTTAATAAAACGCAAGTATTCGTACTTTACGTAGACTTTTTACGGAACAATATTTGAGTACACAAATATGGTCCTCGTAAGGGGCCACTTTTAACCAAGAAGCATGTTCAAAAAACGATGCAGTTCGCAAGAGATCATTCTTTGTAGCCAAATGAAAAATGAAGGAACATTTGATAGTCGGACGAGTCCAAAATTGTGATGTACGGTGGTAAAGGGTCTAATCAATATGTTCGACGTCCCAAAAAATAGCTAAATTCAACCCGAAGTATACCACTAAAACCATTAAACACAGTGGTTACAAAATCATGGCTTTTCTTTCTATGGTGTTGGTCCAATTTATTGTATAGAAGCATTAATAGATTAACATTTTTAAGTCAAAATGTTACAGAAAACTATGCTGCCGTATGCTCAAAAGAACTAATATGGTTAAAGCCACTAATATGGGTTTATCAATAAAATAACGAAACGAAACAAACTTGCGAAGAAGTAGTTCTTTGACAATCGGATCGCGCTCTTGGAGTGGCCTGCTCAGTCGCCGGTTCTAAATCCGATTGAAAATTTGTGGTGTGATGTTAAAAAGGGTATTTCTGACTCTAAACCTTCAGACAAGCATCAGTTTTGGGAAGAGGTTGAGCCAATTTGTACTCCATACCTATCAAGACATGTCAGGATCTTGTGAACTCGATACTTCGTCGTTGTAAAGCAGTATTTGCTAAGTAAGGTCATACAAAATTACAATTTATCTGGACTGTGAAGTCAAATAGCAAATATTTTGTTATTTTTCTATTTTTGTTGCAATTTTTATAATCTACTATTTTTTTGACCGCTGTAATATGACGCAAGTGGCAAATATTTTAAGTTGTTTTAAGCGAATAGCTTATTTTTGTTCAGAGTTTTTGTTAAATAAGAGATAAGATGTGGATAATATTTATTCTTAACAAAAAATTATTAAATTCAATAACGTACGAGTTATATTTTAAATTTTTGTAGAAACGTTGTGGGCACTACAATAATTTTGACCGCAGCTGTATGTTTAAGTATATCAACATATCTTTAAATACGAGAGGAGGTTTAGGGTATTTCATAGTCGGGCTAGACCGACATTAAGGTATTTTTGAAAATTACTTGTTTTGGAATTCTTTTAACTAAAATATATCTTATGATTACAAAGTATTTACTTAAGAATTTACTCAGTTTTTTTTTTCAATTTTAGCTTATTCGCGATGTGAATTCTCTTGGAACGTACTCTTATTTGGCACAACTAGTTGTTGTATTTCTCATCACGGACTACCTTAGGTAAGCATTATACTGAGCTACAGCACTTTAAACACACGGAAATATCAAGTTAACTCAAGTTTAGTAAGTATGCTTCTGTATGATTCGGAATTTTTTTAAAACTGTTAAAGCGTTTAAATTTAAATTACTCCGTTCATTACTATTAAGATTGGGAGACTTGGCCTTAGCTAGCCAACGTGGCCACGCGGAAAGTTAAATATATATCTTATAAACAGATGTGCTCTTTCTTCGATTCTTATCTGAATATTTTGTTAACTTTATTTCAATGCCCACTTGTCCACTTATATCCACAGATATAAGCCACTTATTGTTACTATTGGTGTATCTGGCATTATAGTATGGAGTATACTTTTGTGGACAACTTCTCTGGAGGCACTACAAGTTATGGAAATTTTCTATGGTACTTTCCTGTCATCCGAAGTGGCGTACTTCACTTATATTTATGCCAAAATTGATAAGAAATATTATCCTCGAGTTACATCGCATACCAGAGCAGCAATGTTTGCAGGCAGACTAGTTGCTGGAATTTCTGCACAAATTTTGCTTAATTTTGAACTTATGACTTACAAGGATCTCAGCTATAAATCACTGGCAAGTGAGTACGAGATGTAAATAAGTTCAATATTGGCTTTTCTCTTCTCATGATACTTTTGAATTTCTTATAATTAGGTCTGTTTCCGTACTCACTTCAAGTAATTTGAAGTTACCCGAAAGCGTTTCCGTACACATTTTTCCAGCTCGAGAGAGAAGAAGAACAAGCAAAATGTCACTTTTTGTGGCTCTCTATTACACCACCTCTGTCCCAGCCCCAAAAATTATCGAAAAGAAAAAAGTGTATAGACCATTTGAAAGGGCTTAATTTGCACCTTCAGAATATGTAAATTTTATAATTTGCACCCTTATAGTTTTAAAAATAAATTAGATTGAAAATGGAGTAAATGATGCAATTTTTAAACTGTCATATCTCGCTTAAAAATGCATATTTAAAAGTGCACCTTGGCCCAAAAATTTGCAATTTTGTTATTCTAATTTGCACCTTCGTTAAAATAGTAGAAAATCAATCGGTTCTTCGTAAAAAATGTAAAAATACATAAATCAACACTGCGCATGCGCTGTCCAGAAAACATATACATAGTTATACGACTCTCGTGCACGGTGCGCGCTAGGGCAATTTTTTTGTGGCAATGTCTAGCTGATCTAGATATGACTTCATCAAAATCAGTATATATAATGTACATATAAAGTACATCACTGATGCATTTACTAAAGTTGATATTGGAGGCCAAATGATCACAGTAAGACTTGTTATTGTACTGTATTGATTTGTCACATTATTTTTTTTTTATCATAAGATTAATACTATTATAGTCTATACTTTTTTATCAATACTTAAAAACAGAGATAGTATTATAAACTATAAATAGATAAACCTCATCACAACAAAGTCCCTAGTGGAATGCGCGGCGCACGCGTGTTACTGATATGACGCGTGCGCAGAACGAGCTATCGAATTAAAACGTTTTTTTGCATTTTCAGAAAAATTCGACGTATTTTTCGACTTTGTCCAATGGTGCAAATTAGAGGAGTAAAGTTGCAAATTATTGACGCAAGGTGCACATCGAAATATCAATTAATTACCGAGATATGAGCATTTGAATATTGCAAACTTTGGCATTTTTTTTTTGCAAAAAGTACGAGGGTGCAAATTCTAAAATGCTTATATTCGGAAGGTGCAAATTGAGCCCTTTCTAATGGTATATAAACTTTTTTTTTTGGATAATTTTTGGGGCTGGGACAGAGGTGGTCTCTATTACTCGAACTTTACTTGAAAAATTTCTTCGAGCACGAATCTCGAGCTTCAAACAGCTGATTGTCAAAGTGATAAAATTAAATTGTTGCATTGTATTGCGAACAAAATGTATACAATTGGTTAGAAAATTAATAAAAATAGTTAAAACTACCAAATCAACGCTTACGAAAACGTTTTAAATACTGAAACACAGCAATTAAATTTTATTGTTTTCAAAAAACAGGTGTTGTGCTTGAAACTTACTTGAAAGGTTTTCCGTACTTTTTGACAAATTTTCTCATTTTGACAAATAATCAAATTACTCTCTATTACCCGAACTTTACTCGAACTTTACTTGAAGTGCGTACGGAAACAGACCTATTATCTTTTAGCGCAAATTTGTGCAGCTTGTTGGGCTATATGCTTACCAAAGGTGGATAAAAGCTTGTATTTTCATCGCAAAGCTTTTTTTAGAGATGAGCGCAAAATTCCATAAGTCTAAAACGTATAAATTCGAATGCAAGCGAAAATGGTGACATGGATTCTGAAGATAAATGTAAATATATTAAAAATCATTCAAGTGAAAAGTTAGTGGAACTTTCTCCGCTACAACTATTATGGAGTCATTTTAAAAATGCTTACACCAATGCAAAGGTTGTTCCAGTGGAGTATTTGGTATGCTGTGACCTTATGTGGAATTCTACAGATGACGGCATATACGCAAGTGATATAAATGAAAATAGAGCCCGAGGCATCTGTAAGTATGTAATTGGTTTTTTTTTAAGTTTTTATTAATGTTTTTAATGGTAGGTTTTGGTGTATTTCTTTTCAAACCCTAGATAACTTGGAATGGTGCAGTTGACGCTTTGTTAGCTGTCTCTTCTCTGGCTGCTGGATATTTACACGTGGATCGTTTTAATCCTCGATGCAGTTTATTGCTTCTAACAGCAATTTCCGCTTTAGAAGGTGGTGCCATTCTACTGTGCTGCTTGACTACAAAAGAGGTTACAACTTAAACGGAATTCTAGGTAGGTTACCATTTTTTCATAGATGAGGCTTCGGGGCTACCTGATTTCCCGAAGTGCATGCTTGCTCCATGAAGTTAAGGTTCAAAATACCATTTAAATACAGCTCAGTATTCCACTGTTAGAATTTTAATGTAAAGCCCAGATCTTATGATAAGATGAGATTTGTGCCTGCAAATCCTAAGTTTATTTGAATGTCATTTGCATCGCCGAGTACTATGAATATTCACATCAAAATCGTCGATTGATGACGTCCTACTGCATTATCCAAGAGCGGAATTGTTGGAGTCGTCGCCCGCAAGTAAATTTAAGGAATGCTGCCTCCATAATCTCAGTGCGCACTGCATATGTGTAATCAGATCATAATTTTTATCTCTACAACCCAGCAAAAAAAGTTCTTCCAAAAAAGGTAAAGTGGAAGGGAAAGTCGTGAGTTCCATCTCTTCTACTTTCATACCCAGAAGGCATTCTTTTAACATATCGCACACTAAATACGAAACAGTCACAACTCAAAGAACATGACTTTTCACGAGAAGCGACAAATAAAACCTTTTGGTTGAAAATGCAGAAGAAAAGCAATTGTCATTTAAACATACAAACTTCATTCTTCCAGATAATGAAGAAAATAATGAAAAAGATACTGAGATATGTGTGTTGTGAATTGATTTATAAAAAAAAGTCGATATAAAAAAATTTAGAGTTGTGACTATTTTGTATTGAGTGTGCGATATGCATGTCATTGGAAGGAATGCTTTTCTTAATCTTCTCTAGAAGTGCTTCTAGTATTTTTCAATGGAAGATTTCTTTGAGGACTTAAATTAAAGCATTGCCTTGCACAAGCCATGCCATGGCAGCATTCTTGGAAGCTATTCAAACAGCCTTTTAGAAGTTTATGAGAATGCCTCTTGAAAGCACTGTCTTCTGGAAGCTGTATATCTAAGAATGCATGTCATGTTTATATCAAAAATTTTGTTGGGAAGTGGATGCTAGATTTGATAGAATTTTCGAGTATCCTTCGTATAGATAAATTATTTATTATTTCTGTCCTTTTTTTGACAACACAACTTAAGTGGAGATATGAAAAATGATCCAATTTTTTTTGTTTGGTGGGTAACTAACTCAAGAGCTTCTTTTGCTGCTATCAGTGTATTTCTCAAATATTTCGTTTGAGAGTTATGATGTGACTTGACTTAACACGAGTTTTTTTCAATTTACTTTTGGATAATTAACTTATTGCAATTAAAAAAAACTGACTTCATTTTTACGTAGTTTGCTCTCGACAAAACAACCCAGTCGGAAGATAGGCAAGCACATTTCCGAAACGATTCATCCTTTCCTACTGAATAATGTATGAAAAAAAGGCACTAATACCTTTGGTGATGTACAGGAAACTGAACAGCGATTTGAACAAAACAATAAAAAGGCAAATAATTGAACTAATCGCTATTTCTCTACTCGGGAAGGCGGTAAAGAGATCAATACCCCCGTAATAGCATTCTCATTCAAAACAGTATATGACGTTTGAAAACGATGGGTCATGAGCTCTGAATTTAAAAGTATGTGCCAAGAAGCTATTTTGGGTTCATCGCTTTTTCTAGTGGGAACAAAAAAATCCTAATCTCTCGTTCATTGTCAAAAGAAGCTACGTCGATTCTTGGTTAATCACTTCTTCACTGTCACAAGAAAGTGAAGAATGGAATAAAGAAAAAAGTATATAACGTTTGAAAATAAAGGGTCATGATCTCCGAATCTAAAAGCATGTGCCAAGAAGCTATCTTGGATCGCTTTGCCTGGTGGGAACTTATTTTGACATTAAGTTCTTTCATTCTTTTACTAATCGTTTTCTAGTTAAATTTTGTTACAAAAATCCATTTGACAATACTTGTTCTTTTAAATTTTTACATAAATTTAAATTAATTATTAACTTAAAAAATAATACAAACAAAACCAATTTTAAAAAATTATCTTCAAAAACGTAGGAAAACAACCTTTTGTACATCAAAAAAGTAGGTTTTTCGCTCTACTCAAAAATTTGCTAATTAGAGATAAGACGTTTTGTCAATTGTGTACAGATTTTGTTATGTAGTTATCAAATTAATTATTATTTCAATTAAGTAGTATTTATTAATTGTACTGAGTATCATGTATTGAATACCTATCTTATAAATAAATCATATAAAAGAGTACATAATTGTTGCTCGTAGCATGTGAAAAACTAGACAACGTTTAAAATTTATTTAAATTATGAAATTATTAAATTTTACTCTTTGATATACAAATAATTTGAAAATAAAAAGGAAAACTGTTATTTCATAACTTTATGTTTATATTTCGGTAGGCGGTCGTCCACTGCCTATTTTTTTAATCGATCATCGCAATTGATATTAATTAAAAATAATAAAACAAAAATATAAACAAACGCACATGCACACACAAACACATGTGCCCTAATGTATCTCCAATAATAAGCAAATAAAAGCTTTAAATAAGCTTTTAGGAGAATTAGGCCGCGTTCATAGTGGAAGCTGAAGCTGGTTAAGCTTTTTCAAGCGATATCATGACGCTTTTTCTTGCTGTTGCTGTTCATAGTGCGCGCTTTTTTTCGCGCTTTTAGATACTTTTTCTTGCTGTTGCTGTTCATAGTGCGCGCTTTTTTTCGCGCTTTTAGATACTTTTTCTTGCTGTTGCTGTTCATAGTGCGCGCTTTTTGCATGCGCTTGGTTTATGTTTTGTTTTAATTATTTGTTGTAGTTTGGAAAGTTAATGCATATTTTGAAGTTCTTCACAAAAATATTCAAAGAATAGATAAATAACAACGAAGATAACGGCGAAATAGCTCAAAAGCAACAAGTGTAGAAAAAAGTTGGAAACCTATCCTCCACAAAGCAACAAATAAAATATTTTGTCTATATTCTACGCACAAAATAAAGATCAATAACATAAGATCATAACAACAAAACATGCATTCAAAGGAAATTGAAAACGTGCAACTCACACACACACCAAGAAATGAAACAAGAATGAAGTAAGCATCTGAAGAAGAAAAAGCGTCGAAAATTAGCGATGCCCACAAAAAATTACCAACAACAAAACGAATCTAAACAACAACACGCATTGAATGCTGAATTTACTAACAACAAAAGGACATACAAACAACGACATGCACTGCTCGCAGCGCCTGCGATCATGTTGACATTGTTAAATAGACAAAAACAACAACACGTAACAACCGATAATGCGAAAATAAAACAATAAAATAAAACTAAAGCGCTGAGCATTGCTGCCGAAAAGTACAAAAACAAAATCAGTGCGGCAAAACATAAACAAGAAATAAAAAAAAAAAACAGCCAAGAAAAGCGTTAAAAAGTATAAAAATAACCTACATCACAAAGCGTACGTACGAAATGAAACAAAAAATCAAAACTGTGTACACAAACGAGATGGAAGAAAAAGTGCCAAAAAGTATGTTAAAATAAGCTGAAACCCAAAGCATAAGTACGACATGAAACAAAATATCAACACCGTGTGCCCAAGTGAGATAGAAGAAAAAAGTATCAAAAAGCCTCAAAAGTGGCGTAACCTTGAATTTAAGCTTGCACTATGAACGCTTTGCGCTTTTTCCGTATGATTGTACACAAAGCGTTTTCAGCAGCTGTAAAAAGTTTCAGCTTCAGCTTCCACTATGAACGCGGCCTTAGAAGCTTTGTAAGCTCTTAGCTTGCGCGAGCATAGTGTTTATCATAGTATAATTAACGAAGTAATATCCAGGGTACACTGAATAAGGTAGTAGCAAGACGGAGAGCGTGACTGCCGTAAATGTCAAAGCGAACTGCTTGAGCTGTTGTTGTTGTTGCTGTTGTTTTTCAGCAGCCATTTGATTTTGACACTTTCGGATAAGCGAAAGAGAGCACAGTCAGTTTTGAGGCAACCTTGTTATTCAACCATGGTAATATCAGGAGTGAACGTACTCTCTCTGTCAGTACCCTAAATGTCAAAATCGGCCATCTTGGCGAATGCAGACAAAGCAAACAAGCCGAAGCAAACAAACAAATCTAAATTCAATGGAACATCGTGTTGTGCTAAGTGCAAATAACATTAAATATTTTCGTTGTGATATTGTTTTATTATAACAATAAACTAGATAAAATAAATATAATACAATAACTGAGGAATAACAGTGACTTCAAGGTGTTTGCAGCGAATTGTTCTAAGAGGTCCGAGTTTAAGCAGCAGCAACAGTGACTGCAAGCAGCATCCAATGAATTGCCGTTTATTCAATTTGCACTTTTAATTTTATTCATTATTACTTTAACAATAACAATAAAAATAATATACAAAGCGACAAATTACAATTTTCTACAATTATTTAACATAAACACGCGAGAGTTGGTAGCGGATCATTGTTTACATTTTGCCTATTCTTAGCGTTCTACTCGTTCGTATATTTTGTATGAGCTCTCAACTTCGTTTTGACAATCACGGTTCGCTGCTCTCCTTCCTGATATTACTTCGTTAATTATACTATGGTGTTTATATAAATTACTACAGTACGAAATGTCAAATTCACGGGGCATTCTAAGTCGGCGACTAACACGTAACGAATAATTATTGTTGTTTCTCCTCAAGAAACTTAAGTATTATCTAATATTTTATTGGTGCGGATACACATAAATAATAAATATAAAATAAGTAATAAAATCTAAAGATAAGATAATAAGCTGAAAAAATAAGAAATTGGAAAGAACTACAAGATGTCGATTAACAGTGAAGCTGATATTAAAAATTTCATTTGTTTAGTGGTGGTGAACAACAGCTGTTCTAAATAACCTCAACTTGTGAGCATGAAGCCGACTGACAGTGAATACCTGTTCAGCTTTGGTCGTTTAGTGTTGTGCGCTCTTAAATGTACCTCAATTTGTTAATTTCGAAAATAAATGCTAAATTGCGAAAATTCACACTTAGATTTTCTGAATAAATTTAACCGCGTAAAATAAGCGCGGATATTTAGAGACTTTTCAAAAATTAAATGCTTCACTTCGATAACACCTAAGTTGCTAAATAAAAACGAAAAAAAAACTTTACAAATATATCAGGATTTCTGAATCAAATCAAACAATCAATCAAAGAAAGAACCTCAATCACATTTTGAGGTCATTATGAAAGATTGGTTGAAAATATCCTGCCTTCTCTGTGTTTTTGGCTTTGTGCGGGAAATACGGCCATCGGAACCATATATAACGGAGTATTTGTTAGGAGAATGGAGAAATGTAACACAAGATCAAGTGAGTAACATACTAAGCATAAGATGTTGTAGACCAAAGTTCGCCTTCGTTTTTATTCTCAGTGTTATTCAACAAGATAACAATTTTAAAGGTGTAAAAACCCGACTTTAAATTTTGATAAAAAATCATCTATTTCTTGAATTATAATTACAAAAACACATTAGATTTGGTGATGAGTCATATTTTCTTTATTTTTTTAAAATACAAATGAAAAAATTACTATATTTTGAGTATGTTTTTCTATTAAAAAAATACAATCGTGACAAGAAATTGTAATTTTATAATCAAGTTCATTAGCTTGATAATGGAAAGAAAAACAATTTGTAAAACTCAAAAAGATTATATTTAATATGTGTACATTATTTATAAATAAAAATATTCGTTGCAAGTTTTAGTCCGAGAAATTTCTTCGGGTAAAAATGGTAAAAGTGTCAAACAGCTTAAAATCAGATGTTTACAAGTTAGCAAAGAAATTGCGATACATCAAAACTTCTTTAAAACTATTAAAATGGAACCCAAAAACATGGGAAAATGTGTAAAAACTTATACAAATTCTTAACATGAGAATTAATTGCAATGTTATTAAAAATCTTAGGCATTTCGTCTGCAATGCCGATGCTCCACATCAAGCCAATGCTGGACAAGCTATCTTATTTGACAGTTTTCACAATTTTAGTCCGAAAAATGTTCCCGCATTTTTTGTGTTTTTCTCTTTTTTCGAAATATTTTTTCTTATTCTCAGGTTTTTAACAGTTTTACCATTTTAAGAAAAAAAAAAAGTACGGGAACAGACCTAATATGTATTAGTTGTCAAAAATTATTCGAAATTAGGTCTATGACGTAGGCGTCCAAACAATTGGCAAGACTGTAGATAAAACAGTGAACATATTTAACATTTATTTATGTCAAATATTCAGTGTTTAAAAAGCAGTGAACATATTTCACATTTATTTATATCAAATATTCAGTGTTTCTAATATTATTGCAATGGTTTGCGCTGGTTATTTTTTTAAAAACACATATTACGTTTTATCTTCAATTTCCAATAAATTATTTCCATTTCCATTTTCCATTTTTTTCTATACAGAAAATGTCATTTTACTGTCCCAGCTACTGTCTAGCCAACTGTCTTCAAAATTGTTCAGATAGTTGACCAGACAGTTGCAAAAGTGAGTGTGTGTTCGTAAAAAATTGTGAATGTGTTGACTGTCTAATGTAAGCCCCAAGTTAGTTGGGCAAAGCAAAATCAGCTGTTATTCAAAAACAATACCAGGCTAAGTCTCATTTTAGACACGGCAACGATTTTACTCAGCGATTTTCCTAGTTTTTCTTTTGTTGCATTGATTCATCGTCCACATCTTTTACACACGACGATTTGGGCCGAGCGATTTTTTCTTTTTTCCTTTGCTGAAATGAGCAACATTAGTTAAAAACAACCTTATATATAGCTTAAAACTCATAAATTAAGCCAAGTAATTTTTATAATAGCTAAACGAACGTTTGATGTTGATGTCGTTGCAATAAGAAATGAAATCAAACGATAAATTGCAAATGAATTCAAAGCAAACATGAAAAAATTGTCTCTACTACTCTACTACTACTACTACTCTACTCTACTCCCGATCCACAAACAAAAAATCGGTGAGTAAAATCGTCGCAATATGGCCGTGTCTAAAATGGGACTAACGAGATTAAACATAAGGGTGTGTTCACAGTCAACAAATTTAACGAAGTAACAACTAACCAAATAACAAACTAACGAGTTCAGTGTGAATACCCCTAATGAGTTTCAATTCATACCATGGTAATAACTGTATCCCTAAAACTTGTTTATGTTCCGTTACTTACGACGAACTAATAAAGTATAAAAGCAACATTTTTTAAAAAAAAAATTTAAAAAAATATTTTAATTCATCTGGGAAATTACCGTTTTTGAATTGAATTGAAGAATTGTTTTAAAAACTAGCATTGGATATGCTCTCAAATCAAGTCTGTATGCAGGGCAATACGAACCTATTTATAATCTCTATTAAAGTTTAAGAGTTCACAGAGACTCATAAAGGGTGATTTTTTTGCTATTTGTTTTTTTTTAGTGTACATTTTTTGATTCTCACGCGTGATTCGTAACATATGGCATGGCCAAAAATGCTCAGTAAGGTTTGTCATTTTACCATGGATAGACTAAAAAACGAACATCGCTTGCAAATCATTGAATTTTACTATCAAAATTCGTGCTCTGTAAGAAATTTGTATCGCAAATAACATAATTGTCAACCCACTGAACAGGTTATTCAAGGTATTGTGATCAAATTTCACACCAGTTTAATTTTATTGGACATCAATCCATCAATCAACTCGTTTGCGAAGTGTGCGTTCTGACCAGCATATTGCTGCTGTATCGGCCAGTGTCAATGAAGATCGCGATATGACAATTCGTAGCCGTTCTCTAGAATTGGGCTTTTGTTATTCGACTACCTGGAATATTTCACGTAAGGACCGCGGTAGTAAACCATACAAAATATAGCTGGTGCAATAATTGAAGCCGGTGACTTACCACAACGTCGTTTTTGTGTGAATATGCCTTAAAAGAGTTGGATGAAGATCCACTTTGTTATCGAAAAATTGTCTTCAGTAACGAAGCTCATTTTTGGATTAATGGCTACATCCACAAACAGAATTGCCGATTTTGGTCTTAAGAGCTGCCAATGCACCCCGAAAAATACACTGTTTGGTGCGGTTAGTGTCCCAGCGAAATCATTGGACCGTTTTTTTTCAAAAATAATGAAAATCGCAACGGTATGATCAATGAAACAAGATTCCCCCATGGATTTCGTTCCCCCCAAAACGTGAAGAATTGGACTTTTTTGACATGTAGTTTAAACAAAACGGTGCCACATGTCACATGGCGCTATTGAGAGGCTACTTTGGTTTGCAATTAATCTCACGTTTTGGAGGAGTTCAATGGCTCCAAAATCATGCGTTTTAACCCCACTAGACTTTTTTGTAAAGCTACGTGAATTTTCCCGTATACAGAGATAAGCAAGTAACACTTGCAGCCCTGGAAGACAACATTATAGCTGCCATTGGAGAGATACCGGCCGAAATGCTGAAAAAAGTATGTCAAAATTGGAGCTTACGGATAGATCATCTTCTCTTACGATTTCTGACAAAGTTTTTTAACGATATCTTAAACTGAAAAAGATGTAACCATCAAAACTAAAATTTCAAAGTAGCAGATTTGTTTTAATTATTTTCGACTCAAGATTTTAAGTAACGGCAATGTTTTTACACAATCTTAACAAATAAATAATTCAATTATTATAATTACTATTATTTTATAATAATAAATTGTTGATAATGAAATAAATTATAAGTTTTGATAAGAAAAGAAATTTTTCTTAATTGCTGGTTACATCTTTTTTGCGGTTATGGCTCGATATGTCTGTCCTTTTTTTGTAAGCTTTGAACCAAGAATTTCAGGTGTCAAACCTATCCCGTCAAATCTGCCTTGGTTCGGAAATGGGGAGATACATAAGTAGGAGAGAAAGGAAAATCAAGTGAATTAAGTGTAGAATGCACTATGTGTAGCGGAGCGCCATATTAACATGCGACTTTGAATCTGAGGCAAGTGTTAAGTCTTTTCCTCAGTCAATTCAGCCAAGCAAGGTCATTCAACAAACATCCTTATCACGAAGTATAACTCTAAAGCCGTGAATATTGATGAATTTTGAATTTCAGTTGATAAGACGCAAGGAAAGAATTAAAGAAAGGTTAAAGCATGGGATCATGGTCTGGCCAGAGTTTGAAACCGGGACCGCTGGTTTGGCAGTAAAGCACGCTTACCACTCGACTTCCTAGGCCGCCCTAAAAAAAATATGTTTGAAAACAAAATTAACCCATTTTAATTTAACTAATTGAAGGGCTTATTGCAAAAACATGATATGCCACACTGCTTTAAAAGTTCATATTTTATGTTCATTACGTTCCTTGATGCATTATCAATATCCACTGAAAATATTGCGACCATTACCCGATCAATTTTCACCGTATACCTAATAGTTCTTGTAAGCATTTTAATGGTTTCATACAAACATGCATTTTTTCAAAGCTTTAAGGTCAATTATTTCGAAATATTTTTTATGTGGCATATCATGTTTTTACAATAAGCCCTTCAATTGTCAACCGATATGAACATTTATAGTTCTATGGTTTTATATTCTAGAATTGATTTGTAAGCTGATTTTCTTTACAAATCAACTATTAGGTGGTCTTCAAAGTTACCAAAAAATATAATTCGAGGACGCCAAACTTGGTGCAGACCAAAAAAAGTATGCCGAACGAAATTCTTTTTTATAAACTATTTATTTTTGGTATCGAAATTGGGGAGTCAGATTTTTTTCGCTGCAAGTCGATGCACTCTAATACATATATGTATATTTTTTTTAAATTGTTCTAAATTGTCACGTAGGACATATCAAAATATAAAACGCTCCACCATTTGAAAAAAATTTATATCAAGAAAAATGTCTTTTTTTGTACTATATCTATACTATTATATAAAATTGAAGTGGAAATATTAAGTACGTCAATGACTCCAAAACTACTGGACCGATTTTTATGAAAAAAATTTTAAAATATCATATTTGTGCTACAGAATGCCATAGGTGGGGTTTATTTAAGAAAATTTAACAATAAATATATTTAATTAAGTTGTTAAGTTTTTTAGGAAATTACCACCTATGCTAAGCATTGCTTGGTCGTTTGCTTTTCACGCGTTTGTGTTACGAGAGTTTCAACTACATGTTGCTATCAACCCTTCTCTTTAAAGTTTATTGATCTTGCTCTCCACACTCATTCGAAGAGTAACCAAAAGCAGTTGGCGCTCTTTAACGTAATGGGAATACAAGTTAAATAAAGCTTGCTGTGTTGTTGTTGCTGTGGAATGATGAGCTGCAAACCAATGTGTGCATAGTTGTTTCGCCGCATGCAATTTCTTTACACATATTATTATTGTAGTTTTCCAAATTTTTAATTTACACTTGAGAAAGAAAGATATTTTAATATTTCAAAATGTGCATTCACAAGTGTGATAGCATATTTTGTATAGATTAAAGATAAATTAAAAGTTTGAAAAATTAAGTGTTTGTATTTCCCTTAAACTACAAATACAGCTACAAATAAATACCTCCACGTAAAACAAGTTTGACAAGTTTAACAGAAAATGCAAAAGCGATGCTCCGCGCTAGGAGAGCAAGAGCAGCGACTCAAAGAGAAAATTGTTGGTAAATTATGCATGTAATTATTTGCTTTCACGACTGCAATTGGAGTGAGGCAGTGGCGTAGCTAGGGTTGCTGGCACCCGGGACCAAAACTAAATTGTTAAGTAAGCCCTTTTAGAAGGTTATACTTAACCTCATAAAAGCAATGCTTAAAAAGTACTACGAAATTAATATAATTCTTTTAAATAATAGTTTACTGTTATGATTATTTTGTTAAAGTGCAAATGAGTAAACATAAATATTTTAATTCATTGTATTATTTATAAAAGTCGGTAACAATACACAAAATTAATCTCATCGATAGTAATATATTAGATATCATTTGAAAGATAAATTGGTAACTTATACAAAACTGAAAAATTTTCCGCAATCAAGGAATTTTTCAAAAATGTTTTGTTTACGCAAAATTTTGGCTAGCAATAGTGAGTTATCCCAAAAGATCCATTTTGAATAATTTTGCATAATTGAGGAAAAAATAGGACCGGGAAGTAAAACGTCAACAAATTTTCCCTCAGTGACCCTGAATAACTATCAATTTAAATATTTTTTCGAGATCAATCCACGTCTTCTATATAAAAGTTAAGTGAAAATTAGAAAAAAATATTAAAATTAATTTAAAAAACTTTTTTCTAATTTTTATAAATTTCTTTATAGTACTCTTTATACATTTCGACATTTTAGCTTCGACTTAAATAGACAAGACTGAGGTCTGTAACATTTGACTGCCTTATTCTTGACCATAAATATCACAATATCACAGTGATACCAAATTGATATCAGAAATTTGTTTCATAGTCATTATCTACATAATTCCCAAAGCAAACTTGCCCTGGGAGAACAAGGCCAAGAGTCATGAAAATTAGAATAGTTTTTTCTTAAAAAGTGTATTTTTGACAGTTTTTGTTAGTTGATTTGAACAGAATAATAATTATGTATTTTAGTAAATTAAAGGAGTTAGGAAACCATCTTAGAGTTTTAAATAGACATTTTCAAAATAAATCAAAAAAGCATCAGAACGCCAAAAAATTGTTATAAAACGCCATTTCTTTAATTTAAATAAAAAATGTTATGAATTTTAATCAATTTATTTTTTTTTTAGAAATTTTGAAGTAAGTTATAAAAAAACATCAGAACGCCATAAAATTGTTATAAAACGCCATTTATTTAATTTAAATAAAAAATGTTATGAATTTTAATCAATTTCATTTTTTTTTTTAGAAATTTTGAAGTAAGTTATAAAAAAACATCAGAACGCCAAAAAATTGTTATAAAACGCCATTTCTTCAATTTAAATAAAAAATGTTATGAATTTTAATTAATTTTTTTTTTTTTTAGAAATTTTGAAGTAAGTAATAAAAAAACATCAGAACGCCATAAAATTGTTATAAAACGCCATTTATTGAATTTAAATAAAAAATGTAATGAATTTTAATCCTTTTTAAATTTTTTTAGAAATTTTGAAGTAAGTAATAAATTGAGCTTTTAAATTGTTTTATGTAACAGGACTCAAAAACATATTAGTATTAAAAATTATGTTCTAGCAGGTTAAGAGCTGCAAATAAGGTTTGTTTGTCGATGTATAGTCTCAGAACTTAGTAATCACAAAATTATAAAGTATATTTTTTAACCTTACATTTATGACACGAGGACGTTTTTATAAAAAGCTCTGAAGAAATGTATTGCTGGAGAACATCCCAGCAAAATCTTCGCTTACATATAATCGAAAAAGTAATCCAGAAAATTTCATTCATCGCTTACCCTCTCGCTTACTGAACCCATTATTTTTATATATCCATGTCATTAGAGGTAATCGAAAGCGCTGTCACTTGAAAAGATTAAGCGCTTAAAACGGTTAGTTTATAATTGATTTCACGAAATTAATACTTGAATAACAACTTTCAAGTTGATGTGAATGCATTGCCGTGAATTTATTACGGATTAAATTTTAGTTCTTGCATTAGCATTTATGTTATGCATTTTAGAATCGATTAAAAAATAAGACCCAACGAAAAATTTTGCTGGGATATTGGATGAAATGTCTACTATACTAGCATGTTTGAGCACTTCTTAAGATGAATATTTGAAGTACAAAAGCTTTTTTAAAAACTTTATGGAATATAAAGTTAGGAATATATACATAGAAATATACTTTAATTCATCACTTTAATGATGAATAAAAGACAAATAAAAAATAAAACCATTAAAAAATTATCTTCGACTTGCCCGAAGTCAAAATACTCAGGTTGAAGCTTATTCGGATTTATTTAGGTTATATTTTTTCCAACTTTTCATATTTCAAACTCAGATTACTTTTTATTTATCAAGAAAACAAGACTTATGTATGATCTTTCAATTAAACACATTAATTTTTGTATAAATTATGAAGGTTTTGATATTTTCGTGACATCACTTTCTATGGAAGTATTCACAAAATTTTGTTGAATTTCAACTGCAGGGTATATGTTTCAAATTTAAGCATTATAGTGGTGCTCCAATTTAGCGAACACCGATTTAACAAACTCCCAATATAAGGAACACTTATTTAATGTTGTTGACTCTATATTCCGAACATTTGAAATTGTAGGTATTCTATTTAACAACATTTGCTTCTCTGAGCTCGCTTCGTTTGTTTTTGAATTTGTTATAACATTAATATGTATTTACTTATCTAATTCTCAAATAGTCCCCTCGGGTTAATATACATATTGTAGGGTTTCCTTTTTAAAAAACATTATAGGAATGTATTGACATAATCTTGGATTTTTCATTTGGAGTGTGAACAGATTTTAACCAGCAGCTTTCTAAACATTTAATAATAATAATTAATAATACCTAAAACAAGTTCAAAAATTCAACATTATTGGAGTGCATAGTTGAAACAAAAAATGTAAGGATATTTGTTTCAAGTTGACAAATTTATTAGCTTTGTTATATGGTAAAAAAACTCGAAAATAGTATTACCGATTTAATGAACTTTTCGATTTACCGAACGACCTTGGACTTTATATCTTTCGTTAAACTGGAGCACCACTGTATGACAAATCTCAAATCATGAAAATTATTTCATTATGGACTTTAAAGACATTTGCAATAAAGACACGGCTGTAATCGTGTGGACAAACTAATGAGCAGATAGACAGACGAACATGGCTTAATCGACTCATGGTCGTGAAAAAAATTTCGTGACAAAATTATTGTGCCCGCTACGCTTTGCGGATGGAGTATAATAAATATTTAATACAAAACTTTGAAAAACGTAGAAGTAGATTATGGTAAACGAGTCGGTACAGCAGATAATCAGATTTTTCTTATTCCTGGTAATACCAATGAATCAAAAAACTTTGTTAATACTGAAGTATTAAAAAATTAAAATGGAAATATCTTCACTTTATTATAGTTAAACTATTTAATATAATTTGCTTCCAAATACAAATAATATGCTAATATTTTAACGTTTTTTATTATTGAAATTTTTCAAATATGCAAAGGTATTATTGATAAAGAGAAAATGTCCGTGGCGAAGCCTCGGACGACTGTGGCCTGCTAGTCTTAAATATTATGGCTCGATTAATATCGTTTTATTCAGCTAATTGAATAACAAATTGAATTACTACACAAAAGTATTTAAGAAATACATAATGTTATAATTTTTTTCAATTTTAGGTTAATCGCGAGGTGTATCCTGTTGGAACCTACTCTTATTTGGCACAATTAGTTATTGTATTTCTTATCACTGACTACCTTAGGTAAGCATTAAACGCATATTTATATAAAGAAATACACAACTTTTCGGTATTCGACTATTTTTCGAACTTTTTTTTTTGACGTAGAATTACGTGTCACAGCGCGGTTTATGTGGGGTCGTTTTAACAAATTTTTTCAAGGCCATGAAACGTTTTTTACCAATACTTTGGGGTATATCTACAGCCTTTAATACTTTTCGTTCAAACGTAACATATTTACTAGAATATCAGATATGTCCTGCGCTGCATGAATATCTTATTTTGGATTTTGTCACTATTATATCAAAGTCACAAAATAGTAAAATATATGAAGAAAAATGCATGTGTTTATATAAGAAAATCAACCACCAGCTGCTTATGCTGTGCCTGCTGCTTTGTTTTTGTTTCGTTGTTTTTGCTTGTATGGTTTTTGTTTTATACGAACTGATTCGCAGGCTTCTTCATTGGGTTCTTGTATGTACTACTTCTTTAGTGTACTGAGTGCTCTATTTTAACACAAGAGGTCAATCACAACTTCTTTTCAACTCAATCAATGAACTCAAACTGTCAAACTTAACGAAATGGGTCTGTGATCCTGTTAGATTTAACTCTTATAAAACAAACGACTTGATCATATTTCGTTTTATGCTTTTACCGAAAAGATGGCGCTGGGTATTTGGCTGACATGATTTATGTTTCCAACAGAACAAGCGTTGATTAGTGCGTCTAGTAGAAAGTAGCAGAACAAAATATGTGTGAAGAACACATCTTTTTTGGATTCAATAAATTATTCAGGTTTCGTTCGGGATCTATTCTCATTTTTGTTTTTAATGCGAATTAATTTGGATCCCACATTCCACTACTCATTTGAGTGAAGCTCTCAAACTACACATCGGACAGAGACGAAAGTGACACCAATAGAAACGGAATTTGTTTCGCCTTCTTTTCAACTAAGTCAGTAAACTCAGGCTGTCAAACTTAACGAAATGATCGAAAGAGCTTGACATTTTGCTTGTTTCTTTTTGCTTGCTCATTTCATCATGCTTAGTTTTAAGTTTTTCTTTATTTTGGTCTCGATAAGAAATTCATAACTGAGTTTTGTTAATTTATTTATTATTTTTCGTAAGATAAATAAAAAATACGTGAAAAATGGACAAAACAATCGAACCAAAGAGACAAAGTAGAAAAGGTTACAATTTAATGGAATTCTACGTCTACACTTTCGATACTATTGAAACTTTTTCTTTTTTTAAATGGGGATGTGTTTAAGTACGTATAAGAATATGTTTGAAATCATTGGGTCCAATTTCGTATAAACCAATTGTACGAACCTGTAAGGTTACTGACCTTACTGACCTTTCAGGCTTAGGGCATAAAGAATAGTATAGTCAAATGTTAACACGTAAACTCAAATACAAAAATTTTTTTAATTTAAGTTTATTCATTGCAAAATCAAATATCAATGTATTAAATTCGAACACGAACATATTCAAATTAACTAAGTTTTAGATAACACCCACTTTATTTTTTTTTGTACTTAAATTAAATATTCTAATATTACATTCTAATACTTTCGGCTTTAGGTCGAAAAAATAAATTGACAATTTGATTTAAAGATTTTTTTATTGGATTTAACTACGTTTTTTTTTGTGTGTATAAAGAGTCTTATCCCCAAGATACAAAAATAAAATGTTTATGATTGTGTTATTGGACTTACAAATTGAAAATCGCTGGTTTTGTGTTGCATGTTACCTTATCGTATTCAATTGTGGTTTTTTCTAAGCTAATCGAATTCGGTGACTTTAAAGCTGTTATCTTTGACATGAAGATGAATGCATTTTAAGTAGATTTGAATTTAAAAATCTACTATGTAGAGCCATTAAAAGATCGGTCATCTATCAATTTTAAAGGCAATAGAACAAGCAAAAATGGCGCAACTTCAAATCTGATGCCTTTAATGACTTCTAAACTTCGTGTTCGGAACCCGAATAAATAATATTCGAAATTATTATTCTAACATTAAGAAATTATATAAATCATCAATGCAAAAATAATTATTTTTAAGGTAATGATAGCGCACAGATACTATGTTTGAGCACACCTTTTATTTAAATGGACGTGACACCTTCAAAAAAATTTTCTGTTAATGTTTTAAAATGCCAATAAGTTGAATAAAAAATAAGATATCATTTTGAAAAATTAAATATATATATTTTTTAGTAAAAAAATTAAACCAAAAAAATTGTTTTTATTTTTTTTTATTTAAATATATGGCTACTGGAATCATTTAAAAAAAAACATCAAAAAACCATGGCGGGCGTGATTACGAATCACTGGGACATCGAAAAAAACAAAAAAACGGGGTTTTTATCAGCATCAAAACCACCATGGAATGAACTAAAAGAAACAATTTTGATTGAAAAATAACAAAATAGCGGCGTTTTTTCGAAAATTACCAAATTTTTTGGACAAAATCGAGCAAAAACTCAAAAACTATAAAATCAATTTTTCTGTCCGTATTTCATTCCATGCATCGACAAGCATATTAAAATTTCAGTACGATCGATCGAGTAGTTTTTGTTTTAGCACGCCCGCCATGATTTTTTTAATGTTTTTTTAAAAAAATTCCAGTAGCAATATATGTGATTAATATAATAAAAAAAATTTTTTTTTTCTTAATTTTTTTTTCCGAAAAATATATTTGTAATTTTTCATAATGATATTTTATTTTTTATTCAACTTATACGCATTTTAAAACATTAAAATAAAAAAAATTGCTGAAGGCGTCACGTCCCTTTTAGCAAAAAAAAAAAAATTAGCAGAGAATAGCGCTCAAGGCAAAAACAATATAGAAAAAATTAGAATTAGATTAGAATATATAAAAACAAAAAATTAAAATATATCAATATCTTATCAGAGCTGTTTAATATTCCTGCTGTGCAATCAACTAGTACCTATAAACAGGTTTTTTTACTAGTCAAAAACTGACCACTAGTGGTTTAAAAAACACCATTCAATAATTTTAAATAATTTTAGACATACTTTAAAAACAACCGAGATTTTGTACCACTAATTTTTGTGGGATTTACAACAAATCATTTCAAAGCTTAACGACTATCTATCTACCTAAATACCTAACCTTCGCTAACTTTCAGATATAAGCCACTTATTGTTACTATTGGCGTAACCGGCGTTATAATATGGAGTATGCTTATATGGACAACTTCCCTGGAAGCACTACAAATTCTAGAATTTTTCTATGGTACTTATATGGCAGCAGAAGTGGCGTACTTTACCTATATTTATGCGAAAGTTGACAAGAAATATTATCCTCGTGTTACATCGCATACCAGAGCGGCAATGTTTGCAGGCAAACTTGTTGCTGGAATTTCTGCACAAATTTTGATTAATTTTGAGCTAATGAACTACAAGGAACTCAACTATATAACACTGGCAAGTAAGTAAAACTATGAAATAAATTAAAAATATTTTTTTATTATCTCAAACAAAAACATCTTTTAGCGCAAATTATTGCAGCTTGTTGGGCTTTAAGCTTGCCTAAAGTAGATAAAAGCTTGTATTTTCATCGCAAGGAATATCTCACCGATGCAAATGCCATAAGTGCACAAAATTCTATACGTTCAAAGGATATAAAATCTAATGCAAGTGAAAATGGTGGCATGGATTCTGATGAGCGTAAATCAAATAACAGTAATACAAGCGAAAATTTGGTGAAATTTTCTCCACTGCAACTGTTATGGAGCCACTTTAAAAATGCTTACACTAATGCAAAGGTAGTTCAGTGGAGTATTTGGTATGCTGTTGGCTTATGCGGTTATCTACAAATAACATCATACGTACAAGTGCTGTGGAAAGATATTGAACCTGAGCCATCTGTAAGTTTAAAATTTTTCTATACATAATTTTAAAAGTAGTTTTTAAAGCAATTTCTTTTTCAACCTGTAGATAGCTTGGAATGGTGCCGTTGATGCTATATTAACTGCTTTGGCAGCTGTCTGTGCTTTGGCTGCTGGGTATTTACATGCAGGAAAATTTAATCCTCGGGGCAGTTTATTGTTTCTAGCAGCACTTTCTGCTTTAGAAGGTGGCGCCATTTTAATGTGCTGTCTGACTACGAACGTTTATGTTTCCTATGTGGGTTTCATACTTTTTGGAGCTTTGTATGCTTTTACCATAACTGTGGCAAGGTAAGCATAATCATAAAGAACTTGAAGTTAGCCTAGTGAATAAAGTTCATTCCTGGCACTTTGAGAAAATGCCTCTCACTTTTCACCAAACCTTCTCTTGTAGCTCATTAATAAGATATAATTATTAACTTTTTTTATTTTCAGTGCTGAAGTAGCGCGTTATTTGGAAGAGGATAGTTATGGACTAGTTTTTGGCATTAACACGCTCATTGCACTAATACTTCAAACTGTGCTAACGTTGGTGGTCATCTCAGAATCGGGCTTTGCACTAAACGCCAAAGGACAATACACAGTCTATGCCTTTTATTTCATTATAATTGGTTTCGTTTATTTCATATCAGTTGTTACAGAATATTTTATAACTAGAAAGCCAGCAGCTAGCAACAATATTACATTAGAATGAAACTAACTATTTGAACTAGGAATTGTTAATAGTCTTAAGTGATTCCTTGGGCACATTAGTGGTTGAGTAATGTTATACCTCATGCCAGATTATTATGTGATTTGTTTTGCTATAGTTACTTTAGAAATTTAATGAAAAAGACAAAATAGGTATTTAGTTTGTAAAATTGAAAAGGAAAAAAAAAAGAAAATTTTATACTACTTAAGAAAATGCATCTGTTTTCTTTAAGGGCACATTTGTTTTTGGGAACGATGAAAAATCAAATTTCTTTCTAGTCGTGTATTAAGGGAAGGGTGAAAAAAGGTAACGTATATTTTTAACACATTTTACCAATTAGTTAAACAAATGTTGCCCCTTTTTTAAAAAGCTAAGACAGCATAAACCGAAAACATTAAATATATTGAAGATAAACTCGGTATATGATTTATTTTTATTTTTTTTGTGAACTAAAATTTTCTAAATAGACTGTCCTTAGTTAGTCATGTGAAGTTTACTATCATTTAATTTACGTCATATTTTTAATACGTAATGTACACTTTTCGATACATTTTGATTTGTTGTGAAAAGCTTATGAATGGTTATGTATACTTTTAGGGATATTTTTATTTGTTGTCTATAGGGTGGTGTGACCAATTATGAAACATTTTGACAACAAATAAAAACTATGAGAACGCAACAAATGTGCGAGCGAGATACAGCTCAAGGATGATAGAAAATTGATAGAAGATCGATAATTTTTGTGCACAAAAGCAACGTTTACGAGTAAAACAGAAAAAATAGCAAAGCTGGTTCCATAATAAAGTACCCTGAACTTCTACATATGCTATATGCGAATGTCTGTTCAGCAAGAACAAGTTTAACGAAATCCTTCGAACATAACGCACGGGAGAAGCTTACGACAAGAACCTTCGATTATAATCACTAGACAAAATTCCAGGATAAAGAGATATGGATATACTCCTCAAAATATATTCTAATCTATCTATCTATCTAATCTATCTCAAATTGAAAATATTGTCAACATCAGAAAAGATCTTGATAACAAAAAATACAATAAAATTATTTTTAAGTTTCCCACTTCCGTGAACAAAAACTTGAAAAGCAAGTTACTTGAAAAAATCAAGTTTTTACTTGTCTTGTAAAAACTTGCGGCCTTATTACGGTTCACAACACAACAGTACTTTCTGTCTTCAATGTGTAAATTGCTATTAGCCTAGACAACAATACAACCGAATACATTCTACTGTTGTCTGTCAACAATACTGTATCTTCAATACACTTATTATGATGCACAACAGTTGGGACATCGTATTCACGTCAGTTTATAATAAAAATGCAAAAAAGAATGTCCAATGCGTTCTTAATTTTTTTTATTTGCAACTTTTTCAAATTGAAACGAAAATTGCTTGTTTATTTTTATTTTTTTTTTTTATAGCGAACAGTCATAGCACCAAATTCTACATACATTCCACAACCAAAAATAACAGCAAGGTATTGTTGTGAACCATAATAGCTCAAAACTGCTGTGTCTTCTTGACTGTTGTGTCTACTCGATAGAAGACACGACAGTTTATTATTGTGTACCGTAATAGGCCTATTGATTTGTTTCTACCGTACAAGTGACGAATTGGTACTGAAAAACAAATCATAAGTCTGACTTAATTCTCTTTTGTTTCTACATGAGTTGGTAGAAAAAAATCAAGCTTCCTACTTTTCAAGTCTACGCGACTGCGCTGCCGTCGAAGCTGGCTTACTTGTAGAGAAGTGTCATTCCGAGCCTGTATAATTCCCGGAACTGCGTTCGCAGCAAAAACATATATTGCTGCGAACATAAACTTACAAAAATTTACTTTCATTCCGTATCAGTCTCATGAAATGTCTTGTCAATATATGTTTTTGTTCGCAGTCGGACATAGTTCCAATCGTTCCCTCAATTAATTTTTCGCATGTTCAAACAGTTCCGGCTGCAATGATTATTTTTTTTCTAAGCAATTTGAAAATCAATATGATATCTCTTTTTTACATATTAAGTCTTACACTAATTTTGTGATCGACTACATGTGCCAAGATGATAATTAAAATGTAGAATAAGGTTTGTTATATTATGCAGATAAGTATCGTATTTATGAAGAGGTAATTAAATAATATTTTTTTAATGTTTCCATTTGACATGTTTCCGCGAACTAGCTCCGCTGTACAAATGTAATGTTCCATGTTGGATCCGGATCCGGAACTGATTAGCACAAGCCTACTTACTTTTGTCCGTTTCATTTATGATGAGGAGCTTGGGTGACGTATTTTTTGTATTAAAAATGTTTTTTATATTGTGGATTTTTACTGTTTTATGTATGCAAATGCGATGTGCATTTGCTCTCATATTCTACTATACGTGCATCTCTAAAGCACAAACAAAAAAAAAACCCTATAAACAAAACGACAAAAAACCGCGAAAGCAAAGAATAAAAACATCCAACATAAACAGTAACTTGAGAAACGATTTATATTGATGACACGAGCTTCGCAACTTCGAAAGTTTCTACCTTTCGAAATGTAGAACAGATTGGCGAAAACTTGTGGTTTGTCTGCCTCAGATTGCAGGGAGTTGAAAAATTAAGGGAACAAACACTTAGACAGATGTTCAAGTCGTCGCAACATAGAATATATCATGAGGTTCTATATGTTTTGAACATAGATAGAACCCTGAGGACAGCCACGGACATAATCTATCCCTACTGTTTAATGAAAATCTGTAACGCACGCTTCCCAACCAAAGAAATTGCTCCCCTTGCCTATCTAACACCAATTTGCCTATCTTACACTCTATCCCAGCATAGATAGTCAGAAGCGCCTATAAAATCAATAAACAACACCGAAACATATTTGGAGCTTCTCTCATTAACAGTTCTTCTACCGTATTCATCTTCGACGCTTTTCCTCATATTTTATAAATTAAAACTGACCACTCAATTCGTTTGATGAAATTTTTTCGTAGCACTTTCTGTAAAATTCTTGAACAATATTTTTGTAAACATTTTTCAACAAGTGTTCACACAGTTAGGATGAATGCTCATCATACCTTGAATTTAAGCCAACATGTTTTCAAGCAGCTGTTTCGTGTGTTCGACCGGTCCAACTTTTGCAACAAATAGTCACTTTTTCTGACGTCACAGTATTTCGTTCCAAAATACCTTCTTTTACGAAAGCTAGTGTTTCTGCATTAATAAGTGATAAGTGAAAAGCGATTGGGAATATATAAAATTAAAACAATTGAATTAAATTTTTTTATTTTTTTTATTTTTTCAAATTTAAAACAATTTTTTATGTTCTGACACTTAGTGATGTTGATATTTATTAAACAAACCCTATCCATGCGTTGAGATCCGAATATTCTTTTCATGCGGTAGCTTAATGCAGTGATACAAATTTTATCAGGGAATAAAACTCAGTAATAAAATATTTAAGTTTATATATTTATATTCATTAATTTATACATTGTAATACTTATAATAATGTATATATTATATATTTATAGTCTGAATGAAAACTTTGAATTTGGTATCAATACCAATAGTAACCAATTCATTGAAATTGAAAGTTGCACAATCAAGCAAAAATTGTTCTCACCTAATGAGAACATAGTGACAACTTCAGCCAACTCGAGTCGCATATTTTAGTTTACAGAAACATTTTGGCTATTGAATTCCTACGAAAATAGAATTAAGCGAGACGAGTCACTGACTTTTCTCATTTTATAACAGAGACGGTGCAAGTGAGAATGACATCATTATAACCAGTGTGGCCATTTTTGCCTTTTCGAGGCTAGATTTAGCCTTTTTATTTGCGGTTTAGCCTCGAAATTTACGATTTAGCTTCGTGTTTTTTTAGCCTTTTTTTACTTTGAAAACAGCCTTTTTTAGATTAATTAACAATTAAAAAACCGAACGGTGTTTATTTACATCACTTACCCGGTGTGATATGACAAACTTATCCGATCGGTGTAAAATAAGAAAGGCATAGAAGAAAAGCAACATGGAAATCACGTTAGCATTGACAAACAAATTGAAAATTGAAATTTCACAAGACTGAAAATAAAAGTCCAGAATTATAAGTCATGTTTGTGAAAACAGTTCTGGCCAAAATTGACATCAAAGTAATAAAATAAAAAAAACGGTTTAAATAGAATTAAATCCAATCCAAATTTTGAGCATGAATGCTATTATATTTGGTTTAACATTATTTTTAGCATTTTGAATGAAAAAATTAAAATTCTAAAAACACATATTTCTGAATAGTAAAAAATTACACCTTTCGGTGTTAAAAAAAAATCATAATTTTGCGTATTCTAAATAAACACCTGACAGGGTTTGACACAAACATCCTTCGGATATTTAGTTATTAACACCGATCGGTGTGAAAAATGTCCCCTTTCGGATATAAAATTCTAGCATTTTGACACGGTGTTTTTTTAACACCGAACGGTGTAGGACTCTCTGGAACACCGATCGGTGTAAAAATTCTATACAAATCTTTTAGTGTGTAGTCATGAAAATTTGCATCTGGCAGCAACGCAGGACCCTTAAGAGCTCTCTCGTTTAACATGTAAATGAATGTTAGATCGATTTTTATACCCACACGCGTACTGCGTAAGGGGTATATTAATTTTGTCACGACGTGTGTAACACCCAAAAGGAGGCGTGGTAGGTATGGAAAAGTATATATATTCTTGCTCAGCATCACCACCTGAGTTGATTAAGCCATGTCCGTCTGTCTGTCCGTCTGTCCGTCTATCTGTCGACACGATTACAGCCGTAATTTTGAAGCTATCGTAATGAAATTCAATATTTAAGCTTTTTTTAAAAAAACTAAGATCAAGTTCGAGAATGGGCTAAATCGGATGAAAACCACGCCTACCTCCCATACAACCCCAAAATTGAAAACTCTACAAAGAAGCTAATATTAAAGCTACAATACTGAAATTTGGTATATGTGTGTTCTATGTCAAAACTAAGATGTTTTAGAAAAATGGGCGTCATCCACCCACTAACACGCCCACCTCCCATACAACCCCAAAATTGAAAAATCTATAAAGAGGCTAATATTAAAGTTACAAGACGGAAACTCGGTATTTGTGTATTAAATATCAAAACTGAGGTGTGTTATAAAAATGGGCGTCATCCACCCATTACCACGCCCACCTCCCATACAACCCCAAAATTGAAAAATCTATAAAGAGGCTAATATTAAAGTTACAAGATAGAAACTCGGTATTTGTGTATTATATGTCGAAACTGAGGTATGTTAGAAAAATGGGCGTCATACACAATCTAACACGCCAACCTCCCATAAAACAAAAAAAAAAAAAACAAATTGGCCATTTCAGCCCTTGAAAGGACTTTGACCGAGCTTCTTATGATCAATTGTGTTGTGTGTGTTATTAAATGTTTGCACACAATTGACCGAGAACTGGACCTACATGTTTTATGCCGACTCCGAACGGCTCATGTTCTCAAGAAGCTTTACATGGCATTATTTACTCTCTGAGGTTTGCCATTGTCTGCAGAGAGGTGGTGACCGATCAGAAAAATTTTTTATTGAAAAAAACTTTTCGCCGCGGCTGGGGATCGAACCCGGGCTCCAAGCATGCTAAGCCACACACTTAACCTGCATGCCACGGTCACCACTCCATACAACCCCATACAACCCCAAAATTTAAAACAGTATAAAAAGGCTTATATTTAAGCTGCAGGAAAGCAATTTGATATGTATGTATTTAAGACACATAAAAATAATAAAATCTCTCAAAATCTCATACAAAAAGCTCTCCAATTAAAGATTCTTCCACCCTTAAGAATCGGCCGTGGGGGTATTTTAACTTCGGCCAAGTCGAAGATATACCTTACTAGTTTTCTATTGAAAATTCTCATAACGTTGTTAAGCCAAATATATTTTCTCATTTTGCGATTGAGCTTCAATGGCGAAAACTATTGACACGTAAATTGTCAAGCGTGTCCTCTTCAATTGAGTTTTGGGTAGAAGTAAAGCACTTTTAAAACTCGCTGCCTGAAAATCCTTTTCTGAGCTCGTCAATTTGGTTTTCAGTTTCTTAGTTTATCACTTAGTAACGCTTTTTAGTGCAATGAAAATTGCAAAAACTAAGCAAAGAAATAGATTTTAAATTAAAATGCCTAACTCGTTGCATAATATTCGATGTTCACTAAAAATATTACAAAAATGTTGTCATGACTTTGAGGTAACTGATGATCTCATACGTCTGTTAGATTCACGTAGTGCTTATGCAAGCTGCAGTTCCTCCGATTGATCTGATGAAGAGGGAATAATATATCTGAGATATAAACTATGTTGAAATAATATAAGTTCCTAGCACGACAGTGATAAAATTTCTAAACCTTCAATTTCATTTGAAATTTCTCCCGAGAATTGGAAAAAGGAGATTCCCATTTTTAAGGCTCAAGAAGTTTTGGAAAATTTTAAACAAATTTGTTAATCAACCGCGAATATTCATGAGTCTTTTAAGTTAAAACTTTTAACATAAAGTGTGATGTCTGTATCCTGCTGTCTTAAAATTGAGAACTCCCTTTTACCATTCTCATGAGCAAATTATTCCTAATAGGACTTAATGTACATATACATCAATATACATCAATTCAATATACATATTATTTTCATTTATAATTAAATGATGAAATGAAAGGTAATGCAATGAAAAGTTAGTTTATTTAATGAAAAGTAAGTCATTCTGAATAAAAATGCTGGTATTATTTTGCTTTATAAATATATACCATATGATTTTATGCTTTTTACAAATTTCTACCTATGATACTGATGTACCTATATTAAAAATGAATGTTATGTTAAAACGAAAATAAAACTTGAAGTTGTATGAAAAATCTGGATTTTTTTTAGCTTCTTTTTTCAAAATTTTTAGCCTTTTTTTGACTTCTTTTTTTGGCCAATTTAGCTTCTTTTATTTTCTGGTCGTGCCCACACTGATTATAACGTCAAAGTGAGAAAATATGGTGAGAACTGAGGTGACAAAAGTTGCTGAAGCGAGCTACTAATGTACAATTCAGCGGTATTTCGTTCTCTTCTTTTCTCACAATCAAGCAAACACACAATCACACAAAAATGAAACAGGCCGCTCTTTGTATTTTGTGACTAGATGCGTAGACCAGTGTCTGTCTTTCTTTGCGATATCTAGTTATCTATCTTACTTTTACATGTAGTACGACAGAATGACGGGAACACTTATGTCAGTTTCTAACAGTTGGACATCATTAATTTTCAGCATTGAAAAGAGCATGAGGAGTATTTCAAAATGCATTATGTGAAACTTGCCATTTTTTCCTCTTTGCTTTTTATTTGTTCTTTGTTAAATTTTCTTTCCTATTGTCAATGAGTGAACAATTTTTGTTAAAACATATTGCATGTTTTGTACTTCAAAGTACATTATGTGAAACCCTTGCCGTTTTTATATATTCTCTTTGCTTTTTATTTGTTTTTTGTTAATTTTCTTTGATGTTTCAATTATCGACGATTTTTGTTGAATGACATCGACACTTGCGTTCAAACAATACTATATGTATTGAAGACCTACAGAAAAATTCTTGATTTTCTTACTACATGCTTGACGGACCAAATTTATACTGCATGTCATACCACATGCATTTGAAAGCATATATAAGCAATACTGAAAAAGTATGTTTTATGCAACCCTGCAAATCACAAATTTGCTCCGAAAATAAATTAAAATATTTAATTGGCGCTCACCTCTGACACTTTGTCGTAAATTCGTAAATTATGAAAAAATAATAGCTATTTAATAAAGTTCTTAAACCTGGTTATCAATAATAATTTTATCATAAATTGAAAATCAATAGCAACATTCGAATACCGCGGACTGTCTGTATTTAGTGTTTGTTGATCAATCTATGGCAATTCTTAAAGTTATTAATAAATAATAAGTGTTTCAGACACATCATTGATAATCTCCAGAAAAAACAATAAATTATGCGCACGTTTAAAAAGAAAATATTGTACAAAATAGGAGGAGGAACATTAGTTATATGCGCTTTATTACATCTGATGACAAAGTCGCAGGAAAACTACGATGACAACAAATTTAAAATGTCGGTACTTGGATTGTGTGCACCGATAGCTGGAATAAAATTGTTGATTTTGTTTGTTAATATTTTTGCAGCCAACTGATGGAGCGATCCATACGCTCCGTTTTAAATCAAGATGCGTGTCATCACCCCAATCTAGCTATAGATAATCCTGAAATAATGAAGTTTTATAAGCCGGCTGAGAAAATCGATTGTGGCAACTCGATTGATGACTGGGTTATGTGCGAGGTTATTGAAAAGCTATATTTAAAATAATATTAAACATAATTTCACTTTCATTTCATTTCAGAAATCCATTTGTTTTGTTAAGCCCGAGATCAGCTCTAGTCAAGGTGAAGTAGTCTGTTCCTACACAGATCTCATAAGAAAAAACGATTTCAAAGTAAAATATGGCCAAACGACGCGCACTAAGGAACCGTATGTGTTGCAAAAATCTGACTTCGTGAAAGTGGTGTGTACTTCTTCAAAAGGTGAACGTTGGTTTGGTATGGCTTACGGTATACGCGATACCGTTCAACGTTCGATACCAAACATTGCCGCACCTCAGACATATACCGAATCCTATCCACTCTATAATGTGCTGATGTTTGGCTTGGATTCAATGAGTCGCAATGCTTTCATACGCAAACTGCCAAAAACTTATGATTATTTAACTCGCGAACTAAATGCAGTGGTATTAAAGGGTTATAATATTGTCGGTGATGGAACTCCGCAGGCGCTTGTTCCCATTTTAACCGGTTACACTGAACTTGAACTACCAGAGACACGCAAGCGTATGCCCAAATCATTAAGTGTTGATTCATATCCAATGATTTGGAATAAATATGCCAAGCAAGGTTATGTGACTGCATTTAATGAAGATTTGCCCAATGTGGGAACTTTCACATATCGTATGAATGGATTTGAATCACAGCCAGTTGATCACTATCTGCGTACATTCTATGTTGAAATGAACAATATTATGAGTTATAATAAACAGTATTGTATTGGTCATCAACCAGCACATATGGTGATGTTGGATTACACGCGTAATGTAAGTTGAATACATTGTAAAGACCAAAAATTTTCATTGTTCGCTTTTCATTCCATTCGTTCATAGTTCATGTCCAAGTACAGCGATAATCCTCGGTTCGTCTTTAGTTTCCACGGCGAACTTTCTCATGATTCCATTAACCAAGTTGGTGCTATCGATGACGATCTTGTACGATGGTTAGACCAGCTACGAACTAAAAGCATTTTAAACAATACCATTCTTATTTTTATGGCCGACCATGGCAGCCGGTAGTTCTTGATATTATTGCTTTTTAACATTGCGACGTTTTCATGACGAATTTTCTGTGTTGCAGGTTTTCGGAAGCACGCAATACGCTGCAGGGAAAGCAGGAAGAACGTATGCCTTTGTTTAGTTTCACATTTCCAGAATCTTTTAAAAAACGTTTCCCGCTGCAGTATCGCAACTTTTTAGAGAATAGCAATAAATTGACCACACCGTTTGATATACATGCCACCTTGGAGCAGATATTGGGTAAGCTGCTAGTACCCCTTGATAGTTTAGCTTAACTTTATATCAAACTTCCACTTAGAGCTGCAACAAACCGACTTGAAACAAAATGCGGATATATTTAACTCTTACGACGATATAACTCAATATGGACAGAGCAATTCAATACCAGAGTTTCTTACTAATGCACCTGAACGAGCTATATCGCTCTTCGAACCAATACCAAATAATCGCTCATGTGCCGATGCCTATATCGAACCACATTGGTGCGCTTGTCTTAACTGGAAGCAGTTATCCCTAAACGACTCGACCTCATTTATAACTGCACAGAAAATGGCGCAAAGCGTCATTAGTACAATCAACAACTTTACTAGTCAATATCGTCAGCTATGCGAAGTACTCGAGTTGAAAGAAGTCAACTGGGCCATGCGACTGAATCCGAGCAAAGAATTGCTGAACTTTAAAGCGAGCAAAGATGCCGATGGCTATGTCGCTGATTTAACGGCTGATCTGAAAACTCACGAAGAGTTGTATCAGATACAGATAAGCGTTATGCCAGGAAATTCGCTGTTTGAGGCTAGCGTACAATATGATCTCCAAAGATTTGTAGCAAACACAAGAATCTCACAGATATCACGTGTCAACAAATATGGCTCACAAGCTAATTGTATTTATGATCGTAATCCGGAATTACGTAAATATTGTTATTGTAAAACGTAACTTGCTCGCATTATTTATTTTTTATAAGTTAATTATTAAAAAATGCAAACATAAACATAAAAATCTCTCTATATAGATAATATAAAATGTATATTCAGTGTTTGAAAAAATAATAGAAACGGGACATTTTGACAAATTTTTTGTTTAATTAATTTGTAATTTGTTCAGCTACGGATTTTTCACTTAATTATTTACATAAATTTTATACATTTGTATACATTCATTCATTGCCCGCTACTGGCCAATAGAAGTTTAATTATTAATTGATTAATGCAAGGCAAGTGCATTAACACACTTTAATATTATTAAATATAACCAAGTACGTATTGTTTTCGGTACATGCTTCGAACAGTTTTTCACCCGGATTTAATAAGTGGTGTTTTTTTTTTAAATAGCAGATTAAGCCATCACATGTTTTTATTTTATTACACTAATGAATATTGATTGTTGATGAACAAATTTTCATTAAAAATTTTGAAACATTTTTGAGCTTTATCTTAAGCAACCTGGTAAAAAATTACTCATAACAGAGCTGAATGCTTTGCATAGAAATTTTACACTTATGGCGATGTGTACACGATTCATAGAAATTAACCAACTAGTATTGTTATAATTGATTAAAAGAACTTTAATGAGTCGTTTCTATTATTATTTCCAACAGCTAATATATATATAAATATATATTAAAACAACTGTGTATTAGCTTGTAATATGCCAAATTTTGTTTACTTTATTTAATACTCTCAGCTTTATAATGTATACCAGCTTACGTTAGCAATGCAAGTTTTGAACGCAATGTAAAAAAAAACAAACAAAGTCATTATTAATCATTGAACTGCACCTTAAAAAAAGTAATCAATGCAAACATAATATAATTGACAACAAAAAAATTTCTATATGATTTACATAAATTTATTTTTAATATATTTCGACTGTTCTCAAAAATTGTATCCTTAAATACCAAAATAGAATTTCAATATTTCACAAATTTTTAAAAAAGTCGATAGCTAACACTTCAGTCACAAAGTAACCATTCAGTTATTAATTTTTCTTAAACTAACAACGATATCAATGTTAAATTTTATTTAAGTAAAATATCACATAGTTCAAAAATACCCAACTTGAATTAAAAAACTACACCACCCTATGCACATGTTAGTTTAGCCCTTCCATTTTTTTGTCTTTTTTTATTCTTAAAAAATCAATATTTGCATTATATTCATTTTAATAATCCTCTTTTCAGTAATAAACTGGTTTCAAAACTATTTTTTAGCATCAATTGAAGTGATAAATACGAAGTTATGTTAACAACAATTTAAATTATTTAAAATTAAAATCACAATGTATATACTACATTAAATTCAGCCCAATTTTAAATAAACAAAAAAATTTTTAAAAATAAATGTATTATGTATTATTTCCAGGATCGAAAGTCATTCGTTTATATTATTGGTAATTTATTTAAATCCACTTACAGAGATGAAAATGGTGATCTTGTTACAGATACCAACAATTCCGCCCTTTAAGAGTACTGTCCGACACCACCAATCCACGATGATGGAGTGGAAATTCCACCACCTGGCCACGACGAGGTTAAAGTTCAAAAACAGCAGCAGCAGATGCTGATGGCCTGGCTGCTGAATTGTTTAAAACCGGCGGCGGTGCATGCATCAACTCATCAGCAAAATATGGCTAGCGGAAAGCATACCCGACGATTTGAATTTCAGTGTGCTTTGTCCGATACTCAAACCCATCATCTCTTTGTTGATTATAAAGATGCGTTCGATAGCCTCTGGATTGGCTGTACGCAACAATGTCTGAGTTCGGTATACCTGTAAAGTTGATAAGTAAACAATGCATCTGTATTGAATAAAATTAGGAAAGGAGAAATTCAGTAACTGTTGTTGATAGGCAGAATCTCTCTTTCATGTGGGCGTAGAAGATAAAGGAAACGAGCAATTATGTTCAAAATAAGCTCAATTCTTTTGCGGTTGTATGCAAACGTTCCAAGAAATACTTCGATACAGTAGATTAGGTTGGAGAGTAATAGGGCATGTACACAACCTTATATAATTAAACCTTGGGCATGAACTAGTCTGAGTTTTACATAATGCGGCAAGTGAAGGTTAAGACTATAAAGCTACATGAGACTGACTGGCAACTGTGCACCAGTTTATGTCGGTTGAAATGGTTAATTATTTGATCTTTAATGAGATTCGCGACCACCTTTGATAGAACAGGTAAGATACTGTTGGGACAAGGTTGAATATTGAACTCGAATTTCTTCTCCTTTTTTTTCTTGATGGGGACTACAAGGGATATTTTCCATGCCAAAGGAAAATTAGATGTCATGAAATTGACAAATAATAAAGTGCAGTAGATATCTCGGTACGTATGGAAAAATTATTTATATAAGTTTTAGCGGGATATTATCGTAGCCCACTGCATTAGAGTTGATATTAATCAAGGCTCGATATAATTACTCTGAGGTAATACTTCTGCGAGTAGGTTATTGTTATCGAGTAGGTCATTGTTATCATCATATAAGTGGTGATCAAAGTTCAGTATATTAGTTGAGGACATTGATTGATTAGAAAGGAAGCTAAGATTCAACTCATTAACATCAACTTCTTCATCTGGAGAGTCCAAGTTTATGCAACCATTCTGTCGCAATATGTTCCACATCTGCTAGTTAGCAAAAACACGTACCTTGGAAAACCTAAGCGTGAGCACGTTTTTTTGCATTTCTAAGAACCGATTTAGCCCGATTTCTATACTTACAGAAGAATCTCCATTTATTGTCGCTACGATCCAAAGAGTAGGCCTTAAAAGCTAAGGCGCGTAAGGATTTGGCATGGATTATACCCCTAGACTTAACTCAGTTATCGGATTTTAAAGTCGGAAATTAGAGTTCAGATCTCAGCCCGGCAACTTTATTTGATAGTCCGTCTGCTAACTCGTTTCAGTCAATGCCCCGCTGGCTTGGAACCCAATAGATGCACGCTCTCTTTGATGTGCTCAATGCATGATAGTGCGCTTTTGCTTGCTAAGACATTTCTGGACTTGACAGTTGCGGAACAAACGGATTTGATTAGCACTTGGCTGTCAACAAAGATGTTAATCAAAGAGTGATAAGTGTTTGTACTAAGAGCCACTTAAATTGGCTTGGAACCCAATAGATGCACGCTCTCTTTGATGTGCTCAATGCATGATAGTGCGCTTTTGCTTGCTAAGACATTTCTGGACTTGACAGTTGCGGAACAAACGGATTTGATTAGCACTTGGCTGTCAACAAAGATGTTAATCAAAGAGTGATAAGTGTTTGTACTAAGAGCTATCTCTGGAGCTTTCCTGAAGGCAAAAACCTCCGCCTGGAAGACGCTGCAGTGAATATTCAGCCATATGTGAATATCTGTGTCGACAAGGAGTAACCGCTAAAGTCGAGTTAGGACAAACTGAGGTTATTATTTTCATTGCGATTTTTCGCAACGAAATACACTAGTACACACATTTTTGTGGTTGTAACCTGATGGTTGTGGTAGCAATTTGATATTAAGTAGCAATTTTAATTTTAAAAATGCTCTCCCGAAATTTTGAAAATGAGTTTAGCTGTTATTCCTTGTCGACACAGATATGTTAACCGACCGCTGGGCTTATTTGATACCTATGCACCAGTCGGTTGGTCGTAGGAGAATAGGTACTTCGGGTTCGTGCATTGTGCAAGGGATCATGTAGTCTGTGCTACTGATTGAATCCTGGCCAATTCTACAGCACTTAAATTACATTTCTTGGAATTCTGTGTCGACATGGAATGACCGCTGAAGTCGAGTTAGGATAAAATGAGGTTATTGAAAGTGCGTTTTTTTCCAACAAAAAACATTTGTACGCACATTTTTATGGTTGTACCTTGAAAATAAAATGTTTAAGGCCATCAAATCTAAACAGCAAAAGTCAGGAAACCTTGATATTGGGAAGCAATTTTAATCTTTAAAATGGTCTCATGAAATTTTGTAAATGAGTTTAGCTGTTATTCCTTGTCGACACAGAATTGGTCTAGGACTTATTGTGCTGTGTTCTTAGAGCTTAATTTTTCACTGGATTTCTAAGTAGGCCTTTAAGAACAAACCGTGGTGTTCCTTTTAATTGCTACTTTCCAGCTTTTCTATGCTGTAATTTCATTCCGAGAAGAAGTTCCGAACTGATGGATAAAATTGCGTGGAGCAGGTATTGGATCAGGCGAAATATGCTTTTTAAATTGTTTTCTTAGAGGTGAATGCGGTTGACAAGGTTTGAATGCTTAGGTTTGCTGAATGATTGAAGCGCAATATCCATATAATTACGCATAGACAAAATGAGGCATAGAATCTCTTGCTTAAGGTTATTGATTTGAAGATATTCTAAGACTTTACTTACTTTCGTTGAAATTTCAGGACAAAAACTATGCACTGTGCGACGAAAATAATGAAAGTTACATTGCAATCGGTACAGTAGTTTTTGATTTTATTACGACTTGAACACGATCTTACTGTCTCGTTCTAAATATAGGTAAGATATCAAAATTATGTACAAGAAATGCTTTAAAATTGATTTTTCAATTAAAATAATTTGCTCTTATTTTTATGAACCTAAAGGAAACAATTCGATTTTGTTTTGAAGTCTTGTTGTAAAATTGTGTTCATTTTTCATAATTTGTTTTTATACAAATTTACTTTTGAATTGTATTGAAATTAAATATTAAATGTAAATAGGTTTTGCTGTCGCTTTCTGCTAGTTAAATTGTTATTACAATTATTTTCAATAAAGTTGCTTCCTTTGATCGTGCCTTAACAATTTAAGCGTTTATTTACTTCTTAACAGGTTGTCTATCCAAAACGGGTTGAATTGTTTTACCTCCAAATATTTGTCCCCAACCAATTAGACTTGAATGTAAAAGAAATTCGTTGTTATTTTATGAAAAAGTTAATAAATGGCAATGTAGAAACTTACCGCCAATGGTTTTCCACACGGCGACTCAATGCTATTTTTTCACCCTTCTCTGTGCACACTGGCGTTGTTAGCAAAATCTTAGCCAAATCACCCTTTGTTGCCGTTATACGGCCACCAGTACTCAGCGAGCCAATATTTACCAAAAGAATTTCATTTTTAGCCAGTTTTTCTACGCGTGCAGCCTTCTTGTCACCATCCGTACGAACACCCAACAATCTTCTCAGCAAATAATATGAAATTTCTAACTCAATGTAGATGTCAGGCAAATGACCAACAGCGCCCAACGCTTGGCCTACCAAACGATCTGCACGACACAGTGTTGGATCAATCTTGGTGCCAACACCGATTAGACCTCCGGGCACTGCATATTGCAATTCGTTCTGTTCGGTGTATAGCGAAACAATGCGTGAGAAAATCGGTCTACACGTAATGTTGCCTTCACTATCTTTCGTGACAACGCCCGGTCGCACCTCAATCTCCTGTCCAACTTTCAGTACACCAGACAAAATTGAACCTCCAGCGACACCACCTTTTAAATCGTTTACCTCACAGCCTGGCTTGTTAACATCAAAAGAACGAATAACAATCAGCCTTGGTGGGGCACTAAAGTCACGCACTGGTACTGGAATTTTATTTACAATATATTCGCATAATACCTGCAATGCAAGATAATAGTTGATTAAATAAAAAATACACATTTTTCAAACAAGATAGGTATAGCTACATCAATATTGTATTTCAATTGAGCCGAGATTGGAATAATAGGTGCACCTTCGGCCACTGTACCCTGAACGAACTTTGTTATTTCTTCGTATTGTTCCTTGGCTTGACTCTCCTTGACCAAATCGATTTTATTCTGCAAGATTAGAATTTGTTTAAGCTTCATAATCTCAATGGCAGCTAAATGCTCGGAGGTTTGAGGTTGTGGACATGATTCGTTGCCTAAATAAACGAAAACACAAAAAAATTAATTAGTTGAAGGCATAAGGAACAGTTTACAAATATATTTTGTTTAACAGCACGTACCAGCAATTAAAAGTAAAGCGGCATCCATAACAGCAGCGCCGTTCAACATAGTAGCCATAAGAATGTCGTGACCGGGACAATCTACAAAACTCACATGACGCACCAACTGGAAGCGGCCGACACATGATGGGCGGGCACATGGGAAGCTGTCGTCCTTGCTCGAACCGTCCGAAACAAAAGATGCAGGCCGAGGACACTTAGGATTATTGCATTTATAAATTTTGGCATTAGCGTAACCTTGAAGTAATCAAGAAAAAACAAAATAAAATAACAAAATTAATTTAATAAATTTTGGTTAATACAGTAGCATAAAAATATTAACAGATATAAATATATATGAAATATAAAGCATTCTAGCGCTAATAGTACTAATATAAAATAAATTTAATGTAGTTTTTAATAATCCACAGCTACGAATTTTACTTCTCCTTCATATACAATAGCATATTTTTATTGCTTCAACTCTTTCCAGATCTTTAGAGGGCTTTCATAAATTAAGTTTAGATGTGCAAACCGTTTTAAAAATTGTGTATTGGCAAATAAATATGGCAGATTTTCAACTTTCTAAAATATAAATAATTAAAAATAATAACTGTTTGGTTTGATTTTGACGAATTTTGACTTTTTTTCAGCCCACCACGGCTGAATATGATGAATACCATTCTACAGACAAACTTTTATAAAGCACTTTGTACAATTTGTAACCGCATGACCTCAATAACATAGAATAATATAGTTTCTAATTTGTGGATTGTTGTTGGTTTGTCAGTCGCTAGTTAAGACTTAAGGTATTCCCAAAGAAAATATTCAGCATTACAAAATCTTAAAGGCCAATTAATAGGTCCAATATGCGAAATCGAATTCAAATTCGAATTTTAAATCGTTCATCAAATTTTTCCTTCTATATATTGGTTGTTTAGCTTGCTGTATGACTCGGCTGTATAACAGAAATTCCATCCTGCTGGTGCCACATCTCCAGCGAATACGTTGTAGTAAAATGTTGATTGAACCTAATACTAACCTAGAAAAAATATGATTCGATGACTCCACCAACCCAAAGACCACACTGTGCATTTTTAATGCGATCATTTTGCTTATTGATATATCCATTGATGCCAAAATGAGCCTTATCGCTGCACAAAATTTTTCTATAAAACAGCGTATCGAAAGCGAGTAGGTTTTTTGGCCATTCACTGAAATTTCGATGCATATTATTCGATTTAAATTCTTGCTCGAGCTGAAACTTGGAAACGTTCCAACCAAGATCTTTATGTAAAATCGTTCATTGAAAACTTGTGGGAAGAAGTGAAAGTACCTTTGAGGCTTAAAAAAAGTAACAACAAAGATGCATAGGAAGCGTGGAAAGCTGTTCCTTGGGCCAAGTACCAAACATTGGTTAACTATGCCCCGCCGATATCTGACTGTGATTTAAATAAAAGATTTATAACGAAGTATCTAATAATTTAAATGTATTCAAATTAAAAGCATTTAATAAAAAATTTGAATTTAACATAATTTATATGATAGAAATGAATAAACCATTTACATTCTGCAATTGTTCCTATTTTTTTTTGTTTTCACAACACATTTTCGGTTAAACATTGGAATATTTTTTTTCTTTTGTATTGAATTGTAGTTTTTTCTCTTTATTTTCTTATGGAAGGACCTCCAGCCTATATAAAAATAAGAAAAGTACTCCAAAGTTTATGAAAATATTAGTTTTCTTCGCATTTTTACGAAATACGGCAATGTGTCCCTATTACTTTTCACATGACTGCACATCCGTATCGTCTGCGATGGTTTCGCCACCTGATTTCTCATAAGTCAAAGATTTGTGTATTACACAAAAATATCGCTCAACCGATACATATGTTGCTAGCAAACATCGGTACAGTGGATTTTTACGTTTTCTAGCTTTAATAAAGGTCATAATAAAGGGATTTTGAAAATTTTCAAGGGATAGCTTTTCGAAATTTAACAAGTAAAGAAAGTCTAAAGTCGGTCTAGGCCGACTATGAAATACCCTAAACCCACTTTTCAAAAACAAAAAATTTTTAATGTAAATGGGCTTCTCCAAGGACGGATGAAGCCTATATTTTATATGCATTTAAATGTTGATGAAAAATTTACACATACCAAGTTTTATTCCTGTAGCTCACAGTTAATGCCTTTATTGTGCTTTCGCTATGGGAGGTGGGCGTGTTCATGGACGGATTACTTCCAATTTTTGAACACACCTTAGTTTTGGTATAAAATACATGCATACCAAATTTAATTTCTCTATGACAAACATACCTTACTTATTGAGTTTAAAACTTTTTGGGTTGTATGGGAAATAGGCGTGTCCGTAGGCGGATGACGTCCATTTTTCAAAACCATCTTTGTCTTGTCATAGAAAACATACGTGCCAAATTTTAGCTCTGTAGGTTAAACTGAGGCTTATTTATTGTGTTTTCAATGTTTGGGATGTATGGGAGGTGGGCGTGTCCGTGAGCGGATGACATCTTTGTGTTGGTATAAAACACATACATATCAAATTTTATTGTTGTAGGTTAACTATGAGCTGAGTTATGGAGTTTTCAATTTTCGCGTTGTATGGAAGGTAGGCGTGGCCGTGGGCGGATGATGTCCACTTTTCAAAACCATCTTTGTTTTATTACAAAAAACATATGTGCCAAATTTTAGCTCTGTAGGTTAAACAGAGGCTTATTTATTGCGTTTTCAATTTTTGGGTTGTATGGGAGGTGGGCGTGTCCGTGAGTGGATGACGTCCATTTTTCGAAAAAATCTTTGTGTTGATATAAAACACATACATACCAAATTTTATTGTTGCAGGCTTTTTATGAGCTGAGTTATGCAGTTTTACATTTTTGCGTTGTATGGGAGGTAGGCGTGTCCGTGGGCGGATTCCAAAAATATTCTATAGTGCAGATCCTTGGGTGCATGTGACCATGTATACCAAGTTTCATCCAATTATCTCAACTCCTTCTTCTTATCCTGTGTATACGGACAACACACAGACGGACGGACGGACGGACGGACGGACGGACGGACGGACGGACGGACATGGATAGCTCGACTCACGTGGTGACGCTGATCAAGAATATATATACTTTTCTATACCGTACTCGCTGCGTTCTATGCGTTACAAACGTTTGCACAAAGTTAATATACCCTGACCTTTCAGGTTTAGGGTATAAAAATTGGGATAAATGCGCGCATATGTATGATAAAATATGTAAATAAAAAATTAGTTTCTTTAATAGGGAAATGATAGGCTCGCAATAGGGAAATTATAGGGTCCTCCGTGAGTACTTCTTTAAGTTGCCAAAAGATAGGTTAGGTAAGGTTTATCCGGCTGTCGCTGTCTCTTTCAGAATAAATGAGGACCGTTTTCCACATGCTACATGATTCACACATGATTGTCGAGATCTTGCATATTGCCGTATCTTACCATCTGCAACTTACTGCTTGCTTGGATTAAGTTTCGAGGTTTTTGTATAATTCCTGTAGTGGAATAGTTACGTGTTCTATGAGATCTGATCTCAACCCGGCACCTTGCTTTGCTAGTTTGTCTGCCATCTCGAAACCCGATCGATGCACATTCTCTTTAAAGTGGTCAAAGCATCTAGTGCGTCATTGCTTGCTAGGACATTTCTGGACTTGACAGTATCGGAGCACATGGACGATTACTCCTTGGAATATACTAACTTCTCTGGGCCTTTAGAATGGATTTTTTTTAACTTGAGCTGACTTTTTGAATCAATGACTTTTTTTTGTATGTCGTGATAATTTAACCAGTTGATAACGCATTCCATCGTCATTAACATCAGAATACATCCAAAATTGAACCTTAAGTCAACGTTGTTTTATATGAATGTGCAGATATGTGCATTAACATTGTTATCGTTACCGTTAAAACAGTTGAAAAAAGTTTATTCCTAAAAGCATAAGTGAAATATTCAAAGTTTGGTTTAAAAACTGGTTTAAGCTTCCCTGCTGAGATTTAAATTTTTTATGAAATAAATGTTAATCAAGCTTTTGAACTTGTTATCAGCTTTCCCAGTTTATCATTATCAGATAGAATGTGGTTCCAGAAAATGAGTAAAATGCAGACGAAACTGAGTGAATTTCTGTAGTCATTGTTCCACAATATGTTTGTAAAGTTTTAGAACGATTTGACCGTTCTTGGTTTACTATTTGTTATTAACAAAAAGAATTACAAAATCGAGTACGCATAAGCAGTGGTTCAAAAAGTGGTTACAATGTTGGTGGTCACATATAAAGGTCCAATCTATACATGGCAATAAAATCTGCCATCTCTTGGTTGGTTTAATACTCGACATCTTTAACTCCATGTTAATTATATTGTTAAAAAAGAAAGCCAAATAACTCGTTCATGGAACTCAGGACTGATTATTTGCACTTGGATATATGATGATATTATTCTCTGAAGTATCATCGGCTGATGATTTTATTTCTTGCTTTGAAAGTTTGATGCTAGTTATCAGTGAACAGTGGAGTTTGCCTCTTTATATTATTCGCTAACAACATTATAAAGGGTGAGCCCAACTAAGCTTGTCTCGATGGTCTTGTTTAATTGGTTCTTATCCAGTATTACGCAAAACTTCATTTTATGAACTGACTTGCTTAAAAAAAAACTTGCATTGAAACTTTAAAATGTCCACCCATCTCCACATTAAATATACGTAGGTATTACAAATATCTAGACATAAATTTTCCATCTATTTCTACATTTAATATAAATATAAAAATATTCCCTTAACCATATGTGAAATGAATGCAAGCAATCTTATCTTAAAATATATTCCGAATATCTCAATATTTATTTTATTCATTTTCAATTTAATAATCAGATCAAAAAATAGATTTAACAAATAGCAATAAATATTTATGAAATACATATAGGACTATATAATTTTTTAAATATCAACTGCTTATATAATTTTTATTTTTTGTTATCTTTTATAAACATTTTTAAAAATAATTTCAAACAATTTTAAAAAGAAAAACTCAAAATGATTCAAAATAATTACAGTTAAATTTACTTCAAATGAGTATGATGTAATAGAAATCAAAAAGGAGCTGAATTAAAAATATAATTATAGATTATTTTAGTGAATGTTCTACAAATTACAAAAACAGCTGTAATAAGATTGATTAATAAAAATTAATTTGTATTAAAAATAATAGTAATAGAAACGTTAAAATTTGCGAATTAGTTCTTTTGTCAAGATAATACTACAGTTAATGCGTTAGGGTTTAACAAAAAGATAGTTTAAAGTATAAGTTTAATTTTGCATATTTAACAGATGATAATGATTTTGTTTAACATCAATTTATATAGTTAAGAATTTAAATCATAAGAAAATTATGAAAAATGTCTAAAATATTTTTGAAATTATGAATTTTTAAAACTAGGCAGTGTCAAAGATGTAACAGTTGTGTTATTTTTACTTAAAGCAATAAGATATTTAAGCGTATTTTACTCATTATTAATTGAAAACATTCCTTTCTGCAAATTTTGTTTTTTGTGTTTTTGTTGTCTTAACAAATTAAAATAAAACTTTTCGACAGTTGTCTGCGCCGCAACGACACGTAACCTTCTCGGCTTCCGATAAATTATTGTAATCGTCTCCATCTGAATCAGTGCGAATATAATCAAATGTCAGCTCTTCGCCAGCCTTTATAGTGCGAATTGCAAAAAAAGCCAAACGCGGCATATTGACGTCCAAGTTATTTATCCAGAAGGGGAAAACGGCCAAATTTGGATCACAGGAATGATTGATAAAGTGTGAAATATTGCCGTGCATGGCAGCATCGATTGTATAAACACTCTCTGCAGCTGTATTGTAATCCAAATCGAACAGATAGGTGCGTCCAATTGCATCGTACTGCTTTCCACGCTCATTGGCCTCTTCGGTCTTGATAATTTCGCCTACATACTCGCAAACAAATTCGCCCTTGCGCATTAAGTGCTCAGTTCGCACACCCCAACCGCAGCCGTTAGAAGTCTTAAAGAGGCACAGTGCATTTTTACGACCACGTTGTATGACACGGTTTACACAGTCCATGCTGCAAGCACATACGCGGTTACATTCGTAAATGGCTTCACCTGGGCGTATGCGTAGACGTCCATTCTTCTCATAAGCAAAGTAACTGTCCGCCATACGCGCGCAGCATTTACTGAGCGGTGCACAAACATCAATGCATTTACAACCAAAGGGTGGATGCTCCGAAACGCAAACTTCAGTACCAGGAAAACTCTCTTTAATATATTGAAATGACATATCCAAAACTTCCAAGTCGACATTGTTTTCAACTACCACAGGCGCTTGATGTTCCACTTCATTCATACGCTCTTGCCAATGCTGCAAATCATTAAGTTGTTTTTTACGCAGATAGTAAAAAGGCTTAAGAAGCATTGCTTCTATTACACGCTTTCGAATTAGCGCTGGTTCTCTCTGGTTGCGAGAATAAGCGTCACGAAATTGTGCCAGCAAAATTAAATCGGATTTTAGTAATAGCGGCTCATAATTATCAAGCTCTACCATATTCAACTTTGATGTTTCGAAGGCGAGTGAATCACGTTCAATTTCTGCCTCTATTTCTGACGTTATATCGCTTATGGTTATCTCATAGAACTCATACTGTTGCTCAATAAACTGTTCCAGCAATTTACATTCAAATAGATTACTTATTGATTCCCATGTATTTTGCCCCTCCGGATAGTTTAGCCATTTAACAAAGAAGACCGGCTTTCCGTTGACCGATTCCAGGGATTCAATGCGTTCCACAATATATTCGCTGTTTGTGTTATATTTACGCCGCTTGTTGTTGGGCACTGCAGCTCCATCGCCAGATGGTGTTGACGAAGCACGCCGCTTGGGTATCCGCGTAGTTGGCGTTTGTGTTTGCAGCTGCTTCTGTGCATTAAAAAATATTTGCTTGGTATGTGAATGTTTCTTTTTGAATATACGCGATTTTGTGCTAAACTCGCCGCTATAGTTTGATGCATTGTCATTGAAACTTTCGTAGCCGCTGCTGGGACTGGTGGAATTCCCACGCTGTACCGTGGACATGAATATATCTTGCTGCTGATTATAGTGGTAAGAATGTATGTCAAGACTCGACATCGAGCAGCCGAAATTTCGCTCGTACTGCAACCGTTTCAACTTAATATTTTCGCGAGCTTCGTATTCGCGCAGTAATTTAGGTGATTGGCTTATTTTTAAAAGGTGTTCATAGCTTATGCGTTCTGCAGAGTTTGTTTTCATTCATGTGAAAAAAAAGAAAAATAAAATATATTGTTAAATTGCTGGAGAAACTTTCGTCGTTTAAAAAATGTGAACAAAAAAAAAATAATTGAAAGAACGCATTATGTTGAAAATATAGAACAATAAATAACAGAAAAAATGTTCAAATAATTTAAATTACAAGAAAATTAATGCAAATGCTAACGATTAAGAAATTCAATTAAGAAAAGAAAAAAAACAGAAATCATAACAATAAACTAAACTAAAATTTATTAATCAATTTATTCCCTATCAATTATTTATTGAAATGCATTTAATTTCAATAAATTATTGAAAATTATTCCAGCAATTTATTTTTATTTATTAATTTTATTTTAAACTTTGCAGATCGCACGTCACTACATTATGTTAAGAGAACAGCAAAACTTTTACACAATTTGTACAAATTTATGTTTGAATTCTTTACAAATTATTAGTATAATAAAATTAAATAAATGATAGGGATAAGGTTGATTATTATTAAATGGATATTTTTCATTTATGTGAAAAAAACAAGCAAAATGCACTTTTAGAATAGTTTAGTTTGAATAAGTCTTAAATATTAATACTAAACTGATAATAATAACAATAAGAACTATTTATTAAAAAGAGAGTTCTAAAAACAGCTCAGCAAATACAGACTTAATTGTTTACTATTGTTTTCCATGTTTTTTTTTTTTTTTTTTGTTATACGATATACTGTCAAAAACTAAAGCAACGAACTTGTTATGAAGACTCATAAAATGAAAATTATGATATCATTTATTTTGAGGATAAAAAATTAATTACTGAAATGTATTTTTTATAGTAAAACTAATAGTTAAACTGCTTATTTTGTTCTGCATATCTGTTGTTTTAACAGATGTTGCCAAAGGCTTCGATAAGTTCAGTCACAATACTTGATATCTATACCTTCAACTATGGGGTTTCACTCTTACCTACTAAATTGAATTAAAACTTATTCATCAAGTCGGTATCAGCGAGTTTAAATTTACGGCTCCATATCCGTTCTATTTAGGGTAACCTCAGGGTTCCTTATATATATATCAATAACCTCCGCCAAGTAGTAAAATACTCTAAGTGCCTCCTATGCGCGGATGACCTACAATTATTACGTGAAATCAAGTCCGTTGAAATTCCATTTTCGATTGGTGCGAAACAAATCACTTGCTTCTCATCAACTCCAAATGCCAATATCTAATTTTTAACCAGGTTAATGTAGGCTATTGTGGGCAACTACCATATAAATTCTTTACCACTGGCGCGATACCTCTCTTAAAAAGATTTAGGAATTATTCTAGACCCTCAACTCAACTTAAGAGATTATATCGACTTCATTGTCAAGAAAGCGAATGCTAGGCTCGGCTTTCTAATGAGAAAAAGCAAAGAATTCAATGACCCTTACACCTTAGACTCTACTCAACGCTTATCAGACCTCACTTTGAATGCTGTTCCATTATTTTGAACCCTTCTTTACATTTACATTCTGAGCGTAAAACGAAAAAGCGCATCATCAAACATTTTTCTTAGAGATATCCTATATCACAACGTTGATTGCCCAGATCTACTGGTCAGGCTTACCTTCCAAATAACCGCGTCGAAACGGCTTCGGAGTTAGTTTAATTTCCATGAAACTCTTCATAGAACTGGCATAGAACTGAAGGAACCTTTAGCCAACAGCATACTTTCCTTAATATAAATTTTTTAGTAACTCTCGTGATCACTTCAAAAATGCTCTCGAGATTACTTCTCATCAGCCTTTTTGTGTAACTTTAATACAGCCCACTCTGTTATTTCTTCTATTCTTATAAAAATTTGTATTGTTATATATTAAACTACATTCAACCTCCGTTAATTTTTGTTTATCATAAAATACATTTAATACAACAACACGCTCAAGTTAATTTTTATGTTAGTTATGTAAGCAGGTCTTGTATAAAACTTTGTTTTTCTTTTCAAAATGGGACCATGTTTTACAATTGAGAAGCGAGAACTCCTCCTCAGTCATTTTAAAAATTGCTTTTCGCGGCGAAAAATTGGTGAGATTTTTGAGATTGAGTGACTTCACAGTCCAGAGCATCATTCATCGTTTTGTCCGGAAAAATAGAACGCATGATAAGGGCAGGAATGCTCCCAACAAAATTTTCAATTCAATGGACGAGCGCTATATTGTCCTTAAAAATCCGGGAAAACCCAAAACTATCAGCTCTAAAAGAGGCCATTGAAGGGTAGGCAGAGTTGGGTAAGTCATGTCAACCAGAAACTATTTGCCGTGTTCTTCGGAAGCATGATTATAAAAGTTGAATGGCGCACAAGAAATCCTTAATAAGCACAATAAATCAGAAGTACTTTTTAATATTTGCGAAGGAGCACTTGGATAAGTATTTAAGCTTTTGGAATACGGTAATATTTGCTGAGGAGTCCAAAGTTAATATTTTTAGATCAGATGGAGTCTCATATGTAAGGCGTAAGCCAAATACAGAGCTACAAACAAAAAATTTTGAACCTACAGTTAAACACGGCGGTGGAGCGTTATGGTGTGGACCTGTATGTGCTGGAAACCTAGAGTTTATTAAGACGACGATGGACAAGTCACATTATCTTGATATTTTGAAAGCAATCTTGAGAATGATATTTCAGAGAATCAGAGCATTCGTGATAATTACAGATTTTATCAAGACAATGCCCCAAAACATAAGTCGGGTATCGAACAGACAGGACTGATTTGGAGCTGTCCGCATGTTATGCAACCAACAGCAGTCTTCAAAACATAAAATATCAAACAAATCCTATCTCAAAACAGCTTTAGTTGAAGAATGGGAAAAAAATTATGCCGAATAATTACCCATAAACTGGTCGAATCCATGCCAAAGTATTTCTAAGTATTAAAATTGAATTTGTCCTCTAAGGCGAATTTTGAAATTGAATTTGTTACATTACTGAAATGAGCTGTGACTTTGTTTTTCATTGACTTTTTTGTTTTTAATTGTTAACAATGTAAAAAATAAATTTAACCATATTCGATGAGTTAAAACATCAGACTAACAACCTGCATTTATATAATTTTGATATCCTTTTTAGTTTAGTTGTCAAAGCTTCTTAAAGTTTTTGTAAGGTGCTGGTTGAAATAAGCTGTGAGCCACTGTAGCTCAAACAAAAACATATTTTTTAATAATTTTTTTTTAGAGCTTCTTGGCAAATAATTCATGAACAGGTTTGCTACAACAACAAAGTTCTTTGCTGAACAACCGAGCAGACTAGACCAACAAAACCGTGTTGTTTTCTGTAAAGTAACAGTTCTGTCGAGGATTCAGAGACCTACGTGTTGTTTGTAATGCCTGGTTTTCACTATGTCAATTTCAATGGTCAATTGTTGGCAGTCTAACGAAAAATGCCAACACTTGGTAAATTTTTTTCCGTTTGACAATGTCCAAATATAAGAAAAAATTATGTTTGCATAAAATTTGTTATTTATGTGATTTTTTTACACTTTTAACTTTCATGTGTAATCAAAAATGTCATAGTGAAAACCAAGCATAAGATAGTCACAATAGTATATATTCTTGATCACCATCACCACATAAATCAATTAGACCATGTCTGTTCATCTATCAATGTTATCTACCAATCAAAGTGCTTATATGAAAACGATAAAAGTAACGATATCTTCAAATTCATTTGAAATAAGAAACAATGAAATTTTTACACAAAAGTTTGGACCTTAAATATATTTACTCAGACACTAAAATTTTAATTTTGCAGACACAAAAGCAAATGAAATATAGGCCTATCTCTAATACAAAATAGCTATCAAAACGGTAAAATATCTTAAAAATGACATAAAAGTTAATCGAATCATACTTTAAAAAAATGTGCACATAAGCTTTGATTGTAAAAAATCACTCTTCTGAGAAACAAATATTTGTCCTTACCAAATTACTCAGGCACAAAAGTCTTAAGTATCAGACTCAATTTCATTTGAAAGCTAAGAGTTCAAAAAAAACTGTGAAGAGTAATGAAAATAAAAAACGAATCACATATTGATATTAAGCCGAATGCAAATGATCTTCAAAAAATGTATATACTTTACCGAAAATAGTATCATAACTGGCCTGAACCTGAGCTATAGTATACCCGAAACATACCCAACAACTAGCTCGAAAGTCGAAAGTCTATTATGTCTGACACAACAAACCGACGAGCGTATGAATAGGTGCCTACCCAAGATGTTCTAGAACTAGCACTTCTTTTTTAGTGCAAAGTTATGATATTACAATAAAAGCGTATTCATGTTATGAGTCATGACAGATGAAAGACATGTTTGCTTTAATTTTTGCCTATACTAATATTAAATTAGAATTAATATTTGTTGCATTACTAAAACTAATAAAAGTTTAAAATTACTACTTGATAAGCTTAGATTGCTATTTAGCTTGAATTAATTTGAATGGATTGAATTAGAACAATGCTTTAAGTATTATTAACGGTTTGAAATAAGCATTCATAATATGCACTAAGAATATAAATAAATTTATGTATATAAATATTATTTCACACTACATGCTATGCAGTTTACAAATTGAACTCACCAAGTTTGATTGTAATGTTCCGCTCAAGTTCGTTTTTAAAACGTACAGTTTGTACACCCGAGATGGCTTTTACTACAGTAGATTTACCGTGAGCTACATGACCAATGGTACCAATGTTAATGGTTGCTTGGCGCGAAATAACTTCTGGCGATAATGGAGTTAAATTACTTATATCCTGAAAGATAGAAAATATTACAAATAGGAATAAGGAATCTACTGAGTATATGATTAATTGTTTTACAACTTTGTTTTTTAGCGGCAATTAAGCACACAATAAGAAAGGAATAAACATCAAATCCAGACACTTGAGGGTGGTTGGCTGCATTTGCGTTTGTTATACAGACGTGGCACTTGGATAAAGTGTCGTTCAAGAAGTTTTCGATTCGTAGCATACAAATATTTTGTAGATGAATGCGAACACACATTTATTTTTCTGTCTAGATAGACGCCTTCAGCATGTGTATAACAATGCGCGGCACATATATTACATATATTTGTAATTCCTTTCATACAATCGACTTAAAATTCATTAAATAAACTCAATATAAATAAAAAAAAGACTCTTTAATCAAGGATGAGATTTAGAGTTTAAGGTTATAGTTCGAGATTGCATCAGAAATTAGCATTCCAGAGCAACTCCCAACACCCAAAATGACATATTTGTTTTTATGGACATTCATAGTTCCATAGGGTAGCCACGTGCAATAGTTTTTGCTTATTCAAGCTAAAAATCAGAAGCGCCGAGAATTGGGAAGAGCATTTGTTCTGTTAATTTCTTACTTAGGCATTTATGATTTATTCTGCAGACATGTTTGTGTGAAATAACTTGAAAATTTTTCGCCACCGCCAGCAGACATTTTTTTCTTTCCTTGCCTGCTTTCTTTGCGTTTGCTGTTGCATTCGTTGCTTTCTATTTTTTTTAACTTCCATTTTTCTCATACTTACCAAATTGCTAAGGTCCTGCTTTTGCAAATTGGTATTCACACCGATTTGATTTTCTACTGTTGTCATTTTTTATTAATATTTTGCGCAATTAACCGGGAAATTTATTAAAAATAATTCAACCTCAATACGCCTAAACATCAAAATTCGTCGGGCACTTTTAAAAGAATTGTGCCAACTTCACGCGGCACTCTTGGAGTCTGTGTGTGAACGGGTAAAACCTATTGTTAAGCGCGAGATAGCTATATTTGTACTGTCACTAACAAACGTTTAGTTTCATACTTTAGTGTGCTGTCAGATTGGCAGCACTCTTTATGTGATTTGTAAGGGTACTGCTTCAAAACTGAGAATCATTTCTGGGAACAAAAATTTTACAGCCATTTTACAGTCATCGAACTTTGTAACAATTTAGCGTTAAAATGTTTTTATTTGCTTTACTTATATGTATTTCTCTTTTTATTATCTATCTTTTTAATGTCTGGCAGACACTATTATCTGGCCTTTGTATATCTACAAATTCATTTCAAAATTCAACATCTGTTATGTTCGCCATTCTACGCTCAATTTATGCTTCTCTCACAAATTTCAATCGACGGACAAAATGCACTAACAATCGCATAAGACATGCACCCAAACAATCGTACATGCCGGACTGACCGAGCAATAAGCCAAACATTTTTGTCTTTTATCCAGGTACCATAACTAAGCAAGGCATATTTATCCAGGTAGTATAAAACGCAACTGCGCTGCCGACTTTTGGGAGTCTAATGTCAAAATCAAATAATGCTCACTCTTATTTACGAGTTGGGGTATTTTTTTGTTTTTCAGAGAAAAACTTTTCGGTAGCCTTTTCTAATTTTCGTATGTGTAAGCTTACAGTTAATTAATTTTTTAATTATTGAATTTTGTGCTTGATGTTTGAATTGTATTTTGGAGATATTGTGAAGAACAATTTTAAACTTTTGATATTAGGTGTAAGTTAATTTTAATTAAAAAATCCCCTTTTGTTTTGTTTTTGGTGTAGAAGCAACATTGCTCATTGTCATTTCTGATTTCGACATTATACTCCCATTCAGTTTTTTCTTATTATAGTACCTGGATTAATATGCCTTGTAATTAATCTAACAACCGACTGAATGGGAGTATAATGTCAAAAACAGAAATTACAATAAGGAATGTTGCTTCTGCACCAAAAACAAAACAAAAGGGAATTTTTTAATTACAAATAATTTACACCAAATATCAACAGTTTAAAATTGTTCTTCAAAATACAATTAAAACATCAAGCAAAAAATTCAATAATTAGAAATAAAATTAGAAAAAGGATATCATAAAGCTTTTCTCTGAAAACCAAAAAATCTCCCAAATCTTTTATAAAAGTGTGCATTACTTGATTTTGACATTCGAAGTCCAAAAGTCGGCAGCGCAGTTGCGTTTTTATTCATCAGGGGCTTTCGCATGGTCTAACATATTGGACGACAAAGTCGGATGGAAAACTAACGGAACAATTTGACAGACCTTTCGAATGATCCAACTTGTTGGACGACATCATTAATTGCAAACTCTCACGCAGAACACTTCGGCGCAATGTTTTAAAGGTAGAGGAAGAGATGGAAATGGAAAGGAAATATTTTTCTTTCAAAAAAAGGAAAATTTGGATATTTAAAACACATAAACGCGTGCATTTAGTGATTGTGAGTAATTTATATGCACTGATTGAACGTTGTTTACTCGCTGAAAATTTTTAAGAAGTGAAAAATGCAGCGTGTTGGACCAACATTCGTTCACATGTCCAACAAATCGGACGGACCGTCAGAAAAATCAAAAATTTTTGATATTCATCCAACACGTCGGATCGACCGTCGTTTTACCTTACACATGGTACTACTTGTAGTCCAACATGCCATGTCTATCCAATTTGTTGGACCATGCGAAAGCCCCTATCCAATTTCATTTTTAACACACGAACAATATAGCATGTGCGGCAACATGGCAGGTCCATCCGACATAAGGTATCGTTTAAGGTGCCCTAATAAATAACAGTAGACCCTAATCGAATGCGTGTTGCGTTGCGCTTCCTAGCGACCAGTGTGGCCATTTTAGCCTTTTCGAGGCTAGATTTAGCCTTTTTATTTGCGGTTTAGCCTCGAAATTTACGATTAAGCTTCGTGATTTTTTAGCCTTTTTTTACTTTGAAAACAGCCTTTTTTAGATTTGTTAACAATTGAAAAATTTGCCGATTAAATGCAACACTGTAAGGCAAAAATAAGTACACTTAAAAAAATACGGTAGTAAAATTTACTGCACAACGTGTATTTATTTTAAAAATATGTAGTTTTATTTATTTTTAAATACAAATGTAGTTATTTAATAACTTTTTACTGTATTTACACTTGAATAATTAATACTACATGATGTATTTATATGTAGTCAGTATTTGTTCAGATGTATTCATTTGTGAATACAAAAATACTTATTATATAAAAAAAAAACAATAGCAATCCGAGCCTTTGCTTTTGAATTTTTTTTTCAAATTTAAAAACAAACAAAATAAAGCAAAATGAAAAAATACTTTCACTTCCTTGTAAGTAATCAGTGTAATGTAATTCCTATTCCAGCGGATGGTATTTTTGCGATGCTGTACCAACTCTTCTAGCTAATTACAACGATGTGCTGAAAAGAACTTTGTGGACTTGACCAAGCGGCTAAGTTTCAACGAGCTGTTCATAAGTGTTCGAGCTGTTTTTATTTGTTTGTTGTAATATGTAATGAGTGACTTTTAAAACCTAATACTTTCAATATTGTTAATACGCTAATGACAAATAAAATAAATTGCAATAAAAAATAAAACATTTTTTTTTATAAATTCTTGTTCAATGTAGGAAAACGTACTACACATGTAGTGAAAATTACTACACATGTAGTAAACTTCTTTTAAATACTGCAAAAAAAAATGGGTTTTTTATTTTGTTTAAATAAATATGTAGTAAAATATACTACACTTGTAGAAAAATTAACTGCAATAAGCAGTTTCTATATTCTGTAGTAAAAATAAATAAACTAATTTAGTCATAATAAATACATTTTTATTTGGACGGTGAGCAACTACTTTACATTTGTTTTAAATACATTTTTATTTATTTTTACTACAGAATTTTTTTGAGTGTACACACTAAAAAATTTCCAAAATAAATTTACACCGGTGAGCGAATATTTAATTTTTTTACACCGAACGGTGTTTATTTACACCGCTTACCCAGTGTGATATGACAAACTTATCCGATCGGTGTAAAATAAGAAAGGCATAGAAGAAAAGCAACATGGAAATCACGTTAGCATTGACAAACAAATTGAAAATTGAAATTTAACAAGACTGAAAATAAAAGTCCATAATTATAAGTCATGTTCGTGGAAACAGTTCTGGCCAAAATTGACATTAAAGTAATAAAATAAAAAAAAAACGGTTTAAATAGAATTAAATCCAATCCAAATTTCGAGCATGAATGCCATTATATTTAGTACAACATTATTTTTAGCATTTTGAATGAATAAGTTAAAATTCCAAAAACACATATTTCCGAATAGTAAAAAATTATACCTTTCGCTGTTGAAAAAAAATCATAACTTTGCGTATTCTAAATAAACACCTGACAGGGTTTGAGACAAACATCCTTCGGATATTTAGTTATTAACACCGATCGGTGTGAAAAAATGTCCCCTTTCGGATATAAAATTCTAGCATTTTGACACGGTGTTTTTTTAACACCGAACGGTGTAGGACTCCCTGGAACACCGATCGGTGTAAAAATTCTATAGAAATTTTTTAGTGTGTAGTCATGAAAATTTGCATCTGGCAGCAACGCTGGGCCTTTTAGAGCTCTCTCGATTCACATGTAGATAAATGTTAGATCGATTTTTTTTCAATTGAAAATTCTCATAATGTTGTTAAGCCAAATATATTTTCTCATTTTGCAAATGAAAAGTCCAAATATTCCGCAGACGAAGTTACCTCGATTGAGCTTCAATGACGAAAACTATTGACACGTAAATGGTCAAGCCTGTCCTCTACAATTGAGTTTTGGGTAGAAGTAAAGCACTTTAAAAACTCGTTGAAAATCCTTTTTCTGAGCTCGTCAATTTGGTTTTCAGTTTCTTAGTTTTACCACTTAGTAACGATGAGGTTGAAAGAATTTTTAGTGCAATGAAAATTGTAAAAACTAAGCAAAGAAATAGATTTAAAATTAAAATGCCTAACTCGTTGCTTAATATTCGATGTTCACTGAAAAGATTACAAAAATGTTGTCATGACTTTGAGCTAACTGATGATCTCATACGTCTGTTGGATTCACGTAGTGCTTATGCAAGCTATAGTTTCTCCGATTTATCTGATGAAGAGGGAATAATTATATCTGAGATATAAACCATGTTGAAATAATATAAGTTCCTAGCACGACAGTGATAAATTTTTCAAACCTTCAATTTCCTTTCTTTTCCTTTCTCAATTTCCTTTTTCCAAAATTTCTCCCGAGAATTGGAAAAAGGAGATTCCCATTTTTAAGGCTCAAGACATTTTGGAAAATTTTAAACAAATTTGTTCATCAACCGTGAATATTCATGAGTGTTTTAAGTTAAACTTTTAACATAACATGTGATGTCGGTATCCTGCTGTCTTAAAAATGAGAACTCCCTTTTACAATTCACATGAGCAAATATTCTTAATAGGACTCAATATACATATACATCAATGTACATCAATTCAATATACATATTATTTTCATTTATTTTTAAATGATGAAATGAAAGTTAATGCAATGAAAAGTTAGTTTATTAAATGAAAAGTAAGTCATTCTGAATTAAAAAGGCTGGTATTATTTTGCTTTATAAATATATACCATATGATTTTTTGCTTTTTACAAATTTGTACCTATGATACTGATGTACCTATATTAATGATTGTTATGTTAAAACGAACATAAAACTTGAAGTTGTATGAAAAATCTGGATTTTTTTAGCTTCTTTTTTCAAAACTTTTAGCTTTTCTTGACTTCTTTTTTTGGCCAATTTAGCTTCTTTTTTTCAGGTCGTGGCCACACTGCTAGCGACACGCAAATTTTGTATACGCTTAGCCTAAACAAAAGCGCTGCGTACAATCGAAAACATATTTGTTCCAAGTCGGAAAAATCGTAAGGTGCTTACTTAATAATTCATGTTTTTCTTTAGCTTATGGTGGTGAAAACAGGATCATGCTGAAGTAAGTATGTAGTTTGTTGTTTAAGCCGATCATGTCTTCGTGTGATCATTTCCATAAGTACATTATTGCGTAAAGCAAGAGACATGGAGTGGTATGATGACATAACGGTATTTGACTATCGTTACGAAGATGTTAAAAAAAATCCAAAAGAAAAAAACGAATAAAGAACAATCTTATGGTGAACGGCGGTGTAGTAAGATCATTCGTCGTTGCGCATACAAAAATGGCTATGTGTAAAAATAAGATTTTTTATTTATTTTACTGTTCAATAGTCATACGTATGTACAATTATATATCTTTTCTATAAAAATTACGATTTAACCCTTCATTTACACCTTCTTCGCAACGGAAATTGTAAGCACTGCTTCCGTTTACACTTACAAAAAAAGGTGAACATAAGCCACAACTTACAATTTCCGTTGCGAAGAATGTTAAAATGGATTATATGCACGTCGTATATCAATACAGTACGGGTGCCTTACGCTGTCATGCATACATCCTGCTTATTAAATAAAGTGCATAAACCCGATTGATTCCGATTGTCGAAAGTACATTCTCTGCACTTTATTTTAGTAAAGGGTCACGTAAGCACGTATGATGCATATCATGCATTACAAAAGGAAGCTTATAGTGGCGATCATGCCTGTGTTAAAGTAATGGGCATTTGGTATTGAAGTTTTCATGCCCTGATATGGGATGAAAAATAAGTAAAGAATAATTCATTATGTAAGGATGGATTTTCCCACTGGGTTTTCCTTGTTGCTTTTATGTGTTTGTTGCTCTCTGTTCGAATATTTTTGTTTTATGCAGCCAACTTCACAACCGAACGCACTGTCAAAATAGGAAATTCGAATCGAGTTGCGCTAGTGCGTTGTGCATTTCGGTAGGCTTCATATAAAATGTATGTGCATGAACCAATTCTGATAGAAGCGCAACGCAACACGCATTCAATTAGGGTCTACTGTAAGCAAAATCAAACAATTTTGACATTTTATATTTAGTGCTGTGACAATTGAGAGACACAAAAATTTGCAATATTGAAAAATGTCTGAAATTGAATCAAATATTTTGTTATTTAAAATAGTAATCACTTTTATTTAAATTTAACTGTTGGATTCTTTATCAACTGAAATTTTAATATTAACTCTTTATCAACTTTACAAACTGAAATTTTAACATTAAAAGAATACATTCGCGAGTGAGATTGTTCATTACAGAAGTTGTACATAACTATTAAGAAGAGGTCACAATGTTTTTGTAATTAATTAATTGTTGGATTTATTTCAATTGTCTTGTCCAAGATTAGTTTTGATTTACGTGTTAGTCGGAAAAGTCATAATAATATTAAAAACCTTCATTGTAAATGCGTTGATAGTCGAAGCAACTAACAGTCAATATTATATAAAAAATGTTGAATTTTCATCAGTTATTTGCAATCAACCACATATCTAAAATTTAAAAATAAAATTTTAAGATAGCCATATAAAATCAACCAAACTTTATTTTATCTAAGAAGATTTTATTTTAGTGGTCAGAATTGTTTTAAGAAAGGAACACAAGAATTGCCTGACCTCAAAATTCAATGGAATCTGGTAACCAAGTCGACTGTATTTACACTGACTTTAGTAAAGCATTTGATAAATTACCTCATGATTTAATCTTATTCAAACTAAAGTTAATGGGATTTCCACATTATTTTGTATGCTGGATAAAATCGTATTTGACTGAGCGTTCTTATTAAATACGATTCCAAGGGGTGTTGTCTTCAGAATTTATTGCTGAATCAGGTGTTCCTCAAGGTAGCCACCTTGGTCCACTTCTGTTTGTTTTAGCAATTAATGACGTCACACACTTCATTGAACACTCTCGTCTGCTGAATTATGCAGACGATATGAAAATATACAGAAAAATAAATACTAAAGATGATTCTAACCTACTCCAGGCTGATCTGAAATCCTTTGAAGTTTGGTGTTAAGTTATCGCTCAACAATCATATTGATAATATATATAAAAAAGCGTCTTCAATGCTTGGATTTATAAAACGCTGGGCCAAAGAATTCAATAGCATGATTACAACTACAACGTTGCAATTGTGCGTCCTCAGTTGGAGTACGCAAGTCAAGTCTGGTCCCCAAGTTATAATGTGCATGTTGAACGAATAGAGAGGATCCAAAAAAGTTTTGTTCGGTTTACTCTAAGGGGCTTAAGTGGAACTGATATTTTAAACCTTCTTCCTGATGAGGATCGTTTAAAACTATTAAGAAAGCAGTCACTTAGTGAGCGAAGGAGGTCCGCAGATATCGTATATTTACACCAACTCATCACCGGTGTTTTCGATTCTCCTGAAATTCTTTCTCTCATTAATTTGAATCCTAACCGTAGAAGCACTAAAAACGCTAACACTTTAATTTATTTACCTTTTAGTAGAACGAACTATATGTTAACTGCTCTTTTAAACCGCATGAGTACTTTTGTTAACAACTGTAGCGTTTTTTATGTTAACTTGTCAAAAGGTCAACTCAAAAGTAGATTAAAAGCTATTCTGTAATTAGATCTATGTGTGCATGGTTAGTAGTTACCATGCCACTGCTTTGGATTGTGGCTTCAAATGAGTTAATGCTGAGAAAGTGCGAAAAAGCTGTAGTAGCTAAACTCTTTTTGTTATTGCATGTAATCAAAGGAGAAATTTTCAAAACGGGCAGAAAAACTGTAGAATTTCTCGGGAAAAGAAAACTCCATACGTTCCGTTATGATTAACAAGGTTCGTTCATAAATTACGTTACCAATATAGGGGGGAGGTAAGTAACAATAGCAGATAAGTAAACAATAGGGAGAGGTGCCTGAGATACTGTAACGTGACCAAAAATAACCAAAAATAAAAAACTCGAAAAAATTAAAATTAATAACACCAAATCATTTAAAAACGTTTTTATCCTTACATCTTCATGTTTGACCGTCTTAATATGTCGGTTAACTATTGACAATAAGGGCATTATTACCACGTTTATCTGGCACGTTAAAGCGCATTCATTTGTTTCGTTTTGTCACAGTACGGTTTAAAGTAGAGTGTTTATACACAAACACTGAGTCGGTTTCAGTGAAAGCGATTGTAGATGCGTTTTCACAATTTGACAAGTCAATGTGCATTCTCTCACTGTGCTCAACAAAGTTTGACAGCTAGAACACTGAAAAAGATTTTCAGAATGAGGTCTTATTGAATCGCTTTGAAACTTTCAAGATGGTTTAAAGTTCTGTTTATGCAATGGTTTCAGTCGAAACGACTTCAATCATATCAACTTTAAGCGTCGGATAAACGTGGTATATTTCTCATTGCTTGCTTTTCGGCAGTTGTTTTTTTTTTGCTCGTTTATATTATTTTCAGTGATTTAATTTTTAGAGGGCCTAATGAGAATCCTCGGTATAAAGAAATTATATTTCATACCATTGATTTAAAAAAAAATTATTTGGATGCCACTTTTATAATCACATATTCACCTGGCCGGTCTACTTTCAACAGGGTAGAGAGGAAAATAGTTCCTCTTGGTAGAGCTGGGTAGAAAAAACATCTATGAATTGAATGTATGAACGAATGAAGGTGATATATCGCAAAATTCTAATATCGATAATAGTTGCACATTTATACTGAAATCGATAGTATGCACAAGGTGTTTTTGTTTTTATGTTTAGAAGAGCGGCTCACAGAGCTATAGTGTACGACAAAAATACTCTACTCTGAGTGTTTTCAGAGAACTTTGGCTTAATAAAAAATCAAAACGTGTATCAAATCTCTTAGCTGCCATATAAAAATATTTTTTGTTAAATCACGTTCTCACAGTCAATTTCCTTACGCAAGAAAAGTTGGAAGCTTACCAGTAGTGGTATTCCAAAACAAATTCCACTACAGCTTTTGTTGTAAATAGTAATTTACTTGCAATTTTAGTTAATGCGAGGAATAAAAGGCATATTTGTTCAAACAAATTCTTGACGTTCTCACAGTCAATTTTCTTACGCAAGAAAAGTTGAAAGCTTACCAGTAGTGGTATTCCCAAAGGACTAAAAACTATTTTCGATGACGTTAACTTGCAAAAACTGCCATTTTCTATTAAAGTGGCACTAACAATGATATCGACAACGATTATTGTCGTTAACGTTTTAGGAATTCCGCTACAGCTTTTGTTATAAATTGAAATTTACTTGCAATTTTAGTTAATGCGAGAAATAAAAGGCATATTTGTTCAAATTTGCATACCCTCGTTGTGCTACGAATGTTAGCAAAAACTTGATCAATCTGCTCTTAACACTCTCTAAACAAAATAAAAACACGAAAAAGTTTGAAAATCTTTTTTATATCTAAATAAAAGCCGCTTTACCTTGTCCTACTGTGTGTTACGACATGTCAAAAGTTTTAATGTTTCATAGAATGTGGGATGTTGTTTTGTTTTTAGGCTTGTTTCTAATTTCATCACACATTCTATCCGACCACACTTAGAAATAGATAACTATAAATTTAAATTTGATTTTTTTGTTTTTTGTGCACAAAAAACACTTTTGACGCTTATTACAGCAATTAGATTGCGATTCTTTTGGATGGTACTTAAATTTGTTTATACTATAAAATCAAACAATTTTATAAAAAATGTGATGCGATTCTGTGTTAAAGTCATGAAATATGAGTTTCTTTATATAAAAATTGAAAATGATAGTGTGAAATTCGGTTATACCTTCTATCCCACTGTGCGTTTAGACCGCCTGAACGAACGAAAAACTCATTGCGAAGAATTTAATAAATAAATTAATATTATTATTTTAATATTTATTTATTTTCCTTAACAATATTCTACACTATTAGCTATTGTATGAAAAACTATATAATTATTACTATTATTATATTTATCTTACAACAATTAAATTCCAGCGAAAATTAGCAGAACACGTTAAAAACCATAAACAAACCTTGAACAGTAGTGGAATTCCCAAAAAATTAACGTTACCATAACGTTAACTTCAACTAACAGCATTCGTAATTTGCAATACCGTTAGTCCTATTCCCAAAACTTCACTTAACGACACTTTTAGTGAAAAAATAATTCACAATGAAAGTCACAAACAACGTTAACATACATTGAAAATATGGCAGCACTGTTCATTTTGACAAGTAAAACAACAAAAAAATAACAATTTTTTATTAGAACAACAACAAATAAACACAAAAAGAAGAAAACAATTATTATATAAGCAAAAGATCGACAAGGACAACAGCAGAGCAGTAAAACTGCTAAATTTTTTCTGGAACTTGTCCGAAAACCCAAAAATAAGAAACAACAATTTGATGCAATTTAATTATCACATAAATTATATTATTTTCTATTATATTTCATGTAATAAACAACAAAACATTAATAAAAAAAGATAATATAAAGCTTAACATAGAAACACTTCACTCAAAACTTGCTTAACGTTATTGTTTATCAGTTAACGGCGCCTAAATAATCGTGGTTAAGCTTGCTACAAACATCTTTAACGAACTGTCAAAGTTAGAGACAAACATTGCTTGCAAAGATGTTGGGAATACCAATTAACAGTAAGAGTAGCTAAGAGCCAGTTAACGATAATCAAAAGTGTCGTTAACGCGTTTGGGAATTCCACTACAGTATTGCTTTGCATTGTTTTGAAATTAAAGTTATTACGAATTTTGGTACTTTTCGAGATTTTTTCTTTTAAGCTACTCCTTTTGCTACTTTTCTGTTTTTAAAAACAGCGCAACACCGGATTCGCACAAAAAGAACGAGCGACGGCCGAACAGTCCGAACGAAAGAATTTTCGTTCGTTCGCCCTAATTTACTGTTTACACCGGGCGAACAGCGTTTGCGATGGATTTGTAGCGAACAAATTCCGTAATTTGAACGCTCGCTTTCTCGAACACATACAAGCCGCCATATTGCTTGTCACACGAGTTCCAGATGTGAAAGCCACAATACGTATGCATACTACTCTGCAAATTCAAGCATAAAAAGTGCACGTGTAAGCATCATGATTGATGACAGTCCATAACAAAAGTGATGCCAATTCGCATTAGCAATTTCGCCATTTTTGTTGTATACTTTGACATTGACTGTTCTTTTTTTTGTTAATGCAAATTTTGTACAAAATTGTTGAAAGAATAGAACAGAGCGGGGCCGGCATTTTCAATTCATTCTTTACCAATACTTTGCAACAGTTGTATCAGCGACAGTTTGCTAATTCAGTGTTCTAGAAAGAAAAGAAAGCAAGGGAATATAAAAATCGAATAACGCCTGTGTGTGGTGCACTATAAAAAGTTATATACCTAAGAAATTATAAGAAGACTGTACATTTTTGGTGACGCCAAAAATAAACTATTTTATTTATTCTCAACTCAAAAAATGTCCAGTATACCAAGTAAACGTGCAAAGCTATCAAACGATGCAGGCGACGGCACCGCAAACGCGCCCAATGAAGAAGAATCGGAGGCGCTGGAGCTGATAGATGCTTGTCAAAATGAAATTGACGCACTCAACGAGAAGGCAAGCGAAGAGATTCTAAAAGTGGAACAGAAATACAACAAATTGCGAAAACCATGCTACGAGAAACGCAGCGAACTGGTCAAAAGTATTCCCAACTTTTGGGTTACGGCGGTAAGAGCAAAAATGTGATTGATTGGTGGGAGCCTGGCAATGAATGGGGCACAACATACAACAATTACCGCAACTAAATTTTCTTAAAACTTCTAATTAGCACTATTAAAAAACTTTTTAATTTTTTCGAAACGCTAAATATTTCTACTCGGCTAGAAATTGTCGGGATTAAAGTACAAAATAGGGATAAATACAAATTTTTCTGTACTCATAAATTTTTCTATTTAACTTGTTTTGTACTCTGTTGTGTAGTCGGCCAAAGCGTGGTGCTTTGTGTACACACACAAATTTTTCACAGCATAGTTTATACCTAGTTCTTGCCTACTGTATTGTTGGTGATGTTGCTGTTGTTGTTTTTATTGCTTAAGACAAAAGCGCAGCCAAAATTGCATTTTGCGACATTCATTTAATAGCATAGAAATATTCTATGAAGTGCTTAAGAATTGCGCATAAATTAATATTTTTCTTCAAACAATTTCAGTTTATAAATCATCCGCAAGTTTCTGGCATTTTGGACGAAGAAGAAGAAGAGTGTCTTCATGCTTTGACCAAATTAGAAGTGGAGGAATTTGAAGACATTAAATCTGGCTATCGTATTCACTTCTATTTCGATGAAAATCCTTTCTTTGAAAACAAAGTTCTCACTAAGGAATTTCACTTGGGTTCGGGAGGTAAGATAATCAGTTTAAGTTAAATTTGTTTTAAATCATTGATATAGCAGAAAGTAGCAGACTTTTTAAAAAAGAAACTTCTAAGAGATTTTGAGAGCGATTTTTTTTTTTAAGTTTCAAGTGAAATGATTTTAAATATATAAAATGTTATAAGAAAATCCTTTTATTTTTGTTTGGTTATGGGGTTAAAAAAATAAATTGCGTTCAACAGTTCAATAGAAGCACTTAAAGTAAATGACTTCCTCGGAAAATATTCTTCGCAACCGAAAAATCAAAGTTTTTATCTACTTCACTTTCATGAGAAACTAAAAGAAATTAGGTCGTTATATCTCCTGAGGTCACTTATAAGAGATAAACGAAGATTGAGAAGGGCTGCGCATACAGATAGGAGTGACTGTCCGATAATGCAGCAAACAATTTGAAACAGCGTTTTGTATGAACTGAAACAAGCGGCAACTGCTCAATTTCTTATGAATCGTGATCCATTGTCAACAACTTATGGTCACAGCCTTTGGTCACAAAAAACTTGAACGACCTATCAAAAAAAATATATATTTTTCGAAGAATGTTACCGGTCTTAGAAAATGCGCTATTATACCTGAACATGCAGTTTGGATTCAAAAGAGCACACGATACTCCCGAACAATGCCACAGAATCGTGAACTTATTAATTGATGCGCTGGAAAACAAAAAATATTATAATGGTGTATACTTAGACGTTCAGAAAGCTATTACGCTGGACATTTATATAAAATAAAAAACTACTTTCTGCTTCCCATCTCCTGCTATTCAAATCTTACTTAAGTGATCGTAGCTTACTTAAAAGTTAATGAACCAAATTCTAATATATGTTCTATAACTGCTGTTGTCCCGCAAGGAAGCGTTTAAGGGCCAGTTCGCACCAATATTTTCACAGCTGACTTGCAAGTTAACGCTGATGTCCAATTTGCAACTTTGCAGATAACACGACCATAATAGCAATATGCCTGCAGAAGTTTGTTCCCTAATGACAGCCAAACTTGATAAACTTGAAGAGTGGTTTAAGAAATTGAAAACCATGGTAAACTCCGATAAGAGTGTACAAGTAAGTTATGCCTTAAGAATAGGTGACTGCCTGCCTGTCACACTTAATGGCTCGCAACAACGGCATAGCGACAATTTTAAATATCTTGGTCTTCATCTTGATCGCAGAAAGAACCATATCAAAATTAAACAAAAACAACTTAATATCAAAGAAAATAAATTGGAAAATATTAAATTTTATAAATAAATACACTAGGGATTCAAATGTGGGGTACATAAGCAAATCAAATATCAAGACTCTTCAACGCTATCAATCAAAAATGTCGAGAAGTATTGTTAAAACACCACTTTTGCTCGAAATGATAAAATTCATAGACTTAAATATTCCTTCTAAAAAAAAGTAAAAAAAAATTTAAAATTGCCCTCTGTCGCTTAAAAACGCTTCCACATTTAATTGTTCGCTACATAGCTACATATATTAATAACAATAAAAAAACATAAAAAAAATAAGCTATTTACCTCATAGATAAGCTACAAAATAAATTTAAAACATTGAAAAAAAGTTGGCTCCTGTCATTCTTTTAACAATGTTTAACCCAAAACGAAAGTATGTTGAAACGAATGTGTACTCTGTATGTCGAGCTATTTTTAAGTCTAAAAAATCATTTAACTCAACCAGCATTTTCATCCAATTTAAAATTGTTTTATTTTCCTTACTTCCTTTACTAGCAACTGAAAATAGTGATTGTCCTTCATCGACGAGCACACCAATTCAATGGAAAGAGGGAAAAAATTTGCTGAAACAATTGCTATCGAAACCATTCAATAACAAAAAGAAGAGAAATTCTGAATACAAAACATTCTTCGATTGGTTCACTGACAACAGTGATCCTGTCAACGATGAAATCGCTGAATTAATTAAAGATGATCTGTGGCCAAATCCCTTGCAGTATTATTTGGTACCTGATATTGAAGTTGAACCTGAAGATGAGGACGAAGACAATGAGGAAGTTGAAGATGAAATCTCCAATGATGATGATGTCGAAGAAGAAATCTTCGATGATGAAGATGCCGAAGATTATTAAATACATACAATTTTTAATAAACGGTTAATAACTAAAACCGTTTTTTCCATTTAAGATGCCAAGTAAGCGCTCTCGTTCATGGTTCGGTAAATCTCTTTTTTAAATAAGAACACACACAGATGCATACATAACGATCATTTGGAAAAATAACTTCAATGAAAACCATTTAATATTTTATATAATTTGATTGGATATAAAATAAGCTTAAAAAAAAAACACTTTTCACTCCGATGTTAACGGCATAAAGAAAAGACGTCAGAGTTGTTTAATTTTATTGGATTTTTCGAATTTAGTTTCTTGGCAATTGAATAAACTGTTCAAATAAATTAAATAAACATTAATTTAACAACCAAACCTTATTTCTCAATACCTTACAATATCAAAACTTGACTAGAGATTTGTATTAGGAAAATGCTATTTTTGGTGAAAATTTAGATGTTTATGAAGAATATTAAAATTTATCTTAATATTAAATATGGATTAAACATGATTGTAGGTAAGCAAAGAACTGGAATGCACATTTTTATAATTCGTCATAACATTTTCGAATGTTTGACAGAAATGTTGACACCAAATTTAGGTGTATCATATGTAACCTTACCCTAGTGTAAGAAACAACAAGGGAATGGTTTTAGAGAGAAGCTTTTATTAAAATTCCTAAATGATATAAATCTTCTAACTTTCAACAAGATACAGTGTAGTTTGGCTTTTTAAAAGATAGAGTTCCTCAGTTGTATACATAATCCTATTTTTAAGCGGTTCTTTTATGCGCCGCTTTTTTAAACGCAGTTGCTCAAAGGTTTCCAATGACCTTAATAAATGTACGAGGTTTTCTATTTTTGTGTCAGTGAACTAATTTGTTGCTTTTTGTGTGATAATAATGTTGTTTTTGGTCTTGTTTTTAATAAATGTGTAAATTTGCCTTTTTGGGAAATATTGAAAAATCTAAAAAAAATGAATATGTTTGGAAAATATCAAAAGCTTTCAGCTCATTCAAAACCTATTTCAGTTCCTCGAGTTTTATCGTGTGAACAAGTCATATCTAGTAATCTAAAAGCAACATTACTGATATGCGCGTCATCTGTATCTCATTCGGTTGATGTATAATACAGGCTTCAAATCTGCGTTCTTGTGTGCCACATGGTGGCCATTTCCACACAGGTTCAATAGTTAAGAAGCTAGTTCGGCAGTTTGGCACTCTAGCTGGCTTGTTGACAAAAATTGTTGATTTTCTGTATCCAACAAAGCTAATAAAGTAAAAAAAAAACGTTTCTAAAACTAAAGTAGCGGAAAGTTATACATACAACATGTTGACGACACGTTGTGTGTCTTCTGAACGGTTATTTTAATTTTCTGTAAACACTTTCAAAAATTGACTTATTTGAGCGCGAAAATTTTAATAAATATTAGATACTAGCTGACCCGGCAAACGTTGTTTTGCCTTCAATTTTTATTTTCACTGAAAGTGTGGTTCCGTTGCAAAGTCGTGGCGGATTGATATTTAGAAGAAGAATGGTAGGTGTACTGAACCGACATATCAAATATTGTTCAAATACCGTTAACCGCAGCTGAAATAAAGTATTTTTTTATTTTTGATAGCTGATCCGACAGACGTTGTCCTGTTAAAATTAAAAAAAATTTGTGTTTGTTTTGTGAATTTGTGAAAAGCTGTTGCAAATGTGTAAAAATAGTAAAAAAGGGGGAAAATACGTTTTTTTAAATGATAATTTTTATTCATATAGGTTTGGGGTATATTTGATTTTAAAATAAGTACAATGAATCTTATGGTGTTTTATTTACATTTTGATTGAAAGATCTAACCAATTAAAAAAAAAGAAATATTTGTTCGATTGCTTAACTGTGATATAGCCCGTTTCAAAAGAGAAGAACATTTTTTAGTTTCATTTTTCGATGCGCAGTGAGAAATTATTTTTAAAGCTAGAACCATAGTACAATAAGCAAGGTAGCTGCAGGGCTATCAATCCTCTCTCGCTCAGAGTCAGAATTGTCAAATTCAATACAAATAATTTTATGTCTCGTTTTGTTGCTCTATTTCGTTCAGTGATTTTTGACAGTTCTGACTTTCGGCTCTCAGCCCTGCGGCTACCTTATTTGTTGTACTATGGCTAGAACATTCTTTAGAGCGTAATGTCTTGCTCTTTTTGTACTGTTCGCTGAACTTTATGCTTTTTTTGAGTTTTTTTTTACTATTTTTCTATATATTTAAATGAGCAAACATTCAGAACAAATGATCGCACAAGTACGGTGTTGAACCGACGGCTTGCTGCAACCTGCATCTTGAGAGAGATCTCAAATACAAATTACATAAAAAAGAAATTATTTTCTCAAGAAAAAATTGTGAAGTGAAATTTTGGCTAACAAATTATTTTTCGACGCCCACTTTTTTTTTCAATTTTGATTGGTTGATTTTGAAAAATAAAATTCAGTAGGGGAGAGTGGTACTAGTTGTCACAAAATTTTAATGAACCGCTGTAACTCCCACAAATCAAGCAATAATGGCACTGCAAAACTTGTAAACATAAATTCAATCTTTTATTCTTCAATCCTGATGTGAATAACATATATTATTTTAAAATAAATTAAAAAATTTCCTTGATAAAAAATTTAACTCGTCTGTGACAAGTTACCCCACTCGTGGGGTAAGTTGTCCCAATGCGTAGTCCCCGTTGTCACACTTCTTAATCGTCATTGCTGCCACACTCCGAAACACAATTTAAACAGCAATGTATTAAACTATCACTTTCAATGCATTATGTGCACAACGTTTGCATTTTATACATTGACGACAATTATTATTGGATTTGACACTCGACAACGATCTACACAAAGTGAATCCACGTTATCTTCATTGATACTAGCTGTATTCGGCATGCATCATGATATCTGAAGATGTCCGACCTCAGTTTGTAAGTCGTTTGCGATTTCTTGGCATATTTCCTTAATTTCAAATAAATCATAGAATACTTTCAAAATAGTTATATGAAATTATATGTGACAACAAGCCCCACAAGTGCTGTGACAACCTGTACCATTTGGGAAAAAATGTTAACAATGTTCTGTAAATTTAAATATAAAGTTTTATCTTAAAATTCATAAGTATTTGCAAAATATAATATTAATTGTACTTGAAATTTATTTAAAGTTGAATATAACACACTTCTATTTGTTTAATTACAAAATTTAAAAAAATATAAAAATGCACAAATCCAACTTAGTTTCTTAAATTTCTTTTAATTTTTGCAAAACAAAACTAACGGCGCTAAAACTTTCTTGGGATGCTAGACATTGCAATAGCGTATAGATGGCATTGATATTCCATGCGATAACGTGTTGAATCAAAAGATATCGGCGTTGTGACAACTACTACTTGAGACAACGGGGACGAGTCTCCCCTACTTCCGCAGTTGCGATGAACAAAAAAATTCAGGAATATACATTAATTTTTTTTTCATTTATTTTTCTGCTCAGAGAATATTCAATTTTTTTTAATGTCGACCAATCAGAATGAAGAACGCTCTCAAAATTATTTTCTTATTCTCAAACATGCGCGAAAATGTTCTTCTCTTTTGAAACAGGCTATAACTAGTGTTCGACCGAAACCAAAATTTTGGCCGAAACCGAAACCGAAACCGAATTTCGGCCATTTTTCGGCCAAACCGAAACCGAAACTGAATGGTTACATGAAAATTGTTTTAAAAAACAATTAATTTTTTTAATTTTTTGTTAAAAGCTTTCAAAAACATTACAATTGAAACAAATTATAATAACGTAAATAAACAATAAATATTCTTTTGCCTTTATTCATAAAAATTTACGAGCCTCTTATAAAGCCTTTACAAAAAAAAAAATTTCAAAAACAGTATTCATAAACGTTCAATAACGACAAAAATCTATAATAAAGGTTTCTTAAATGAGTAACCTTTTTAAAATTTTTACTCTAATCTGAGTACAAATATTGTCGAAAATACTTCAAACTGTTTCAAAAAGTATGAAAACATGGCAAAACATTTCAAAATATTGAAAATAAAAATAATAAGTGACAATTTTTTCGGAGAAGAACATAGATTAAACATTTTGTTGACTGTGTGCATGTCAAAATATTGATAAAATTGTGACAAATAAACAAAAAATTATTGAATTTATCAAATTCACAAACCATTATTGACACTGTTCCCATTACAAATTGAGAGGGTTCCTATTTTAACAAATAAGCTGAGACAATATTTTTGTGAATAACAAAATTTTAAAAAGCATTTTATCTCTAAAAAGCTTTTTGACTATTGAGCACTTTAAATCTGTTTTCAGATATTTTTATGAATAAGACCGTTTGAATATTTATGTTCAACTTTAAAATAATAAATAAAGAGATCATTTTCATACCAATTTAAGGAACTTTTTAGTATTTAAAATTAAATAACTTAATATTATAATCTAAAAAAAATCTACATTTATCGTTTTTTGCTGGACCCAACCCACACGGTCAATCAAATGACTGAATTTCACGTTTTTGTTCTACTTAACACCATAAAAAATTTTGATGAAAGGGAACTCACATCTACCATTGAAATATATGTACGCACCGAATTAGTAGTGTCCGATCAAATATTCGGTTTCGGTTTCGGCCATATTGATGCCGAATAGCCGAAACTTATTAAAAGGGCCGAAACTGGCCGAAACCGAAATCGAATATTCGGTCGGACACTAGCTATAACATAATTTAGTTTATTGCAATGCTCTGTGATACACAACATTATTTGTTTTGTTATCTTGAGCGAAAACAAATAATGCTGATGGTGTTTATGGTGGCAACTGACCATGCGAGAAGCTTGGATTTTCAAGGTTAATACCTCAAACACGCAATGACTACCCTTGAGACTTGTTAATTGTAAGTGAAAACTGCAAGTGTTTAAAATCAAATGGCATGTCGGTCGGAATCATTGGGATCCGTGGTATCAAAACGTCTTCACCTTTGTACTTTCCTTTAAGTATTGTTGCTTCGATGACGTTATTCATCAGGTTTTTTACCGCACGCCGGGTGCCATTACAAAGACGTGGTTGGTTTATGTTTCGTAACATTATGATTACCGACCCGACTTTCAGTTGGAGATTGTGAGGCGGTAATCCGGGTAGTTCCAGCGAGTTTAAAAACTCCGTTGGATAGTTGACGACATCATCTTGGGAAGTAACAGAATCCACCAATTTGTACGTCATCAATTCGACAGCTATTTCAGATTAAATCTTAAAATTCAATTCGTCGACATCAATGTTTTTTGCAGCCACTATAGCACGTTCGCTCAACCAATCATGATTTTTGAAATTTTGTGCAATGTTTGGAAAAACTTTTTGGATGAGTTCGGATTTTGAATACAGTCAGTACACAAATTGAATACAGTCAGTTGAAATGTCGGGGAGATTACGATTTCCGGGGCGCCGCAATTTGACGATGGATTCGAAGAGTACTCTTAATAAAAATAAGAATAGCCAAAGGAAATGTTGTGTTATCGATTTGTTTTTGAGTTATTGATTTTTTGAAATTTTTTTTTTTTTGCTTTAAGGTCTATGAAGAAAATAGGCTATATTATTCTTAATATATAACCGATATTAATGATTATTTAAATTATTAAATTACCTAATTTATAAAATTAGGTATTATTTAAAAGGTTATATATTAGGCTTTTAGAAAAATTTTAAATTTATGAAATCTGTTGAGTACTTTGTATTTTATAGGTATTTTTGTGCAATAAAAAAATATTTTCTTACACAAAACCGTTATTTTCTCAAAAATTGCCGTTATTACTATCAATTATAAAGAGTAAATTATTAAAGCTTGAAAATTTATCTTTCATTTGGTATATAATATATATAATTTATTTGACTTTTTGTGGTGGTTTTTATGATACAATGATTTGCCCTTGTACGGAAAATTGCTTATTTCAGTCATTTTTACCTTCGATGTTTTGCTTTCTTACTCCATATTTTCGAATATCACCATTACAATAAACAATTATTTTTAAAGCAACATTGTAGCTACAATTTTTATACGAATTAACGGGATTTTCGAATCAGTGAAAAAAATTGTAATTTTTATTCGATCAGTTAATAAAAAAATATAAATATTTTTATCTATTGGAAAAAAGGTAAAATTTTCAGTTTTTTTAAATATATATATTTTAAGCATCTTAAAAACGTAAATTTTGTAGAAAAAAACGGTTCTTTTAATTAAAAACTTCAAATTTGATATTTATTCGCTTATAAGTTTAAAAACTTTTTTGAAATTATATTTGTATTATATATCGTTGAAAAGGCATTTAATTACCTTTCGACTTGCATGTCAATCTTTAAGATTCATTGGATATTGGCAAAGATATAGAAAATTTTGTGAACAGATTTTTTAACAAAGAAAACACTTGGAAAATTTAATTTTTATGTAATATAGTGTGAAATAAAATAAAATATGTATATTTTTATATGTCAAACAAAAGTTCTAACTGTAAACTTTTCAAAAAAAATATATTTTTAGTAACTTAATAACGTAAATTTTTTAGAAAATAACGGTTCTTTTCATTAAAAAAATCAACTTTGGAATAAATTCGCTTATAAAACTAAAAATATTTTAGCAATGATATATATAACAAATATCATTTAATGACCTTTCAATTGACATATCAAACTTAAAGATCCATTGAGTAATGGCAAAGATATAGATGTTTTTTTGAACAGATCTTTTAACAAAAAAATTTTTTAAAAAAATCGATAGCTAGTAGAGTTATCGATTTTTTGTTCGGCGAATCATGTTTTTTTGTTGTTCTCTACCAGAAAACATCTTCAAATCGCGGCATCCGGAAATCGTAATCGTGCCGAAGTGTCAACCGGCATTTTGCCGTTGCCAATGTCCAGCAATTGTTTTGAAAATACTACTCCAGATTAATCGTTCTGCAGCTCGACACGCATGTTCACAGTCAATTTGAGTTTCTTGACGTGTTTCCACAAAACGGACGACTTCAAACACGCATTAAGTTCATCGGCTGGAGTTGATCGTGGAATCACTAGCAATGTTTGACGAAAATCACCTGCAAACAGAATCATCGCACCACCAAACTGGTTTTGATTGTTTCGTAAATCTTGCATCGTTTTGTCTAAAACTTTGGCCACCGCACTGTCCTTGGAAATGTTGCATGTTGGATTTTCATATATTTGCATATTCAATGGCAACTTGAGTGCTGAATGAGCAGTTCGACCGCCTTCCAACAACTTAGCTGCAATTCCTGACGAAGCAAGTGCAAGTGCAATATAATTCTGCGAGCGTTTCGTTGCCAAAATCAACGCGAGCAAAAAGTTTTTCCAGTTTCACCGGGAGCGTAAAAAAAAAAACTCGCGTGTAGCAACGTACACGTGGCAGAAGTGAAACTTCTTTAACAGTAAGAAATAAGAGAGATTTTAGTGTGAAATAGAGAGCGAAAGTATCTAAAAAGAAATTCAATCAATACGAAATGGAATAATAATTTGTTGATTCAATATTTGCATCCAGGGACCGTACCGAATATGATTTTTGTCGAAAGTGTCACATATTAACTTTTATCTCTTAATTTTTATTTTTTCCGACAAAAATAACAGTTTTTTGTGCCTTATAGTTTTTTTGGGCAAAAATAACAGTTATTTTCTGCCGTTTATTTTTCGGTCAAAAATATCAGATAATTTATATTTGTTCAAGTCATTTTACCGATAAAAAAATTTTGATATTATTATTTTCATCTCATCGGTGAGACATTTTCACATGGTGTCAACGTTCAATCTGTCAAGCGGCCTTTAAGAAAACACCAATTGCTTGATATTTTTGACCGAAAAAATTAAAGTCACAAAATAACTGCTATTTTTGACCGATAAAATAAAAGTCAAAAGTAACCTTTATTTTTCCTCGAAATATACTAGGCATTAAATTAACTTTTAAAGAATCAGTTTCAAATTTAAAAGCGACTTAATATTCGTGAGGCTGAGGACATTTGTAACAGAATGGTATATTTGAAAAAGTCTTTCGACCATTTTTTTCATTTGAAAATTGTAAAATAGCAGTTATTTTCGTTCCTTGTTTTAGTTTAGTTGGTGTTTTAGTTGCTTTCGAATGTCTTCTCAACACTGTTACTTTTTGAATGCTGGATTGCTTTTGCATAGTACTCTTTGAAGGAGCCTCCGAAAGCAGAGGCAAATCTTGTTCATTATTACCTCCTGCTTCCTGATCATAATAATTGCTATGTTGATAAAGGGCCTCATGAAGCAGCGAACGTTGATTGTTGAGTGCATCAACTTGGTTGGCTTTAAAATTTTGTTGAGATGCATCAGTGTGTTTTTTGGGGATTGGTTCTTTGTAGATTCACCAAAATACACTGATGTTTCGTAAAAATGCATTTTGAAACTCAGCCGTTGTTGCAATCACCTTACCTTCATCATTAGTTGCAGACCCAGCAGCGGCTGTATTCTTAAGAGCTCTAATTCGCTCTCTATATTCACGAACGCGTTCTGCTCCTGTTTTAGCTATTTTTCTATTTTTTTTTCCGTGCATACTTGTAGGATGAAAATTAATGTTACGGTTATGTTAATAATGTAATGTTAATGTTAATCTAAAGTTAATGTTATTTTCATTATGTTACGTGTTCACTTTTAATTACATTTTGTTAGACTTGTTTCATGTGCCTACGTGGCGTAAGGGAATAGATTCCGTCTTATAAGCAACGATGTTCGGGGTTCAATTCTTGGCAGCGGCAACGATTTTTTTTTAATTTTCATATTAATTGAAAACGTTAGCCTAGCGTCACGAAAAATGACCTTGAAATTTCACTCGCCGCCAAAGAAGTTTCACTTCAAAAAAAAACCCTGCAATTCCATCGTTCACAACTTTCATAAGAGTGTTATGAGTGTTATACGTATATTTTTGTTGTCGACGCATCTGATGGAAAAAATTATCGAAAACAGTGTTCGTATTTGATGAGGATTTGACGAAAGCACAGCATTTCCCAGGGTGTATATCTAAAGAGTGTCATTTTCTAACAATCGCAAACGTTGACACGCGTCTCTATATGTGTCACACACTTCACCATTTATAGTTCGCAAATCTTGGAATGATATTGGGCCACGAACGTTGACTAACAGCAAACGTAAATAGAGGCACTCATCGTTTCTTGGATGGACTGTGTAAATGCGACCTAATGAGTCGGTGGAAAATAAATTGGAGTAACCTGGAACTGGATTTCCTTGCTTCCACCATTGAAATTTTTTTGACGATTGTTTCCAAGTGTATTACCTTGGAAGTGGACAATTTTTCATTATGTAAAAAACGTTTGTAGACTATTACAAACATTTAAAAAAAAATTAGACAAACCTGTCCAGCTTTTCTGCGATTTTAAATATATATATCAATACAGTGGGCGCAAAAGTAGGCGTGGTCCATTTTTCTTTCAGTAAAACTTGGATTCCTACGAACATTTAAAAAATAATTAGCAAAATCAGTGTAGCCGTTTTCCGATTTTAGATAAATCGAAAAAGTGGGCGTTGTCAATTTTTCTTTCCGTAATAACTTAAATTGGACTACTACGAACATTTAAAAAAAAGAATTAGCCAAATCAGTGCAGCCGTTTTCCGATTTTAGATAAATCGAAAAAAGTGGGCGTAAAAGTGGGCGTGGTCTATTTTTCTTTCCCTAAAAACCTAAGTTGGACTTCGACGAACATTTAAAAAAAATTATACAAATCGGTCCAGCCGTTCTCAACTGATGCAATTACCAACGAACGACATTTGATTTTTATTTATATAGATATGAATTTCGACGAGATAATTAATATTTTCATTATAGAAATTTCACTTTTAAATGTGTCAAACTATGTGAATATGTCAAATTGAAAATTACAACATGTTGAGTAAATGTAGCGAAAAAATAAAGCGCTCCGAAAAATACACATGTATTTTTGTAGACTTAGGCCATTTCCTCACGGAGCAATTCAAAAGTAATGCAATTGCAACAAATGTTGCTAACCCGTTACTATACCCAAACCTTCACATGGAGCAACTTTTTCAAAACTGGTTGGCAGCACGTTTGAGATAAGTTTTATGCAACGCAGCATGCTGCAATTTATATCACCAGCTTAGTGTGGTTTTTTTTTTGTCACTCTGTACAATGCTAAAATTAAGGCCTTTTCCTCACGGAGCAATGGAAAAGTAATGCAATTGCAACACAATTGTTTATAAAGTTTCAAACCACTGCAATTCAAAACATAATTGCAACCTATGCTTTCTGGAGAGCAACCCATGTTGCAACGCAACATTGATTATTTTTATTGAAATAGGCATAATTTTACCTAAGGGCCCAACAAAATCAAGTGGCGTGGGCCCCAAAGTACAATTTTTCCTTTTATTTTACAATACGCGAAAAAACAAACGGCAAAAAAGATTTGGGTCCATCCGTACATTAAAAAATAACATAAACAGCAGATTTTTCGGGGCAATAAAAGAGCTGCAACAAAGTGATGCTAAATTTTTAGCATTGTAAAGAATGACCAAAGAAAAAACATAACAAGTTGGTGATATAAATTGCAGCATGCTGCGTTGCATAAAACTTATCGCAAACATATTGCCAACTAGTTTTGAAAAAGTTGCTCCATGTGAAGGTTTCGGTATAGTAACATGGGTTAGCAACATTTGTTGCAATTGCATTACTTTTGAATTGCTCCGTGAGGAAATGGCCTAAGGTTCACTTTGCTGCAGCTCTTTTCTGCCACGAACAATCTGCTGTTTATATTATTTTTTAATGTACGGATGGACCCAAATCTTTTTGCCACTGTTTTTTCGCGTATAGTCAAATAAAAGGAATAATTGTACTTTAGGGCCCACGCCACTTATTTGTTTTGGGCTCTTAGGTAAAATTATGTCTATTTCTATAAAAACAATCAATGTTGCGCTGTAACATGATTTGCTCTCCTGAAAGCATAGGCTGCAGTTATGTTTTGAATTGCAGTGATTTGAAACTTTACAAGCAATTGTGTTGCAATTGCATTACTTTTCCATTGATCCGTGAAGAAAAGGCCTTAAGCGCTGATTATAATAGACGAAACGGAACGTTGTAGAACGTTGAGAAATGTCACTTTGCAATCTATTACATGAACTTCTTATGTGAGCGTTTATAATACGACGGAATGGAACGGCACGTGACGTTGAGACCTATAGATTTTTTATTTTTGCGTTGCGTTCCGTTCCGTCGAGAATAGACAAATGCTTTTGACAAATGCTTAAACAAATATCTTTTAATTTGATTTTCTGAAGCCTCTTTTTTATAATAAATTCATATATATTTTGAACACAATTTTTGGAAATGAAGTTAAAAGAAAGGAAGATTGATGTTTTCCAATATTTGCTCATGTTTATTTGACCATTTTAACGATTAATTCCGTTTCTATAATAATCATCACTTCGTTTTAAAGCGTTTCATACTGCTACGCTGACACTTGCCTACGTTCCGTTTCGTCTATTATAATCAGCGCTTCAGTCAACAGTTGCGCAACTGATGCGAAAAATTTAGTTTCGAAAACGCACACATTCTCTATAGTCTTTACGTACCAGGGTTGTATTGAAACATTAGTCTAGTACTAAGTAGAGTACATTTTGATGAATAAAGGATGATGTGAGAAATGTTTGGTACTTTTTCTTTTCTATTTGGTAGAACTCTTGTAAGTTGCATACAGTATATGTGATAACTTTGTTTTGATGCAGTAACGAAGTTATTTCGAGAAAATTATGCTGGTTTTTAGGACTTGGGAAGCATTTTTTCTTAATTTCCCCACGCAAAAATAATTTTATTTCGAAGTAATAAATACTTTTTGAAGAGTACATTTCTATAGTTTCAAATGTAACCCTGTGTGTATTAAAAATTACATCACTTCTCTTCTTAGCAAACAGTGCTACCAAGTTGCATTGTTAATCTTTATGACAGCAGAGTGACATTTGTGAGTATACGATATCTTTGCGTCGAGTAAAAACTTCACCGTGTGACAACGAGGACGACTGAAAAATATATTTTCATTATCCAATATTAAAGCAATGGCAGCCGCAAATAAGTTAGCAATTATGGTAAAAGCAATATTGATTGATTTATTCTCACAATTAAATCTTCTGTGTCTATTTAATCTTATGATTATTCAAAAACAAAGCATTCAGGAGAACCAATTATTTAACATTTTGGTTATGTAATGCTACGCTGTGAAAAAATAAAATTATAACCGCCTTTTAGAGCTCATTTTAGCTAGTGTACAATACCATTAAAAGTTTTATGTTTTCACAGAGCCGTGCCTTGAGCACTTCAACTCAAATGGTGAAGCCTCCCGTGCAGGTATTTGGCTTGGAAGGTCGCTATGCTACCGCGCTCTATTCGGCTGCTTCAAAAATGAAGCAATTGGATCAGGTCGAGAAGGATTTGCTTGGATTGCAAACAACAATCAAAGCCGATAAGAAATTGCGTGAATTTGTTGTAAGTCCCATTATTAATCGCAGAATTATGGCCAATGCCTTGAGAGAAACATGCGATAAGCTGCGTATGGCTCCATCTACAGCTAATCTGCTGAGCCTGATGGCCGACAATGGACGCTTGAAGAAATTGGATACAGTAATCAATGCCTTCAAGACTATTATGGCTGCTCATCGCGGTGAAGTAGTTTGTGAAGTTGTCACTGCTAAACCATTGGATTCGGCACAGAATAAACAATTGGAAGGTGCTCTCAAGGTAACATCTAATATCATAGCAGAAAGTGGAATCACATTTTATAGCTTTTTCTATTTCATTATATATTACAAAAAGATTCTTAAATCTTGCTCATATCTTCTTACAAATGATTTTTTGCTCTTAAAGCTGAGAGAGAAACATAATTTTATCATTGTAATAACACCTTGTTCCCAAAAATTTATGGCCAGAACTTATTTTTTCGTTTAATTTATAATTAATTTATTTTCAGGCCTTCCTGAAGCCCAATGAAACTTTAAAAATCACATCTCGTGTTGATCCCTCCATCATTGGTGGCATGATTGTCTCCATTGGCGATAAATATGTGGATATGAGCATTGCTAGCAAAGTTAAGATGTACACTTCAGTAATCTCTTCTGCTGCCTAAGTCCGCGATGTCAAATATTTAAAATGACATAATAATGAGTTTTAAACTAAAACAACACCTATTAATAAACTTAGAATGTGTTCTTTTTGAATTAATAAAATGCGCTAGCATACACAAATATTCTTGGATGATGCTCGTAAGAACGATTAAAAACAATAAAGATGGAGTAGTTTAATTTAAGTCAAAATAATGATTATTTTTATTTACTTTTTACAGCAATTATTAGATCTTTTTTTGCTGTTTGTCTCTGGATATGGTGCACCATTAACCAAACTGTCATCCTCCAATTCCACGCGCAGAGCATCAACATGCAAGAACAATGAGCTTTGTGCATCGCGATAACGCTTTAAGGTGTCCTCCAAAGCGCGTATTTTAGCCGATTGGCTTTTAATTATATCTATAAGCTGTGCGTGTGTCATCAGCTCAAATGCATCAAATGATTCCAGACTAAAATTCTCTTCAGTTACATTCTGTTCCGAACATTCTGAAAGTACAACTGCTGCTAGAGCTGAATCAGGCTTTGTGTTCTCCCTCCCATCCCCACTGCAGCTCGTACTGATTGTCATCAAATCTTCATTATTATCTGCAGACCAATCTGAATAAATTATTTCCTCAGACATAAGAATTTCTACATCAGAATCTGTTCCCGATGTTGCATTATTTTGTTTGCCATGTTGTTGTGCCAAAACTATTGTACTTGAATTTTTACATGAAGTACAAGTATGGCATCTCTGCAACATAGAATATTTGCACTCTCCATCAGCATTGAGTACCGTAAAATCTTGTGCGTCTACTGATTGCATCAGTGCACAACTTTGTAAACTTCCGCCACAAGCTTCAAAGTCATAGTGGGAATCATGTGATTCTAAAATGCAAATGTCTTGGCTATATGCCGAGTCTTCTGTGGCGGTGTAAGTTCTTTCACAATTCCTACCCACAGTTAATCTGTGCAGACACGCTATTGTCTCTATAGTGGGTCCGACAACTTCAATACTCTCAGAGTCGGTGGCACAAGCCGAACCAGTTGAGTTGACCGTATCCACCTGTAGCAGCATTCCGCCCATTAAGTTGACTTGTGTTTCAGTCTCATCTCTTCCGCTTAGTTTTGGTACTGCCGTCTGTAATAGTTGGCCATCGTTTGCATAGTCACAGTTGCTAAAGTGATTTTTGCACACAAAGAATTTCGTTTGCAAAAGTTCAATTGGAAATTCTTTCAGTTTGAGACTGTCTTTCCAGCATTGCGCTTGCTCCTTACTTTGAGGAAACCGATGCCCTGCTGTTTGATCTTCCGTATTGTCACAGTCAATAATTGGACAGCGTCGTATCATAGCTAACAATTTTTTTATAAACGAATATATATGTTTGATGAAGTTTTTACTCAATTAATTTAAGCTTTGCAATTCGTACTTTGTATTTAGATCAATGAATTAAATGGTTATCTCTACTTTTTCATTCTAGCATATGACTCGGTCATTGTAATTTTTATTCAGTGTTGTTTTGGACAGCACAATAGCAATAGCCGATTAAATGCAAAGAAATGCATAATGAAAGAAAACAACAAAACATAATAGCAAAACATGATAAATGCAATGAAGTACCAGTATTGCCAAATGTAGATTTTTCTTTATCCACAAAATTTATTCAAAAATTTCTTTTAACCCTTAACGACACACCCAAAAAATACTACTAACAATATGCGGCGTTTTTTTAGTGTTTTCAAACAAACTTTATTTATTTTTATCGTTAATTTAAGTATCAACGATTACTTTAAGGTACAGCTTGTTAATATTTTATTGTTAATATTTATAATAAGACTCGTTCACGCTTCTGAAGAAACAAAACTAGCTGCTTTTGTACAATGAAATATCGCTGCAGAAATCGTCGATAGAATGATTTTATAAATAAACGAAACACGGGATTTTTTCTTAGCGCGGTTGGTAGATGTTAAGAAAAATAATGTAAATATAAAAATATATTTTCATGTCACATTAAACCATTTTATTTCAGCATATAAACCAGGCGGGTGCAAATGTATCCTGGGTGTGCAAAGTCGTAGATGTCAACTTTTGAGCTTATAGCTTCTCACCATTGACTACAAGAAAGTAGGGACGGGTTAAAAAGCTGCCCTAGAATATTCCAGTAACTGAAAAATCAAACAAAATAAATCACAGTATATTTGTAGAATATTCCTCAGTGATAGACATACAAATATTTCATGTTGCAATTAATCAATTCACGAGAATTAGAATTAATTTTTAAATAAATAACACATTCCAAAGCTAAATATCCTATAACAATTTGGATTATTTTTGCAATCTGTACTTTCGTTCTACAACTGTGATACACACTTTGAAAAAAAAAAATGGAAAACAGTTTAATCGACCCCTGCGAGTAATCTTTCTTGCCGTCCCTTTCAGAAAACTAAAGCGAATGAAACGCAGCTATTCACTAGTTTTTCAATCAGCTGATAAAAATCAAAAAGTTTGAAGTTTTTCGAGTTGAGCTGGCCAGTTGTTCAACTGGTGTTTGTAGGAAAATCTGCAACCAAATTTAATTTTCAAAAAATGTTATGCGTTGAAGGAAATCTGTTTTATTAAAGTTTATATGCAATTGTTAAAAATAACTCGTGAAGGTAAAACGGTTCCAAAACTAACCTTTTCTGATTTTTTGTTTTAGGCTCTTTGGATAGGAGATATCATCTAGGCTGCAAAATACCTCACATTCACGAATTCAACTTTTATGCGCTGTATAACCATAACTAAAAATAGAAACAAACAAAAAATGTAAATTTAAGACTATGAGTACACTTAAGCTTAAACACGTTTTATAGCTGTTGTGTTTTATCTCAAAGGCTGACTGTTTACACCACTTTTTTCACGTTTTAGATTGACATTTGATGAATGCTTAATATATGTTTTGCAAGTTCGGTGTAAACATACTATAACTCCACAAATGTGAAAAGCAAAATTATTTTGATATTTAATGATATAAAAAATTATTATTTCTAAGATTTCGACGAAAAGGATAAATCTGGCATCTTTGCTACACTTTAAAAGACCAATAACAACAAGGCACATATACTGAGTTTCCATGGCGAGCTAACTCGGTGTTTACTCGGGGTTAACTCGCTATGGAAACGCGAGTTGAGTTGAGTTTCGTTAAATCTACGAAACTCCACTAAACTTGTAAGATTAAACTAGGTTCTATCTGTCAAAGTGATTACTGTCATTAATATTGAAAAAATAATGAAAATTTTTATTTTAACAAAAGTATAAAAATGTCGAATGCAAGAGTTTTTGGAGTGCCGCAGAAACTAGTCAAAAAACTCGTTCAACTCGACTCGGTGTTGTGCATGGAAACACTATCGAGTCAGCAAAGTCATTTTGTCAACTCAACGAAAACCCAAACCCAGAGTTAACTCGCCATGGAAACTCAGTAATAGATGCCAACCAAAATTCACACTCGAAATCACTAAATCACACAACATATATGTAAAAATCACTCGTGTGACAGCAAAAAAATCACGCACATAGAAAAAAAAATCACACAAACAGAACAGAAAATCACGCAAAATCACACACAGAACAGAAAATCACTCAGAAGCAGTTCCAATTTTACAGATAAAAGAGCATTTAATGCCATACAATTTTACAAATAATGAGATATTTTCTGTTATTTGGTAATATTAGCAAAAGCTTATTGTTAAAAATTCATTAATATCTTATTTACTAGATCAAAATTAAGAAGATATGAACATTTTTGGTAATTCAATATAATATATATCAGTGGAAATAATTTAAATCGTTTGAATTTGTAATATAAACTTAATATTAACTTTTTAAAAGTTTAAACTTTATACCTGCGATAGCAAATTTCAATTGCAGTGTTGGGTTTGTTCGTTAATATACGTGTTTTCGCATTTACTTGAACGCACTGTTCAACAATAAAGTGAGTGATTAAAAAAATCACGCATGAGTGAAAAATCACTCGCTTCATTTCAGAAATCACACATTGTCACACAGCCCTCAAAAAATCACGAAAAGTGATTTATCACACGAAACTGGCATCTATGACAAAGCAGTAGAATCGCAATATAAATTTTGCAACCATGTTAAAATTATGTTTGTTTACAGTTTTCCCGCATTCGTACATGTTAAATCTTTTGTGTAAATATTTAACAAAGTTCTTTTGTTTACCATGTTAGCTGATATTAAAATGAAATAATCAAGATAACGCAAGTTTTTACATTATTTTTTTTTAGAAAATAAGAATAGAAACAAGATATATAGCAGCATCCATCCATCATTTGTTATTCGCGCTCATGTTAGTACAAAGACACAATTTTTTATTCGGAGTAAAATGCTTATCTAATTAGGACGAAGCAACACTAGACGATAATCCAAAGAACGCAATTACATAAACTAGATGGTAACTATAGAAGTTAAATCGTGCTGAATTTAAAAATCCCGCTATTAAGAATTTGTTGGAAATTAACATTATACTAAAACAATGGAGTTTTCCAATAATACAAATATATTGGCCTCAGACAACAGAGGCGATGGCGCCAAGATCTTGGCAATGGCCACTTTAGGCTTAGGTAGTTTTTTGTCGGGCATGTTACCCGCCTTTATTTCAGAGAGTAACAGACGCCGTTTTCCATTGACTACATCCTTGATGTTGTGTTTTGGTGCAGGCGTTTTACTGGCTACTGCTTTAGTACATATTCTACCTGAGGTTTGTACAAATTTTTCAATTAAACTACAGTTAGTTTTATTAAATATTTCTCTTTCTTAAAGGTTCATCAGCAAATGTCGTCTAACTTTGCTGAGATTGCATTATGTGGTGGTTTTTTCATAATCTATTTCATTGACGAATTCATACATTATTTCTTTGGCGAGGCTATACAACATACGCACGGCAACAGTGTGCAAATACCACCGGAAACAAGTCATCAACATCATCAAAATAGTCCAAACAATACTAGCAGAAATTATGGCTCCCTTCATACCGAAACGGAGCCATTGCTACAAACTACAAATCAAACCAAGTAAAATACAAGCTTAGCTTAAGATTTGTGGTAAATTTCAATTATGTGATTTACAATTTTCAGCGGCAGCAGTCATCATCTAATTACTGCTGATACGTATAGTGACTCACATAATGGCAATCATTCTCATGTGCATTGCGATGATGATGTTGTAGCCTCTGCAAATGCTCGACTTTGTCATACGACACACGAAGAACCTTGTGCCCAAACAATGACTGGCACTTTAGGTCTTTTTGCAGCGTTATCATTGCACTCTGCGATTGAGGGATTGGCAATAGGTGTTCAGAACTCATCTGCTAAGGTATGTGGTTTTCAAAACTACCATTCGATTTATAGTTTTGTGTGCAATTGCACGCCATTATGTTTATGACGGAATTAAAGTTGATTATGACATGGCATGGATACTTCTATGGAATAAAATATATGGCTCTATGAAATTTTATTTATTTAAAAATTTCATTAGTCCTCTGTAGTTTTTAATGTCTTATTTCATTTTTTGATATTATTTCTATACAACTTTAAGGATTTCAGTTATCTTATTTTTGGGTTATTTCATCATCAAAATCATGACGAAAACGCAATTTTCATGGGTTTTCCATACTTTTACTTTTTCATCAGACGCAAAGTACACTAAAAAGCTAAAAATATTTAACTAAATATCATAATCTTTTTTAACATCTTATGAATTGATTCATAAAAACAAATTTGATAATTTCTTTATTTGAATTGCCATTCGCGTAAAAAGATTATCGACTGATTTTAAAGATTTTTAAATAAAAACATGTTTGCATTATATTTAAAAAATTACAATTTAATGGTAGGCTAAGTACCTGCACTTTTAGGTACTTTGTATACATAACGTAAGTGTCAAAAGCCAAATTTTTAATCCCAACTGAGAGGTATTGTATATCGTTCCGAAATGTAAACTAGGGGCTTGAATGTATTAAAAATAATAGGTATACTAAGTTGCTTTAATTTTTAATTTATCGATAATTCATCGATAACTAAATTATTTTCATTAAAAAGCTGATTTAATGGATTGAGTACAATTAATTTCTCGTTAGACGAATAATCAAATAATAACGATTTCAAAAAATCAACTTAAAATATGTAAAAATTTAAATTTGTTATGCTTTAGGTTTGTTTGGTCTTTAGTGTTTACCTATTTAAGCTTAAAACAAACTAAAAAACTTTTATCAGTAAGCGTATAACTATCAACACATGTCTAATCTAAAAGGTGGGCGTTTGGCTAAGAAAGCCATCTGAAACTCATCTGCGTTCTATTTGTTTAATATCTCTATGTCAATATACATTGAGCACCGGTAGTGTTTTGTAGCAGTAGACAACTCATTAAATCCTAAAAACACTTTGAATTTCATGTATTAATTTGTATTTTACTTTGATTTTGCTATAGGTGCTTATTTTGCTTGGCGCTGTTGCTTGTCATAAATTTGTGATGGGCTTCTGTTTGGGTCTTGAATTTCGTTCAAATCCACAAACAACGGTACGCTCTCAATTTATAGGAATACTTGTGTTTGCTCTAGGAGCTGTTTGCGGCATCGGCATTGGCATGATTATAATTGATATACCCAGCAGCTGGAGTACCTCTACATTGCCTGTAATACAGGCTTTAGCGGGCGGAACATTGTTTTATGTTACTGTCTGTGAAGTTATACCACGTGAAAAAGCACGTTGGCATCAAAATGCAGCAAGAAAAGCAGCAGGTTTCGCGCAGTTCTTTGCAGTATTTTTTGGTTTTGCTGCAATGTGCATCATAAACTTTTATTTAGACGGTAGGTTTAAACAAAAACATAAAATAAAAAGAACTCAAAAATATGAATTGAAGCAGGCTTTGTTCTTGAGTGCGGAACGAAGTATATTTTACTTCCCGCTGGCACGCAAAGTTAAGCTCAATTAATATTTTGGAGAACTTCTTGTCATATGTTTTTGGGCTTAACAAATTAATAATGCAGCTTTTGAATAAGACTTTTAAAATGTTTTTGTTTTCGTTTCAGATGACGACGCTTGAATGAGGCTTAATATTATTTGCACAAGGACGCTGAATTATTAGTAGCACAATTTTTTAATAGTTTAATTTAGTGTATTCCATGTTTTTTAAAGTTGTTTTGTACAAATTAAGTGTGGGCAATAAGCTTTAAAGTAACAATAAGTGAATTTTTTTAACATTGCAACCAAAAATTGAAAAGACCTTAAAATAAAAACTTTGACATATTTTTTTTGTAGCAGTTTTCAAATAGAAAGAAAGGTTTGTATATTTAACATAAAATTATATATTTAATCTTTTAAGTAATGCTTGCTACAATACCATATTATTGTGAACTATTCTTAATTTTGCATATGTAATTTAAAAATGTTATATTATGTGTACATTTTATGAAGATTGAATCTTCTTTTTTGTTTTTTTTTTTCATTTCATCTCATTCAAAACACATTGAATTATGTTTTTTTTAATTTCATAGTATTGTTTAAATGGTTTCTTTTAATTTAACAATATTACTGATAATTTCGAAAACAAAGCATATAAAACCTTTAAACTCATTCTTCTAGATTTAAATCGACTTAAACTCTAATTAAATCTTACAAATTAAAATGTGTATGTGTAATATATGTGTATGTGTAGTTTAGGAAGTATGCAGCATAAAAACATACTTAATTTTTAAATACCTTGCTGAAATGATCTATATAAGACTTCCTAAATCTTCTATTTCATCATCTTCATCATCATCACCCCACTCGCTTATTAAGGTTTTTACTTTGTCTTCTGTTGTAGTCGCAGTTGTAGGTAAAGCATCCACTGTGGCTGATGTGGTTGCTTCGGTTAGTTCCGGAGTTTCTGCTGCAGGTGTCGTCGATGATTTATTATCTATTTTCGAATCTTGTAGTTCGCTGATATTTTCTTCCGCATCATCATTATCCTCTGCTTTCAATCCACTTTCTGCTGTTGCAATGTCTTCTTCAGTTGGCTTCAAATTTTCGGTTATAACTTCATCTTCTGTTGTATCTTCTTTGCTTTCTTTAAGTGTAGCTTCATTATCGGTTGTTATTTCCTGTTCTTCTTCTTCGGGGTCTTTTACATTTTTACTATCAGAACCAGTAGATGTGTCTTTCACATTACTTGCTTTTGGTTTTTCTTCAATGGCAGCGTTGGCAGCATCAGCTTCATTAGGCAAATCAATGCCCATGTTTTCTGTTTCTTCTACTGATTCATTTTTAATATTTTCATCCGTTGGACTAACATTGCTTTCCTTAACATTGCTACTGTAGTCTACTGAATCGAGTGTATCATGCAGTTCATCGGTAACATTTGCATCTGTAGTTTCTACATCTTCTTGGTGCAGGCTTTTTAAAGCAATATCAATATCATCTTCTGGTTCATCATTACCGTGATGATCTTCATTGTCTATGTCTGTCATTTCCACATTTTGCGTTGACTTTTCTTCGTCTTCTACAACTTGTTCTTCGCCTTCTTCTTCTTCTTCTTTTTCCGAAACTTTTGAAGCTTTTTCTTCCTCAGCGGATTCTCCTAAGTTTTCTAAAATTTCTGTTTCTTTTGACTTTACATCCTTTGGAATTTCTTCAACATGCTTTGAGCTGTCTTCCTCCATTTCTTCATCTTCGTCAATTTCATCATCCGACCAATCTCCTGTGAGTTCTTTTAGTTTCTTGCTTATATCTTCATTCTTCTTGAGGGTCTTTGAGTTATCCTCAACTTTAGTTTCAATTAACTTCTGAAATATAAAAATTATTTAATTAATTTTATTGAAAATTTCAATACAAATCTTAAACTTACCTCGGTTGGTTCTGTGTTTGTCTTTATAATTGTTTCCTCTTCCATTTCATGTGCTGTTATAAGATTCTCTGCCCATTCTAAATTATCAATGGATCCCTTACTTTCTTCTAGACCAGATGAATCTTTCTTGATTTCCGTTGCAGTTTTCTTGACAAACTCGCTGTAAATATTATTATCATCGTATTCATCTTCATCGGCAGAAGCTTCAGCATTATCAGCTGCTTCATTTTCAGCATGAGCAGGTTCTTCATTATGATCAGGCGCAATATCTTGAGAAGTGTCTTCGTTTGTGTCTGCAACTGCAGCTACAGCAGCAGCATCTGAGAATGATGTTTCATTGAGTACCATAACTACTCCTCCATCGTGTTCCTGATTAAGCTGTGACATGATTTCTTTGCGCTGCTCTTCGGTAAGCACCATTTCATTGCCATCAGCAGTGACAAATTTTGGTTCTGCAGTAGCTTCATTTGTAGGTGCTGTGGTAATGGTTGTTTCGCTTGTTGTACTTATAAATTCCTCAGAGGTTTCCAGACCAATGCTAGCCGCTATACCAGACGCAATTGTTGTCAAAGCATTTGCTTCTGAGCTTGGCTCCAATTTAATTAATGTTCCTGCACTGGGCAGACTTATATCTGATAGTATTTTGATTTTCTTATCCTTGCTGCTGCTTGATAGCGTTTGTTGTAATTTCTCTTCTACAGTTTCGTGCTCTTGAGTGTCCATTGCTTCGTCATCTTCATCATCCGAATAATCTATAATTCCATCATCAATTGCTTGTTTTTTATGGTAGGTTTTCATGTGTGTATACAATTGCATCTCTTTAGCGAATATTTTGTTGCAATATATGCATTGTTGCTGATTCTCATCTGGATGACTTTCTACCATATGTTCGTTTAGAGCTTCTGTGTCAATAAATATTTCGGTGCACATCAAGCATTCAGGGAACGTGTAGACAGACGTCTTGATCTTATGTTCCACTTGAGTGTGGAAATGTAAATTGCGATTTGTAGTTGAACGCCATCCGCAATGTTCACAGAGAGCAGTATCGATGGTTTCTTTATGAGTGTTTATCAAATGACGACGGAAACCGCGATAAGATGGTATACTTATGGGACGACCATTAACGCCGCAACGTAAGCAAAGCCAAGGACCTTAAATAGAAAGAATTGATTATAAATATATTTTAACTATTTGACTCTATTTTTAGTATGCCCTACATTTTTATTAAGATTTTTTAATGGAAATAATCTATAACTAGTTACTTTAACTCAAGTTAAATAAATATCTTCTAAAAAGTGTTTAGAAAAATTGCTTAAAAAGTTTATATTTGTTTGGATTCAGGAAAATTAAATATTCAACATTTTCCACACTGCTCCCAACCATATTTCCCAATACTATAGGTAAGAACAAGGTGGAAAAATTCAATTCAAATTTATTACCTGTTGTATTTTCAGCGCCTAGAGCTATCAGAGCATGCATTGTTTTACTATCTATGCGACGTTTCTGCGCTGGAACAGTTGGCGCAGCATTAGGTGTTGTTGTAGTTATTGCGGCAGCTGCGCCGCTGCTGGCAACTGCAGCTATTTTCAGAGTTGGTCGTGTTGGCTGCGGCGGTTGTGGTGGAGATGTGGTCTTTTCTACTGGTTTTGAAATTGTTAATTGCTGTTTAACAGGAGATTTCACAACGTTTTGACTCTGACCACCACTATTTGCTGCATTTGATGCCATTTCAGCGGATATATTGTCAATCTGCTCCTTCTTTACAATTATTTTCTGTGAATGTCCACCAATATTGGGCATTATTTTTAGTTTGATATTTTTGTTGCTCTTTACAAGATGTGGATATTGACGTAGTACCTCAGATATGATTTTGGCATGATTCATTTTGGAATTTGCGCTATCTTTAACAACGATTGTTGGTTTTTCATTTGGTTCTTGTTTAATGATAATTGAAGGCCCTTGTTGATGTTGTCTGGCATTTGTTGTTGTTGTGGTTGTTGCTAATGCAATTGAACTAGACGCTACTGCGGCAGCAGCATCGTCGTCATCATCATCATTATGTATATCATCGTCCAGCATAGGACCTTCATATTCCTGATCTTCACCATATTCAGCAGCAATTTGCTTACGCATGCGTTGTTGCTCGGCGAATTCCTTGACATCTTCAATATTGGGTTTTTTTGCTGGTGGAGATATAAAAGTTGCCGATGCTGGTCGCTTGTTGTTGTTGTAGCCTTTTCTAAGCTGCTCAAATGGTGATGTTGATTGATTAATTGTTCCTAATTGTATATCGTAATCATCGTGTTGTTCTTCTTTAAATTGCATTGTCGATTCATATGTAGCTGTTGTACTGCCAGCATAGCTTGTTGATTCCAATGTGGACCTTTGCATTTTCAAAGGCGATGTACCCGACACGGAAGTCTTAAGCAAAGATGTTGAACCGATTTGTTGTCGATATTGTTGCACTTGTGGCTGCTGATTGGTGTTTGTGGAAATAGGTTTTGACTGTACAAGACGACGTTGTGGTGCTGCATTTGCCGATGTTAGTATACGACGTTGTTGTTGTTGTTGTTGTTGCTGCTGCTGGTTTTGCTGTTGTGGAGAATTTGGCATAGGACGCATTTGAGTATGAGAAGTAGTTTGTGTTGCAGGACCGCGCTTGCGAATGTTCTTTGGGCTGGAGGGCTGCATATATAGAAGATTGAGAAATATTTTAATGATTTCAATTTTGAAGTAATGTAGCCTATATTTTGAACTAGTAGAAAGCTCACCAGGCTTCTCTTACAAAGCTCGGAAATTATCAAAAACAATCAGACAAGTTTTTATTTTAAAATTCATGCCTGAAATTCTAATATAATTAAAACTTCCGCTACAAAAACTTGAACCATTAATTCAGACCAGAACTATTATATTTAAGATCAGAAATAATATGCGAACATTTAAAAAACAAAATCCATATTTCATCTACGGTGAACATTTACTAAGAATTGCGGTTGTTTTCAAAAACGTTCAGGCCTGAATTTCAACCTCAACTGTCATTATATTTTCTATAGAGAACATTTGACAATTATTAGACGTTATGTTGACCTGAAAGTCGAAAATATCGCTCGTTTCGTGTAAGACTGTCACAACTCAAAATTTAAAATTTTTGAGCTGAACAAAAATAAATGTTTTTTATGAGTTCCATCGCCAATATCAAAGTTATATAATTAAAATATCAAGCATTTCACGAAATGAGCAATATATTAAGTTTGGAACATTAATGACTAATAGGGCACGGCCTTTCAAAGACTGAAATTATTTTTTTTTTACATGTTTGCAACCAATATTTAGTCTAAGAAAAATAGCTATGCAAGTTTTATTTACAAAAATCATAGAAATAATTTCGAAAATTAAAATTAAGTTAACACAGTTTATGCATATAAATCATGTTCCTTATGCCTGTAACAATCACCCCCCAAAGGATTTCGAAAAATTCGATGATTTTTGGCTGATATTTGAAATGACTTACAACTTTGGCTGGAATTTGAATGATTTTTATAACAAAAAAGCACTTTAATCGTGTTTTTATCAAAATGACATTTTTTCATATGAAGGACAGACCAAATTTGGATGGACTTATTGAGTTACAGTGAAAAATTCAACAACAATTTCTAGCTAAACAATAAAACTGATGTATTTTTTATCTATAACCCTTCAAAAGTAAATTGTAATTTATACCATAAACCTCATCAGGTTAGGGAACCTCATTCTCAAACAGCTGATTATAATCTTAAAAGGTACATTTTTTAACATTGATTTTCTAAGTTATCAATACTCAACTTGAAATTTATAATGGAGTTTAAAAAGGTTCTCTCTTCTTATTCTATTTATCTCTTTCTTAAGCTCTGTAAATCTATCTTAGAGGTAGGCAAAATTGCAAAGAATGAAATTAACCGCTAACTCAAAACCTTCTTAGAGGCCTTTTGAAGCAATTCAAGGCAACCTGAGTTGAAGTGTTTTTTTTTTAAATGACATGCAACGTTACAATTACAATGGTGTCTCATATGTGGTGTCAGCGCTTTTTTCCCCCGATGGGAATGGTTAAACGAAATTATCGTCATACCTCCAACTTCCATGCAACTCACAATAGTGAAGAGTGTTCTTATAAACACCATTATAAATAAACATCTTTTAAGAAAAACATGAATTTTACAACAAGTAAGAAATTATTTTTATTGAGAATATTTGCTGTTTAATAATTGAAGCAGTTAACCTAATATATTGAGAAATTAGGTTAAGAGTATTTCATAATCGAACTAAACTGATTTAGAGTTTGTTGTTTTAATTATTACAGATATCGGATCATAACCGATGTATTCGACTCTCCAGAACTGCTTTCTCTTCATTTTAACACAAGCCGTATAAGCAGTAGAAAAGCTAACAACTTAATTTTTTTACCATTCAGTTTTACCATTCACCTGATTCCTTCAACCACGAGTGTCTTTGTTAACAATCGTAGCGTTTTTAATGTTAACTTGTTGAAAGTTCAACTCAAAAGTAGATTAGAAGCAATTGTGTATAAAGACCTATATGTATGCATCGTTAGTAGTTATGTCCTGTGTTGTTCCTCAGCTCAACTAAAACTTTGGTGGGTGAATTTTTCTCACATTAACTTGTCTTGAGCCATTGGAATTCTTAACATTCAATATTTTTTATGTTTTGGGTCGTGACTTCAAATGGGTTAATGCTGAGAAAGTGTGAAAGAGCTGCAGTAGTTGAACTTACTCTATTATTATTGCATTAAAAAAAAATGTATAACTTTGTTTTCCGTCTTGTGTAAGAATCAACCTATTCCAAAATAGTATCATTTAAAATCTTAAAATGATACTTCACAAAAAAATATGTTTGTACCATTTTATACAATAAATAATAGTGGTATTCATGCAATGCCGAAAACGTGCCGAATATGCCGAAAATCGGAAAAAGCGTAAACGCCGTATATCAACTGTCAAAATTTGTATGGAATTTGATATACGCAAAGTTCCCAGTTTTCCTCACGATTTTGATGCGAAAACAGCGCCGAAAACTTTCGGCAAAGAGTTGTTGCCACCTTTCAAATATTTATTACAAACTATAAACTTCTTACTCAACTTCCAACTTGAGAATCCTTTTAAACGACAAATTGCATGTTGTCAGTTGTCGAATAATAAAATAATTTATCTGGAATTTCGTTGTCTTCACCAAAATTATGAAACCATTTATATATTTATTTATATATTTACTTTTCAGCTCATTTATTAAACCAAAGTGGCCACTTTTGCAATAGAACTTTAAGAACAGCTGATTGATATACGCCACTAACCGAAAAATACAAAAAGGTGGCTCATGCAAAAACAGCGTATATTTTCCGATATACGGCATCGGAAAATATTCGGCATTGCATGAATACCACTAATGTGTTTTTAACTATTATCAAGAGTACCTACCCGTTGTTGCGCCCTATTGACACCTTCCATGGTACGTCGATGTGCCTCTAGTAGTTTTAACAATACTGTCATATTGATCTCCTTGGCAGTGCGTAGCAGTTTTCCATACATTTTCAATTCAAACTCCAGTGTGCCCGTGTACATGAAATTAACTATGGGCACAACCACGTCTGCTTGTAGTTCATTTGGCATAAGTAGCGCGTCATCGATGACCTCGCACGTCTGCTCCAAGACATTAAAATAGTCTGTACAAGCGCTCAGTACCAGACGATGTACCTTCAACTGAGAATTATCATTGAATTGAAGTGTTAAATCGCAATAATCGGTTTTGTTGAAGAAATTCTGAAGTTTTTGTAGGAAAAAAACTCCCCAATTGTCCACTTTCACAGATTTGATTTCTCCCATTTTGATGTAATCGGAGGATTTATTTAACTCAGGAGTTGGGCCGCCGCCGTATTAGCTATTCAAAGTTCGGCTTTGGACTACTCTCTACTAGGATCAACTGTACTCCAAGGAATGTTTGCAACTGTTGAAATATGTAAAAAGAAACCTTTATAATATTAAATATTTATATATATGTATATTATATTTCAGGTTAATGATTCCAATTTAATGTTTTTAGCACAGACAGCTTTTTATTAAATCGGATGAAAGTTTTATTTGGGTGTAAAAAGCACACGATTCGTTAAGCAGCCCACCGCATTGCACTGCTGACGCTGTCGTTATCGAGCGTCTGTCTGGTGCTCCGCTGGCAATTTATTAGCAATAAACAAACACCAAAGTAATGTTAACTCCAATAATCAAAATGTTACTAATTATTTAAAAGCGCGTAACGTTAAGGCCACTATATTTTCACCAGCATTTCAATTTTAATTTTAATCTGTTCTTAATGGGACACACAACCAGTCTTTGAAACCAACCTTTTTTGCAATTGTTTAAACGAACTTTACGGAAATCTTCGCATTAAGATGTGCCCAACTTAATATTATTATTATTTTTGTTAAAATATTTTATCGGCTGTCGTCGCTACTATTCACAACTTTTATTTTTGCGGCCGAAAAATTTTATGAAAATAAATTTAACGAAAATCAACTCGCTGTCGTCCGCTTGTATCGTTTATTTTCAATGTTTTTTCCAATTATTAAACCAAAATGGCGACTTGACGAAGGTCGTTCGCCACTACAAAATATAACGAAGACAAGCCACTGCTGTGGTGGTTGGATATGGTGCAGTGTAGAATTGTTTTTGTTGGAGGTAGATTTTGTGTGTATACTGAACAGCACTAGACAAGAGGGCGCGGTGCGTTGTACACAGGTATATGTATTTGCATGAGTTGGCTATTGTTTGATGAGTGATAAAAAAAGCTCATTTCTTATTTGTTTCGTTGAAATAACTCTAGAGCTTTAAAGTGATGCAGATATTCGCCGGAATATTCACAAGAAGCTTTTTAATTTCTATATCAAGTTCAGTAATCGAAAAAGATACAATAAATATTTTTATAATTAATGCCTTATAGTACGTTTACATATGGAGATTAAATCGAGATTTACTCTTTTGAGGAGATTAACTCGCTAGTCTTGTTGAATTTGACGAGAATAGCCATACAAAAGTTAATCCCCTCAGAACGAGATTAAAAATGAATCTACTTGCTAATCTCCTCAAAAAAGGTTTGCTGTGAGTAGCGATAAATCCTTTAAAAACTATAACCCTGTAAAGAAGTAAGAAAATTAAATGTCAAACAATTGCTTCTATTTAATTTATGTGTTTGACTGTCGCAATAATAGTTTTGTACACTAAAAATTAAATGCTAATTAAAAATGACTACGATTATTAGCTTTCAAACACACAAATTTGCACTGAATTTTCAAAATTTCGCGAATTTTATCTCCTAAACCAATCGAGACCGACAATTTTTTCTTTCACCATTGGGTTTAAGAGGTTCATATACGTTTAATAAAAATAAGAAAAAAAAAATTTGGGCATGGTCGCTAAAGTAAAATTATTCCGAAGTAATTGTATATCTCATAAACCTTTTTAATTATATCATGTACATATTAATACATACCAATTTAAAAAAAAAAAATTTTAAAAATTTAGAATATAGCATAGATTATTTCTTCTTTATTCTTAATTCTCAAAATAAATCACTTTATCCCACATCAATATATAACAACAAGGTATTAGTGACAGTTCTTTTACCAAACATAAGTTGTAAAAAATAGAATAAACTTAAGAGCACTTAAAAACAGCTGATACAGAATTTAACAACAACACTATTTTTTGCCACTGTGAGAAAAAAAGTCAGCTATCATCACTAGTTTATTAATTTAGAGCCTGAACAGAATCAAAAGTCGTTGCGACCAACGATCCTCTCTGGTAAGCAAAAATATGACGATTTTCTCTAATGGCTCTCAGAGAGAAAATCGTCGGTCGCAAAAGTAAAAATAGAATAGATTCTAAGTCAGCGATCTATCGTTGCGACCAACGACCTGCGATTTGATTTTGGACGTGTTCATATATTTTCATTTATTGTTGTGCTTTGCGATATCGTCGGTCGCAACGACTTTTGATTCTGTTCAGGCTCTTAATCATGCATGAAACACTTTGATTATAAGTTCCACAGTAATTACAAAACACACAGAATATACTACATAAATTAAAAATCACACAAAATATCTCAAAGCTATTAAAAATCGCGTAAAATATCCCACAATGATTTTAAAATCATATAAAAACCACCAGTTATTTAGACATAAATCAAAAATCTCGTAAAATTGAACATTGCTTATATGTTTTTTTTTTATATTTTTTATTTATATTTTATATTTTTTTTATATTTTTTACACTAAACTAGCTGGTACTTGGCGTGCTGTCGTCTTTGTCCAATGTCTGTATCGAAATTTTTAATTGTATGGGTGGAGCCACAGCCCAATTTTCCAATGCCCGTGTCTGTTTTATAACTGAAAGCCCTTGCCAATCTGTTACTTCATTCTGAGTTTCATTGTCATACAACATTTAGCTCCAAATTCGTGCAATATAAAAAAATGTTATTTTATGGGCAGTGCCCTGCTCCCTTTCGAAAGATCGCTCAAATTTGATAGTCTAAGGGCACGATTCAATAGTAAGTTCGTATCGACTTTCATTGATGTGTTACTTATAGACGAAATTAGAACCAAAAAATTTGTATACTTGTGTATATTTGTGTACAAAAAAATTTCATTAAATCGGTCCAGCCGTTTTGGAGGAGTTCGAAGCCACTAGCACCGTCACACGAGATTTTTATATATTAGATTATATATGTTATGAAAACTGTATGGAATAACTATGAAGTTCATAGTATGAACATATATGAAATCTATAAATATATATAGCGTTTGAAAAAAAGTCACACTTGCATTAAAAAACACACGTTTGATTAAAAAATTCTATGGGATTTCAGACATCTTACGGCAATTGCAAAATCTCTCGAAAGTGATTTATCACACGAATCTGCTATGGTTGAGTCATATTCTAAGCCAGTGGTGGCCAAACTCTTTGCCAGTTCATTTTGATAAATGTTAATGAAAAATTAAGCTTATGGCTAGAAACTTCTGTGTTACAAACACAAGTAAATAAAGCAAACGAACACAAACTACTTGTGGATGAGATTTTACGACGACAATAGTAGTTGATCGATTTTTTTTTTATTTGAACAGTTTAATTTAATAGAACATCGATGAAACTGAACTTTAGACGCTCAGTTGGAAAATAATAATTCTGTGCCGACAAGGAATAACCACTAAAGTCGAGCTAGGACAAAATGAGGTTGTTAATTTCTTTGCTTTTTTCGCAACGAAAAACACAAGTACTCAAATTTTTATGGTTGTACCTTGCAAATTAAATGTTTGCGGCAAAATCAAATCTAAACAACAAAAGCCAGGGTATCCTAATATTAAGGAGCAATTTTCTTCTGAAAAATGGTCTTCTGAAATTTTCAAAATGAGTTAAGCTGTTATTCCTTGTCGACACAGAATTAATTAAAGAACAATAAATGAAAACACCTAAAATTCTAAATAATCATAAATACTACAATCTGTTCTACAATGAAAGCTCAAGAAATCATGACCTAGCATAGTGGCAGACATGTGGTATTGTACGAAGTTGTTCACAAGTCAGCTGATGAAAAGGTTTGTAAATATATAAACAAGAAAATGGATGCAATCAAAGTTATAATTGATCAATATTACCTGTAAACTAATCTTATATCCTAGACAGACATGTAGTACAAAATGTACTATGATATGAAAACCAAAGCAACTAGGGTTTCGTACTACAATAGCATCCAAGAAACCATTGAAATTCAGTGGTGTTATGTATGTAAATGTACTACGTTGAATCCCATTGAACACAGTCAAAGGTTTAAGCTCTTTTGTCACAATCATATGTTTTCGCTGCAATCCGACAGCATAAACAAATTGATCAGTTAGCAGAATATTCAATTTATCTGTATAAACAGGAAAAATAATGGGAAAAGTTAAAATAATATTGTGGAAACACTGCAATTAAGAGTGGGCACATTTTATTCCCAGTTGCGTGGAGCAGTTATAACTTTGGTTGCATCCATTTTTTTGTTTATATTTACAAACCTTTGCATCAGCTGTTATGTGAACAACTTAGTACAATACCACATGTCTGTCACTATGCTAGGCCGTGGTTTCTTGAGCTTTCCAACGAAGTAAAATATAAGGAAGCGCTGTTTCCCTCACATACACTGTATGTGTACTGTGGCAATTTGCAAACTGCCATACCGACGTCGCAAGCATTTTTTGACATTTCTATTGAAAAATTTTCCCTCCGCTTACCCCTGCTCAACCATCACTTTTTTCCCGCCAAATTAATCAATAGAGCTGTCAAAATGTTAGCAATACTTCAGAGGCGCATTCAATTTAAATAGTTGCACACTTGTAAGGGCGCTCTTGCTATGAATGATTTATTAATAAAATTCGAATATATCATTGAATTTAGTTTTGAATCATTTTAGTTTTATTCTGAGTTTATGTCTTTTACATAATTTTACCAATATTTTGTTTGTTAACGGGTGAAAAAGGCTTACAGGGGAACCGAAAACTTTTTACGTTTTCCTGTGCAACATTACCGAATGCGGCCCTGTTTGAATGTTTTTGTATTTGTGACAACGTTACTGTGTTTGTAAAATGCTTCATTTCAGCTCAACAACACTGCTTCCTTTTATTTTACTTCGTTGGAGCTTTCATTGTAGTACATATTGTGCTGCGGAATATGTCTGTCTAGGATATAACAGTTGGCAGCAGTTGAGTACGTTGAAGCTAGCAACTTTTGTGTTCAGCTGGCACATTCTCAACGGTTTCACAATAGTTGTGCTTGCTGAACGTAGCCTGTGTCTTATCTCAATCATATCAATTGGTGGCAGCACTGCTCACCATAGCTGCCAACCCATATTCCCACAGAAAGTACCTTTTTCTCACCAGCAAATTAGAAAAATTATCACAAATTCTCATGGCACTTTTTTCACTAGAAAATACCACAGCAATTAAAAAATACCACAGTAATTCCCACAGCTATTAAAAAATACCTAAATGGCTAAATAAAATACAAATAAAATACATTAGGGCTATTCCTAATCAATGGTCAATGGAATAAAAGCTAACGAATAAAAAGTGTGCTCACAATTAATGACAAATAATTAGTATGGCATACATTTGCAAAGCTTATATGCAAAACTATACTATACAACGAAATTTGCAAAGAATACAATAGGGTTGCTTATTGTATTTGTGGTACAGGGTTGTATTTTAAACACTGTACATTTTGTTTTTGTAATTTTACTACAAATATCAAATTTATTAAAAATACACAATACAAAGGCAAATACACCACATCGTGAATACCCCCTAATATATAATTGTAAATTATTGAATAAAAATATTTTTCATATACGCAAATATAATTAAAAAAAATGTGAATAAAAATTCCCACACGAATTAAAATATACTACGCTGAATTAAAATATACCATTGGAATTCCCTATTCTCACAGCAATATTCCCACAAAAGGAATTTTTCCCACAAAGCTGGCAGCTATACTACTCACACTAGACTATCATCTGTGCTTGACACTTTACCATTTACATAAACACCGACAGTAAAATGACTTGGTTACAGAAAGTAAATTATTATTCGCGTAAAAGGACATTTAAATACGGAATACCTTTCCTGTTACTTATGGTAGGTGGATCCTTCGGTTTAAGAGAGTTCACACAATTAAGGTACAATTGAAGTGGTGCCAAATTTTTAAGATTCACTGCAACTATATCTGCAGGTACCAATATGCCACTAAGAAGCCAGTGAGTCCGGAAGAAATGGAGAAATACGGAATAACTATGAAAAAACCTGAGGAAGTAACGTTGGATACGGAATTTGAAAAAATAAAAAAAGTGGATATTGAACACTGGGAAAACATACGTGGACCAAGACCTTGGGAAGAAGCTGCAATAGAAGCACCAGAGCCAACCTAGCTAGCGTTTTTACTTGATTGGGGTGCAGGGAACCAATGACTTACCACCGCTTAAATGTTGAAGCACTTTTCAATTAATTGTTAATTATTATTTTTTGTTGAATATATTAGATTGAAATGTATTAAAACGTTTTTTAATTAACAACAAACATATGAAGCATCGCGGCTGAAAATTTTCAGATATGTTGAACACAGCCAACTTTTTGTTTGAAAAAAAAAAAAATCAGCGCTTTCAGTTTATTTTGACAGCAACAATTTGACGTTTCTGTCATAGCAACGTAAAATTTTTTTGTTACAGCTGTACAAGTTTGGTCAAGAAATTTTAATTTCTTGCAATAATTTACCAAAAAATTAAAACATTTTTGTTTGCCAATAGCGCCGAAACAATTTGTTTAGCAAAATGACGCCAAAACTTAAATTCACCGAAGGTACGTGCATTCTTCGGTCTCTGGGCTGTTTACGCCAATAAGCGTTAAAGGCAACAATTTAAGCAATATTTTTATATCACTTTAGGTGAAAAAGTTTTATGTTTTCATGGACCACTAATATACGAAGCCAAAGCCCTAAAAAGTACAATCACAAAAGATAAACAAATCAAATATTATATCCATTATGCCGGATGGAACAAAAAGTAAGTTTCATCTCGTTTTTAACAACATATGGTGCAAAATTGTTAACTGCTTTATATTGCAGTTGGGATGAGTGGGTGCCCGAGAATCGTGTGCTCAAGTACAATGAAGCCAATGTACAGCGACAAAAAGAGGTCTTTAAGCAACATTCTTCTTCAGCTGGACGTAACAAGAAAGGTAAGGGTAACACTAATAATATGCACTGTAGCAGCAGTTTAAATACACTTCTTTGTTTTAGCAACACCGAAGGGGAAGAAAGGTGAGGCAGGCTCAGCTACTCCAAAAGATGGTGCAAGCAGCGGCGGTAGTGAATCCCGTGCCTCAACACCGTCGAAGGAATTGAATACTACTCCACTTGCGGCTCCAACGACTAGTCGTAATCGATCAAAATCAACTGCAACGCCTGTCACACCTATGAACACCTTAACACCAACAGTAGCTACAACAAAAGAAACTATAAGCGATGTTATTCCTAAAAGAGACCAAGAACCAAAGGAGGATATAATCGCAGATAACAAAGATCTTGATCCGCAAAAGAAGAAACGCGGTGCCGCTAGCCTTAGTTCTAGCGAGAAGTCAACTGCTAGTTCTGCTGCTAGTATAACCACTAATAGCAGCATCAGTGGTAGTGGCAGCGTCGCAAATTTGCCAAACGTAACACCGACTTCACATAGTGTAACACAACGTCTTGATGCATGTGTGGAGAGCGAAGAACACTTTCTGTCGAAAGTCGAGGTGAAAATCAAAATACCTGATGATCTCAAACAATGTCTTGCAGACGACTGGGATGCCATAACACGTCAACACAAGCTCATTGACATTCCGGCTAAAATAACTGTTCAGGATATTATCGATCAGTATGTAGCTTTTAAGAAAACTTCTAAATCGACCAACGCTTCTAAGGAAGTGGCTATCAATGATGTGCTCAATGGTGTGATTGAGTATTTTAATGTTATGCTCGGTTCGCAGCTACTCTATAAATTTGAACGTCCACAGTATGCTGAAATATTGCACCAGCATCCGGAAACACCGCTCTCGAAATTGTATGGAGCTTTTCATTTGCTGCGTCTTTTTGTGAAACTTGGCTCTATGTTGGGATTTTCGGCACTCGATGAAAAATCCATGCAAACTTTGTTGGGACATTTGAATGATTTTCTCAAATTTTTGGTAAAAAATAGCGCAACTTATTTTAGTATGACCAATTTTGTTAATGTAAGCCCGGAGTACCATCGAAATACTCAGTGATGTGTGGCATCTAGTAACCAATAATATGGCATGAACGAGCACTTCTGCAATTAAAACGGAACTGTTTTTTTTTTTTTTTTAAATTGAAATTATCTTTGATCTTATTTGCTGTTTATAGTTAGTAAGTTTTTTTTTAATATAGCCTGCTTGATCTTATTCTTATTTATCAATTTTTCTTATTGATAGTTAAATATAACTTTGATGATATTGACTAATTGACTTTATTGTTTAATTAACATTCTAGTGGAATTCATATCAATGTTTTTTGAACAATATGACTCGAAAGTATGATTTATACTTCAGAACTAGTCTTTAAATAGATTACCTGGATTTGTCTGCATACTAGCTATGCTGGTCTTAAAAATAAACACATATTTTTAAAGTTTTTTACTTTTATATAATATCATCTTTGTCTCCCTTGTGATTTTCGTTATCATCCTTTTGATCGCTTTCATCACTGTCTTCGCTACTGCTACTTGACGGATAAAATTCGCTGAAGTCTTTGGGCTTTTCTCGTGCAGCCTGCTCTTGCTCTAAATATTCATTTTGAGCTTTTAGAATTTCTTCGCTCGATTTGCACAACGCATACCTATTCAGCAACGTTTCATTCAATTCGATGAATGAATGTCCCCACGAAAATTTGCCCATATACCATTTGGCTTCTTCGGTAAAACCACAAATATATAATGTTGCTGCAATAGCTTCAACGCAGCTTAATTTACAAGGTTTACCATAGTTGATAGGATTTGCAGCTACAAGGAATGGTAACAAACGTGGATTAGGGCTACGCATACGATTAAATGGCGTCTCGTCTAACTTCGCCCAGGAGCAGTCTACAACTGCAATTCCCGATGTGGCAATTATATCCCGATCCAACGGACTTACACAATTCACACCAACAGGTGTTAACACCAGACCCGGAAACTTTTGTCCTAAGCGTAGATTTTCTATTAGACCCAGCCGTGCAAGCTTGCGCCCGGAACACTTTTTGGGATCACAATGATTTAAATCCCACATGGCCACTGGAAAATTTGGTGGATTACCATGCCCATCGATGTCAGTGCTGGAAGCATCGCTGTCGCTGCTGTCATTGCTTGCACTTTCCGCTAATTCGCATTGACGCTCCGCCAAGTTACGGGCGCAGTTTCGATTTGATTTAACATTTTTGAAGTTTCCGTGGGCTCCGCCGCGTTTATTTTTTCCTCTGTTCCTGCCGTTCATGCTGTAAATAAATTTTAAATTAGCTACTAGGTAAAATAACTAAATTTGTATATTATTTTGTAAACATTTTGACATAAAACACATGTGTTTGAGATATGTTTAAATTGGACAAAGAAAATTGGCGCTGCCACCCGTTTAATATAAAATTTAGAAAAATATTTCAAAATTTTTTTTGATGGTCACCGCCTTAAAAAACCGACAGCGATTGAACTAAAATAAATAATTTTTTGTACAAAACTAGGCACGATTACAATTTCCGGGGCGCCGCAATTTGAAGATGTTTTCTGGTAGAGAACAACAAAAAAAATATGATTCGCCGAACAAAAAATCGATAACTCTATTAGTTATCGAGTTATCGATTAAAAAAAATTTTTTTGTTAAAAGATCTGTTCAAAAAAACATCTATATCTCTGCCGTTACTCAATGGATCTTTAAGTTTGATATGTCAATTGAAAGGTCATTAAATGACCTTTCAAATATATTTGTTATAAATATCATTGCTACAATATTTTTAGTTTTATAAGCGAATTTATTCCAAAGTTGAATTTTTTAATTAAAAGAACTGTTATTTTCTAAAAAATTTACGTTAAGTTCCTAAAAATATATTTTTTTAAAAAGCTTACAGTTAGACCTTTTGTTTGACATATAAAAATATACATATTTTATTTAATTTCACATTATATTACATAAAATTTAATTAAATTTTCCAAGTGTTTTCTTTGTTAAAAAATCTGTTAACAAAATTTTCTATATCTTTGCCAATATCCAATGAATCTTAAAGATTGACATGCAATTCGAAAGGTAATTAAATGCCTTTTCAACGATATATAATACAAATATAATTTCAAAAAAGTTTTTAAATTTATAAGCGAATAAATATCAGATTTGAATTTTTTAATTAAAAGAACCGTTTTTTTCTACAAAATTTACGTTTATAAGATATTTAAAATATATTACTATAACATAATTCCATAAAATGTAAGTGCGGAACGTTTGATTTTTTGAAAAATTTCATAGCATATTTTCAAGCATTTTTTGTTTGTGATTTATTGAAACTTCAAAAACTTTTTATAATTTTTTCATTTTGAAATTTTCTGTTTTACAAGAAATTCCGTTTTTACTTCAAGGTATTTTATAAATATTTGGAACTCAAAATTGTTCTTTGCTCAATTTAAAATCGAATATGTGATCATCGTTGATTTCTGTGACCATCGCTGATTTCTAATTCAGCTTAAAAAAAAATCAATACTTCATGTTTCTTCTGTATTGAAACCGGGCCCGTCATTTTTTACGGGAAAGAACTAGTATATTTTTTAAAAAGCTGAAAATTTTACCTTTTTTTCGATAGATAAAAATATGTATATTTTTTATTAACTGTAGGTAGATTTCAGGATTTGCTATCGCTAAATCTCGATCGCTAAAAAATGCTTACGTCAGTTTTAGCAAATTTTAGCGACAATCGCGATTCTGATTCACAAATCATCTCCTATTTTCGACGCTTAAATTAAGCAATGAAAAAAATGAGCCGGATAAAAACAGCTGATTTTGACATTAATTTATTGCTAAAAAGTTGCTAATTTGCGATTCTGAGTGTATTTCAATCGCTAAAAATTGCTAAAATTATCAAATTTTTAGCAACAAGAAATTTTAGCCGCTAAAATTTGTAAAAACCTTATAGTACTTATAATAGGAATGAAAACAGGGTAAATTTCAGTTATCAACAACGTAACGCTGTCTTTTTCTAATTTTATTTCATAAAAATATTTTTTAAGATATGTACACCAATAGAAAACGTATAAACAAAAAAAGCAAAATTTTTTTTATTCCAATGTTTAGAACGCGAATTTAATAAGACACTGTTGATAAACTTATCCGATCGGGGTGAAATAAGAAAGAAATAAAATAGAAAAGAAGAAAAGCAACATCAAAATCACGTTAGCATTGACAAACAAATTGAAAATTGAAAGTTGACAAAACTGTTTCGGCCAAAATTGACATTAAAGTTATAAAAAAAACCATTTAAATAAAACTTAATTCAATCCAAATTTCGAGCATGAATGCCATTATATTTGGTGCAACATTATTTTAAACATTTGAAATAAGTTAAAATTCTAAGAAACACATATTTTGCAAATAGTAAAAAATTAAACCGCTCGGTGTTGAAAAAAATCATAATTTTTCGAGGTTCTTAATAAACACCTTAAAACAACAACTATAAGGATAAGAAGATAGGATAGGAATAAGAAATAAGGTTTTAAGAATAACATCCTATCTGATATATACTTTTTAACACCGATCGGTGTGAAAAATTGTCTCTTTTAGGATATAAAATTCTAACACTCCCTGGAACACCTATCGGTGTAAAAATTCTTTACAAATTTTTTCGTGTGTTATGTTTTATCAATTCAACTAATATGCTTGTGAAAATGTGTTCATAACTAATTGTTAAATTACACAAAATATCGTCAATTCATCAAATTAACATCATATTAAACTTTGTTGTCCTGTCCAAAAACTTTGTAGGTTCAAAACGGACCAAGCTCTTAGGTAAACTAACAGATTTTTTGGTAATTTTTCTAAATTTTTTTCTCAATGTACAGTACACAAACGACAATGACCACATTTTGAAATCAATGGGACAAAAAGCAAAGTTTTTTCAAATCGTTAATCCATTTAAAGTCTACGAAAGTCTTTAACTACTAAAAGTGCCCCCACACTATATGTTTCATACATATGACATGCCAAATTTTACAGATAGCTTTGACATACATATAGTGTGGAACATATGGAATTCAAATTCTGACAAGTCGTTTAACAAACATTTAGCAGAAATATCGTGTCAGATAGTCTGTGGTCAAAAGAAAGGAGCTGTTTGACAAAAGTTCAATATTGACATACATATGAAATTTGAAATGAAACTTTTTTGACAAGTCATTTGTGTTGAACATATAGTGTAGGGGCACTTTAAGAAAAAAAATTTTTTAATCTGAAACAGCATGTTTCATATATTTGACTATTCGTTCGTAAAAAACACACGTTTGAAATTTGATTTTTAACTGAATTTTAGTTCTCTTTACATGAAATTATGATCGCTCATTCTTTCAAATTCTTTTTTTTTTGACAAATTTTTTACACTACAACAAAAAGTAATAAACGTTCGTTTGAAATCGTTCACCTGCTTTAAGATTTTTCTTTTAAAAATTTACTCACAAAGTGAAAAACGAACGAGAAGATTGCATTTCAATCAATTGCGAACGAATTTTCGCACTCTGCTTTGAACGAATTTCTTATTATTTCAAGATGGTTTCAAATACAAAAATTAAGTGGCAACCCTACACTTAACTTTTTTGTTTTTATGAATTTGTAGCTGGGGCGATCACTTGGTAAAAGGGTTGCTGAATTAGAATCTTTTGTCGGAATTTTAAATTTATCTAATTTTTTACCATGGGGTTAAGACGTTATAAAATGTTTTTTTAAGGTTTCTAAACATTACATCATTTCAAATCTGATTTTAGATTTATACAAATTTAAAATGGCGGATAAGTTTGCAACCGTAATTTTTTTAATTTGTACAAATTCTGTGCTGGGAGTGAATAGGCACAAATGTGTCTCTAAGTCGAAATCCGGTGTCAGAACATCAAAATTATGTAATTTTTTACTAATGGGTTGCCACTAGTGAATTATTGCCTTTTTCCGAACCAATTATTTTTCAAATCAGTTTGGTATAAAAAACAATGTAAAAGTATTAATTTTAAAGCGAGCACTTTTAACCGGCTTAATCTAATACGACGTAAGTAAAAATTATTTTCCGTTTAGGAAACGAAGAAACCTGTTTGTAATTTGTATGAAGCTTATACTATGATGTATTGTTTCAAACGTTCTACCTCCCTTTTTCATATAAAAACATTTAAAACGGGAATAGATGTAGTTTTTCTCAATCTAATTTTGAATTACGTGTTATTAGAATTATGTCGACCTATCGTTGTACCTTAAACATTTTTTTTATAGTTTTGAGATGATCAATGATGGTGAATGAAGTGACTTTGAGATCAAAAGTGGATTTTCTTTATTCAACTTTTAAGCAAAACACGTCCAAGAAACTACTCTATCTGACATTGAAATTCTATTCATATTTTATATACTTGTGGAAAACTTCATTTACGTTGGTGATTTTCTATACGTTCGAACAATTTTTTTCATTAGATCCTAAGTTCAGTACGTACATACATGGAAAGTTGAACAAGCTCAAAGTTCCAAAAATCTCGAGGCCATTATTATTTTCGATCTCCGTAAGTAAGTAAGTAATTAATCTTCGATCTCGTCGTCACTTTATGCGAATACAAATTTTTAATTTATCCCGGGATTCACATCAACTAATACCGGGATTTTTGAGACTTAAGAAAATCATTGCCATACCTAAGTTGACAAAATTTCATTAATTGTTTTTAAATATTATGTTTATAAATGAACAGCATTAACGAGTCTTAAATATGTAAAAAAAATACATTTTTGGGATTCCCCCAAGTATCAAAAAAATAAATTTGTAATTCTAATGATTTAGCGACTCATTATTTTTGAGAACGAGCTTTCCTGAATTTTCTTAAATAATTTTATATAAAGAGAACGATAATTGAGAACAATTGTGTTTCGCAAGTGAGTTTTTTTCTTTAGATACAAAATTAAAAAAATGTAAAAAAGCATTTAATTAGCTTTTCAAAGAATGCCTTCAAATTTTTTAAAGGTTTTGTTAAGTTTCATTATAAATTAGCGTGTATCTAAATATAATTTATTTCACTGCGAATAATATTTGTTATTAAAACTTTATTTAGAAAGAAATAATAGTTTTATTATCAATTAGAATTGTTGTAATTAACATCGATGTCAGTTGCATTCAAACTCAAATCGTTTGTGTATGATGTAAAAATCGATGTCCAAGCCAATGTAGTAGTCGAAAAAAATGTGTCTTAATAAAATAACAGCATGTGAATTTTATTTTAGCAACAATAAGCGTTAAACAGGTAACTCGTTCAAAGTTGAATTTCCTTTTAATTGTAATTTATAAATATGCACTTATAAACTATATGTATTTTGTTGATGTTGTAACTCAAAAGGAGCTAGCTAAATGCTCATATTTAGATAGAATTCATATGTTTGCTACTGCAAGTCGAGCGTGATTGTCGATCGTCATTGCACGTCATTTATGTTTGAATTAAGTGATATTTACGCAGACTATGTATGAATTGTAGCTCGAGTTAATATGTTTGTAGCTGCTAATGTTTGGGCTAGCATCAATTTTGACCATAAATGGAAATCAATTTTCAAACAAGATATTCAATGCTACATTTGTTGTTGCGTTTAAAATTAATTTTTCCCACCTGATAATGTTGAATTTTATTTTATTTATTGAAAAAAGTCGAAAAAAATGTTTGCTCTGCTAAATGTTTACATCTAGCAGACTATTTCAATTTGGGAATTGCATTAATTAGCTACTCATAAATTAGCACGTCTTTTTAAAAAATTGGAGGTTTAATGAAACTGCATGAAAATCTTAAGAAATTCTAAACATTTCTAATATATATAAAAACTGAATTGTTGCTATAAACATATATTTTTAAGAACTATGTAACTAAGAGAATATTCAATACATTTTCCGTTTAGTATAAATATAAAAGAAAATGAGATAATAAAAAGTAAACCTCATCATGCAAAAGCAAAAACAATAAGCAGAGAAAGAGTTCAAATAGCAAAAAAAAAAAAAACAAAAAAAAAATATAAAGAATAAAAATTTTTGTATGCATAATTTAAGAATAGAATTTAGTATACAAATTTTAGTTTTCTTATTTTTTGTTTTTTTTTTTAAATAGAATTATATCTGTACGCAAGCCCATTGACGTAATAATGTGGGCAGAATATTTTGTTTTATTATTAACACACTGAAAAGCTTAATTTCCGTTAATGATATTCTATTGAAAATATGGGAGTAACAAATAGTTCGCATGCAGTTGTATTAAAAGGCATTTTTTTTAAATATACCAGAAACCTTGACACCACTTTTAAACTGACACATTTAAACAAATAAGCTCTCATTTATTTATTTACACAATATTAAAAAGGCACATTTTTTATTATTTACTTTTGCTTACATTGTCTGCAAGAGGTACCGATGGCCTACAGATATTTTCTATTTGAAAATATTTTCCAAACCTGGGACAAACCTGGGAAGTCCATTTTTGAAACTCATCCATCACTCTATTTGCCTATAGCCTTCTGACTATGTTTCGTTAAGATCGGCTTACATTTGTCTGACCTCTCATACAAAATCTTATAAGAACTAATAAAGGTCCGAGAGAGGTTACCTTATCGCCTGACCGCTTTCAAACTTTTTGAAAATATTTCTTAGTTAACCCAAACAAACCAAACATGCAAATTTCACTTTCATAGGAGCACTTTTTCTATTTTTGTTTATACAATTTTGTATGGGATTGGGGTATGTATGGGAACATACACACCCCCAGTGTGTATGGGAACACACTGTGCGCTTGTTGGGGGTGACATGATTCGACATGAAATTTTTCCAAACATTTGTATTTTTCAATAAATTTAAATTAACATTAACTAGTTAGCAACGTCGAATCCTTCATTAACAAACTACTAAGCAAAAGTACACTTAGGCGTATGAGTGTCATTAATTTTTTGTATGAAAAAGTTATATAATACAGGTTTTTAACTTCAAATTCAACCTTTTCCATTTCGAATTAAACTTTTCCATTTCAAAAAAAAACTTTTTCCATTTCAAATAAAACTTTTTCCATTTCAAATAAAACTTTTTCCATTTCAAATTAAACTTTTTCCATTTCAAAAAAAAACTTTTTCCATTTCAAGTTAAACCTCAGCCAAGAAAAAGATTTCAAGAAAAAACCTATATTAAGAACAAATAATAGAAAAATATTTATATGAATGTTATCCAAAGAAGCTCAGGAGCATAACAACAAAAATGTAAACCTATTAAGTATACTGAGAAAAGAATTTCTTTCTTTAATCTAAGGCTTAGTTATAGTTAACAAACGGCATACTTACTTTCGGCGAAGTAAGTATACACGTATACTCCCATACGCCCAGACAAGCGTTAATATCCTTCTTGCGTGGCGGCCGTAGTCGTGCGTGCTTACGAATTTCAAGTTCAAACCTCACCCCGGGCAGAAGTTTTTTTTTTAGAAATAAATTTTTCTGTTCGACCAGTTTCTCTCCGCAGGAGAATAAATACTGCCATGTAATGCTTCTTGAGAACATGAAATTTAGCCGGTTAAACGGTTAAAACGGTAACTAACATGTACAGTTGCGGTCAAAATAATAGCAGTGGCAAATATGAAAAGTGATCAAGCACGTTATTTTGTAAACAAGCCTTTTTAATCGCCTCAGATTTAATATACCGTTATATGGTGAGTATACAATCTGGTGACTGGATATTGTTAACAACAACTCTTTATTGTTTTTGCAAATTCACTTTTATTGAGAATTGATGCAAGTTTTTGCGGTCAAAAATTAGTAGCATTTTATTAATACATACAAAGCATTAAAAAATTTAGCTAAATTATATTAGAAATACACAAAAAAGTAAGTATTGATCTATTTTCCATCAGTTTATATAAAAACATAATTTAGTTGTGCTGTATTTTTCCAGAAATGTCACGAGAAAAACATTATTCTGTTGAAAAGCGGGAATTGATAAAAAAATTAATTTATGAGAGAAAAACATTGAAAAGAGGTTGAAAATCTGCTCAAATGTTCACCAACCACGATTTGCAATGCCATAAAATATAATAAAAAACTAGAGACACGAGGACTCAAGACAGTTATGACGGTGAAATTGATTCAACGAGTGGTACGGTACTATGAGGCCAATCCATTTGCCTCTGCAGTGAATTTATTGCAGATTAAATAAGAATTCTTGCATAAGCATTTATGTAATGCATTTTAGAATCGAATAAAAAACAAGGACTTACAAAAAATTTTGCTGGGAGTATTTGAACTTTACGTAGACTTCTTACCGAACAATATTTGAGTAAACATAGTTCTCGCAAAGTGCAACTTTTATCCAAGAAGCATGTTTAAAAAAGGATTCAGTTCGCAAGTAGTCAAATGAAAAAAGAAAGAACAATTTATGGTCGGACGAGTTCAAAATTGTAATGTACGGCGGTAAAGGGTCTCGTCAATATGCCAAAAATAGTCAGTACAACCTGAAGTAAGCCACAAAAACCATTAAGCACGGTGTTTTAAAAATTATGGATTGGGCATGCTTTTCTTTTTATGGCGTTGGTCCAATTTATTGTATATAAGCATTAGTAGATCAACATCTTTACGTCAAAGTATTACAGGAAACTATGCTTCCGTATGCCCAAGAGGAGTTGCCGCTAATATGGTTTTATAAATAAGATAACGTCACGAAACATACGAGAAAACTTGCCAAGAAATAGTTCTGGGGCAATTGGATCGAGCTCTTGAAGTAGGCTACTTAGTCGCCAGATTTGAGTCTGATTGAAAACTCGTGGTGTGATGTTAAAAAGGCCATTGCTGACTCTAAACCTTGGCAGGATATTGTGAAAGATGCCTCGTCGTTGCAAACCAATAATTACTAACAAAAGTCATACAACTAAGTATTAATTGCAAGAAAGAATTACAATTTATGTAATCTGTAAAGTTAAATTACCAAATTTTTTGTTATTTTGCTATTTTTGTTGAATTTTTTATAATCTACAATTTTTTTGACCGCTGTAATATGACGCAAGTGGCAAATATTTTAAGTTATTTTGAGCTGCATGCTTGTTTTAGTTCAAAGTTTTTGTTAAATAAATTATAAGATGTGGAGAATACTAGTTTTTAACAAAAATTATTAAATCCGATAACGTGCGAGTTTTAGCTGTATATTTTTAAACGTTTTAAAAACAAAAACGAACGTGTTACTATGATAAAGTAGGCTTAAATGAATATTTTCAAAAACATTCTACGCCATACAAAAATAAAAACGCACATTTTAAAATACAACAGTAAAACGAAGCGTTTTAGAAACAGCAATGAACGTTTTAACATATTTAACTGAAAACGGTTTTTAAAGAATTTTATAAAAAATTCATGTTTTTGTCAAGATTTTCTGATACTATTTAAGATGAGCAGTTTTAAATATGTTATGCTACAGTTAACTTATCGTAACCAACCATAGCTCAGTGGAAGTGTGCTAGGCGGGCATGTAGAGGACGATGATTTGCATCCTGACTAGGGTTCCCAACTGTCCCGGATTTCGCGGGACGTCCCGCTTTTCAGCTAGTTTTTTAGCGTCCCGCGACGACACCTTGCGGGACACCTTTTGTCCCGCATTTGAGAACTTAAGATTGTTTGTATCTAAATTTCCAATTCGACATGAAACACAGTTTCCTAAACCGTTTAATTTTATTATCAAAATAAATTTATAGCTCGTTTCAAAAGAGAAGAACATTTTTTAGTTTCATTTTTCGATGCGCAGTGAGAAATTATTTCTAAAGCTAGAAAATTTTTTAGAGCGTTGTTTCTTGCTCTTTTTGTTCTGTTCGCTGAACTTTATGCTTTTTTGAATGTTTCTTACTGTTTTTCTTAATATTTAAATGCGCAAACATTTAGAACAAATGATCGCACAAGTACGGTGTTGCACCGACGGCCTGCAGCAACCTGCATCTTGAGAGAGAAATAAAATAAAAATTACATAAAAAATAATTTATTTTCTCAAAAAAAAAATTGTGAAGTGAAATTACGGATGACAAAATATTTTTGTACTCACATTTTCTTTTTATTTTGATTGGTTGATTTTGAAAAATAAAATTCAGTACTTCCGCAGCGCAGTTGCGATGATCAACAAAATTCAGGAATATACATTAATTTTTTCCATTTATTTTTCTGCTGAGAGAATATTCAATTTTATTTTTAATGTCGACCAATCAGAATGAAGAACACTCTCCAAATTATTTTCTTATTCTCAAACATGCGCGAAAATGTTCTTCTCTTTTGAAACAGGCTATATCATTTATTTTTCATATATTTTATTTATCATAACGATTTGGATTTATTTTTTGGTTTTTTCATGAATTGGGCAAGAGTTGGAAAGAGATCTAAACAATATCAAGGAACGAAGCGATGGTGTAAAGGCATAGTTGATACCCTTTATTTCTCAAAGAATGAAAGGAAATATTTAATAAAATAAAAAATTCTAATGTTGTCCCGCATTTTTCAGCCAAGTCCCGCATTTTTGATGGCTCCGTCCCGATTTTGTACTTTTCAGAGTTGGCAATCCTAATCCTGACTATGTATCTATCAAATGTATTAATATAATAATTCTAATTATAATTCTTTCATTATCTCATTAGTCAAAAAAAAATCCTCAGAAATAAGTTCGCGCTTACAATCTGATCAGCGTTTAGGCATTTGAGACAATTAAAAGATCTTTTTATACCCCCATGCGTACTGCGTAAGGGGTATATTAATTTTGTCACGACGTGTGTAACGCCCATAAGGAGGCATGGTAGGTATAGAAAAGTATATATATTCTTGCTCAGCATCACCACCTGAGTTGAATTAGCCATGTCCGTCTGTCTGTCTGTCCGTCTGTCTGTCCGTCTGTCTGTCCGTCTGTCTGTCCGTCTGTCTGTCTGTGGACACGATTGCAGCCGTAATTTTGAAGTTATCGTGCTGAAACTCGATATTTAAGCTTTTTTTTTAAAAACTAAGGTCAAGTTCGAGAATGGGCTAAATCGGACGAAAACCACGCCTACCTCCAGAAGCGAATATTTATGCTAAAAAACCTAAATTCGGTATTTGTATAGTCTATGACAGATCTCAGGTGTGTAAGAAAAATGGGCGTCATCCACTCACTAACACGCCCACCTCCCATAAAACCCCAATATTGAAACCTACATATAGAGACCAGAGCTGTAAAAGAATCAGAGAACTGCAACGGGTAGCTTTTTTGAGACTCTGAGTAGATCCGAAAAAAATGAGTCCAAAAACCTACTCAACCCTAACCGCACGCAACCCTATTCATACTCACTTTCACGAAGCTGCAATGCGGCGGCTCAAATAAATATGAGTATACTCAATCACAAGTCGGATCGGGCAAAGATCGGGTTTTTCGGTTCATAAATACTTATGGTTGTTGTCGTCTTGCTGATACTCATCATACTTACCCAAGAACTCATAATCGACAAAAACACCCGAATCACTCGGTTCATTCTGCCACTGATGTGAAGCAGAGCGCAAAAGAGCGCAGCAGTGAGAAGTAAACCGGTTTTTTGTGTGTAACAGAAGCACGTGTTCTTTTTTGTTTTTTTTTATTTTGTTTGTTTTATGTATCCAGCTTACACGAACGAACGCGTAACAGAAAGAAAAAAACAAAACTCACAAACGTTGTTGTTGTTTTCTTTTCTTCCTAGAGTAACAGAAAATACCAACAACGAAATTCCTACAAAAACATAATAGAAAAATTTCAGCTGATATTGCCTGCAGTGCGATTATGAAAAAACATACGCAAAAATCAAATCCAAACAAAATAGAGACGTTGGCAGAGAAAGAGCAGTACTCAGGATACACTCAAAATACACTCGGGTCGAGCTTCCTTCCTATACACTAACTCAACACACTCATTGAAAACAAATCAAAGTGGTTCGGATCACGCCGCTCTCGGATATAAGTATGAACTCATACCCGAAAATATGCTAATGAGCGAATGAGTCTAAGTAGTTTACATATTTTATTGAGTATGGATAGGGCAGATAACAGCAAGAAACTCGAGTATCTCGGGTATGATTTGAGTATCCGATTTCTGTCGGATACTCATTGCAGTTCTCTGATACTCAATCACAAGTCGGATCGGGCAAAGATCGGGTTTTTCGGTTCATAAATACTTATGGTTGTTGTCGTCTTGCTGATACTCATCATACTTACCCAAGAACTCATAATCGACAAAAACACCCGAATCACTCGGTTCATTCTGCCACTGATGTGAAGCAGAGCGCAAAAGAGCGCAGCAGTGAGAAGTAAACCGGTTTTTTGTGTGTAACAGAAGCACGTGTTCTTTTTTGTTTTTTTTTATTTTGTTTGTTTTATGTATCCAGCTTACACGAACGAACGCGTAACAGAAAGAAAAAAACAAAACTCACAAACGTTGTTGTTGTTTTCTTTTCTTCCTAGAGTAACAGAAAATACCAACAACGAAATTCCTACAAAAACATAATAGAAAAATTTCAGCTGATATTGCCTGCAGTGCGATTATGAAAAAACATACGCAAAAATCAAATCCAAACAAAATAGAGACGTTGGCAGAGAAAGAGCAGTACTCAGGATACACTCAAAATACACTCGGGTCGAGCTTCCTTCCTATACACTAACTCAACACACTCATTGAAAACAAATCAAAGTGGTTCGGATCACGCCGCTCTCGGATATAAGTATGAACTCATACCCGAAAATATGCTAATGAGCGAATGAGTCTAAGTAGTTTACATATTTTATTGAGTATGGATAGGGCAGATAACAGCAAGAAACTCGAGTATCTCGGGTATGATTTGAGTATCCGATTTCTGTCGGATACTCATTGCAGTTCTCTGAAAAGAATGCATTCAATTTGACTGCTTCTACAAAATTTTGAATCAGTGAATAACGAAATAAGAATACATTCAATGAATGCAAAATTGATTCATGAATAAAATTTTGAATTCACAATCAATTTTTAAAAATTGATTAATTATTCATTTCTATTATTCATTTGTCGTTATTCTGAATAATGCATTCATTTTGTTATTCAAATGAATGCTATTCATAAAGAATGCTATTCACAAAGAATGCAATTCACAAGGAATCGTTATTCATTTTGCATTCATGCATTCATTTTTTATTCATTATTCATTTTTTATTCATTATTCATATTTTATTCATTATTCATTTTTTATTCATTATTCATTTTTTATTCATTATTCATTTTTTATACATTATTCATTTTTTATTCATTATTCATTTTTTATTCATGCGTGTTAATTGGTGTTAATTTTGCAACCAAAGTAGTATATTTTTAGTTTGGTGCAACAGCGCAATTACCGGGGCCTTGGGCTAATTGTTTTATATTTTTAATTTAAGTAAATTTTCAGTTTTAAATTTGCAACTGGGTAGCTTCGCGTGAATTGAGTGAAAATAGTGTTCTCTCATGAATAAAAAATGAATAAATGAATAAAAAATTAATAATGAATAAAAAATGAATAATGAATAAAAAATGAATAATGAATAAAAAATGAATAATGATTAAAAAATGAATAATGAATAAAAAATGAATAATGAATAAAAAATGAATAATGAATAAAAAATGAATGCATAAATAAAAAATGAATGCATGAATGCAAAATGAATAACAATTCTTTGTGAATTGCATTCTTTATGAATAGCATTCATTTGAATAAAAAAATGAAAGCATTATTCTCAATAAAGAATAATCGAAATGAATAATAAATCAATTTTCTGAAATTACATGTGAAGTGAAAATTTTATTCATGGATCAATTTTGTTTTCAATGAGTAGCATTCTTTTGTCCTTATTCACTTGTACTTATTATTCTGAATATGAATGCAAATTGTACAGCTCTGATAGAGACTTGTGTCGAAGCTACAAAAATAAAATTAAATATTTATTATTTTAATATAAAAATTAAGAAATTAAGAGAGCAAAATGGGCGTAATCCACCCACGAACACGCCCACCTCTCATAAAACCCCAAAATTTTAAAATTTAATAAATTTTAGGTAAAATATTCCTCGCAATAGCTTCTTGGAATTTCAAATTTTATTTGAACTGATAGTGTTGTCATTGGTTATACTTTAAAAATGTTATGTACATTTTTTTTTTGTGATTTTCTTAATTTGACAAAAAAGCCATGTTAATTTTTTTGTAAAATAAACCCTGCAAACATTTGGAAGATGATTGGAAGTGTAGTTGATTTTGCAATTCACTTGCGATTCGTTCAAGGGTTCCTTGGAAAATGGATCGCTTTTCCATTGCCCAAGCGATGAATACGCGGTTCACGAAAAATTTTCTTCGTGAAAGTCTTCCTTCGCTCATTCCGACGATCATTGATAGATGGCTGTATGTAAAATTTTCAAAATCAATCATTAGAAAATAAAGCAGGCTCTGAAAAAAAGTTAAAATAAATAAAAAAATTGAACTAGTAAATTCATTGTCTTGAGACAGGATACAACGTCTTGTTTAAACTCATGATACAAAAATACAGGTAGTATTGACGTTTCTGTCGTCTACTTCAAATTGTCAAAAAATATATCAAAGAAGAGAGCGCTCATAAATGAACAAAAAAAAAAAAAAATACAAAGGGCACATTCAGCATACTCAACATTGCCAGACTTGAGAAACATTTAATTTTGATAGCATTCAATAAAACTGCTGAGGCAGCAGTCGTTGAAATGTACGCTGTTAAAATGTACGTTGTCTAAACTAACTGTTCAGAAATTAAAACGTCAACTTTGAATCTGTGTTAATTAACTACATATACATAAATCTGAGGTGGTTGGGAAAAATTTGCAATATATATTAAAATACATATAATTTGCATCTGATTTTTTTACAGTGCAGTTAAATATTAGATATGATTTCAGTACTTAACAATCAAAAATATGTACATGAAAAATCTATGCACTTAAAAATTTAAAATAAATAGTGTTATAGTAAAAATTTTAGTAATAGTATAATAGGCTATTATAGGCTATAAATAGTAGCCTTATATTTCATCAACTTGACAACTTTAAAACGCTTCACATCTAAAGTCTGAAGCGTTCACATCTGTTCACGCTTCTAGGTACACTGTCACAACAGATGATTGCGCTGAATGCGGCCAGTAACTGTTTTGCTTTGACAGCCGTTTTTGACAGCAGCCAGTTCCCTTCTCAAGAGAAAATAAGCAGCTGTCAATACTACCTGTAATTTTGTATCATGTTTTAAACTATAAAACAACTCGTAACGTTTTAACAATGATGCTTGGCAACAATTGTAATATAATTGTAATATTGCTGTATTACAGTTGCAAAATAAGATGTATACTATAGATAGAGCATAACTTAATATAATGACACAGTATTATCGAAGTAAAAAATAAAAAATTATCCATGAAGCTGTTGTCAAATATGTTGTTTCCTCTGAATATAGAGCATGCTATAAGATACCGATAACTAAATTTAAAAATAGCGTACATCAAAATTTATATATACTATATATTTTTTTTTAAATAAAAAAGTTTTAATATTTTTTTTTGTTTTTGGCAAATATTGAAAATACTGGTTAAAAGCAAAAAATATAGCGGGAAATTTTTAAAATTTCTCAAATTCATATCGTTGCAAAACATATACAATAACCAATAACTAAGACAAATTAAAAGCACCAATACCTTGCCAGAATAGCTTCAAATTTAATTTCATATTTTGGAAACCACTGGTGAAAGAAAAATCCTCTAATAAAAGCTTTTTAAAAAAAATCAACAAAATTTAGAAAAATTGAGTTAAATGAGAAAGAGAGAAATTAAGCAAAATATTTTTAAGAAAATCTAGCATTGATGCACCGCTATAAATTTCAAACACATACAATAGAATAGATGCCAACAGCATGCCTCACCTCACCCAGCTGGGGCGTAAATCTCAAAGAGTTGTTGCTGGCTGTTGTTGTTATTTTTGTTGATCGCGTTTTGCTGCTGTTTGGCAACAAGCGCCAGAAAATTACATACCAATAATTATGTGTGCAGGTATGTTGTCTATGTGTGTCTGTTTGTTTGTATGTATGCATGCAGTTAACGCACACAGCCGCACACAGACAACATGGAGCGACAGCAGCAACAGAACAACACCAAACAGCGGACCTCGAATTGAACAGCAAATCGTCTCAACTGTTTTCACAAAATTTTCAGTTGAACATCACAATCCGTTCAAGTCGCGGATATCTCCGAAATAAGTTTTTATATTGTAAGTACTGAGTAGAAAAAAAAAAAAATAAAATAAAAAATTTCAACAAAACTCTAACGAGCAGCTTTACATTAACGAAAATTAAGGATATAGTAACAGGCAAAAAAGACGTTTGTTAATTAATTTTAAGTGTTATAAAGAAAGCATTAAAAATTACTTTTGATTTGAAAAGTAACGTATTTTTATGCATAAATTAATTATTGTTGTGTATATGTGTGTGTGTATGAGATGATTTAAAGTGAAGCACAGTTAAAAATGTCAAAAGTGCTAAATAGTAGTAAAAAAATTAAACACTACTTTTTAGCAAAATAACAAAATTTCTTTTTAAATGTAGCTCATGATGTTGATAAAGAGCGTGTTAAACCAAACGAAGACTGCTGAATATTGCAGAAAAAATCTTTTTCGCGCAAGAGCAATTCTTATTATATAATAGAGCCAATCATAAATAAATTATTTATTCTGCGTTGCTTGCTCTAATGTAATTTGATACTTTAGTAATAATTGTTGTTGCAACAATAAAATTTGGTTCATAATTTGCCATTTATTGTATATTTTTTTTCTGTTGTCAATGCTTCATAGAAAAATCCGCAAGATCTGCAAAAACAACATTAACCACAGCGCAAATATTGACATTATTGCGGAGTTTTGTGTGCCATTTGGTAATAATATTTGTATCAAGCACTTTAAAAATGCATTTTAATTTAGCCTAGTTATGGCTAAAGCATAATTTTTTAGGCATTTAAGCATTGTTTGTTTATTTGCTGAAAGTGAAAAGTCTCAGAGATGACGATTTAGCGAGTAGCACTTAATTTTGTTAAAAAGTTTTAGTTGCCCCCTTAATCATTGAGAAATTTAAATTTTGAGGAAGTTCAATAAAGCTTTTTTGTTAAAAAACAAGTCTGTGACAGTTTTTGAGTTATTTAAATACGTGCTCGATATAATTTTATTTCTCAAACAGCATTTCACAAAAAATTCCTGTTTGTTTTGTTTCACTTAATGTTAAAGCATAAAGTTCAAATGACTCAATATAAAGAAAGTATTTTCGATAACGTTGATGACTCATTTAGGATTGTTTATATATTAAGAACTTTTGTCCTTCAAGCAATGCTGTAACATTGTTTCAAAACCTTTGTTTTTCAAAACCTTCAAAACCTCTTAAGAAACATTGAAAAAACAAAATCGAAAACATAAAAATCTGCCAAAAGTACAGCTACGTATTATGTAATACGATCTGCTTGGAGCACAGATCAATCAAGTTCGAATGCGCTGCAGCTGTATTCGAAGCACTTCTGTTGCCAACAATTTGTTCAGACGCAAGAAAAGCTTCGCGCGTTTCAAAATATCTTAAGTATCTTTTTGTTTCAACTAAACAATTCTTGACTCTATGTATCTATGTTTTTTTTTCGAATATAATTCATTATGTATCTACGCAAAGAACATTTCAGGCTATTTATAAATTGAGCACCTCGTCAAGTGTTTCGTCTACTACATTCTTAAATATTGTGTAGGTATACTGCCATGGAGGAGCTTTCTAAAAATATAAGTATCTACTATAAATGTGTGATTTTGAAATTTTCCGTACATGCGCAGAGTTGCAACAAACACATTTTTGGAACATTTTTATTGTGAATTATGCTGAGTAAAAATGGGTTAATTTTGTAAAATTCTTAAAGTGTAATTCACAAATTATTGCTCTAAAACTGCTATGCTACAATCGATATTGATTCATACTGGTTCAAATTTCGGATTAGTTACAATTCTCTTATAATTTATTCTTTATATAAATAAAAAACAAATTGGCCACTTCAGCTCTTGAAAGGGCTTTGCTCGTGCTTATCTTGATCATGCTTTTGATTCAATTGTGCTGTGCATGTTATTAAACGATTTAACTCAATTGATCGAGAACTGAACCCACATGTCTTGTGCCGACTCCAAACATCTAATGCTGATGTTCTCAAGAACTTTGTCCATATTACCATGTGTATTGTTTACTCTCAGATAGTAACCCTTCAATTGAAAAAACTTCCGAGACCCGACAGACGTTGCCTTGTCCAAATTTCAATAAATTTGCTTGTGTACCTTTTTATGAATTTGTGCAAAGCTATGAGAAATGTGTAAAGAGCAATTCTCAAAATGAGGAAAAAACGTATTTCTGAGTGATCATTAAATTTATAAACGATTCTGGCCATGATAGAATACTGAGATAGACTCATATTTTTACGGCTGCTCAAATGTCTAATTTTACACTAAAAAAGCTGTGAGTGCTTTAAACGTCAAACAATAAAGTCAGCAACAACAATAAGAAGAACTAAAATTCGAATAGCTGACTTTGACATCTAACTCACTTCCTCTCCAATATGCGCCTACCTTGTTCTTATATCATGGATTCTGGCCATGTCTATTAAATTTAAAGAGCACATTCAGAACATACAAGTGCGTCAAACATACAAGATGAATTCTCTCGGAATATGAATTCTCTCGTATGCCGCTAAAATGCTAGAAATAAATGATGTGTCTGGAATATGATCAATTCTAAACCATTCGTTTTTGTTATAACGAACTTACAAGCGAATCTCAATTTAATAAAAATAAATTTCAATTTCTAAGGTTTGGCTGGGGGGAGGGGGGGGTGGGTTGGCTGAAACGACGATGCTTAGGGTCATTGCCCCATTCCACCTGGCTAAGAGCCTGCCTCATATAATCCTATATAGAAAAAATCAAAACACGAACTCCACGGCTGAAGAATCAAAAACATTTACAAGTTTTTAACTTCAAATTTAACTTTTTAAATTCGACTTTTTACAAGTAAAAAAAAAACTTTTCACAAAAAACTTTTTCGATTTAAAATTCAACTAATAACAGTTTAGTTTGAATTATAAAAAGTTTAATTTTAACTTTGGAAAATTAAATTTGATTTAGAAAAAGTTGAATTTGAAATGGAAAAAGTTAAATTTGTAATGCAAAAGCATGAATTTGAAATTAAAAATCTCAAGAAATGAACCAAAAAAGTTTTTTCAATTAATTTTTCACAAACCTTTCATCCAAAAATAATTCTTACAAAATTTTGTTCGTCAATTTAGAAATGAAGAGTTTTCAAAAACGATTTCGTTTTTAACGCATGATTTATTCAAGAGAAACAAATTTTCTTTAAATACACTTTAAATAAGTACGCTTTTCAAAGTGATAAATAATTCTATTCTATGATTATTTGAATGTTACCTTCAGCTGTCACTTGATGAAACTTGAAAGCAGAACTTCAACTTTCGATATTTGGCAGATCCATCACATTGCATTTTCATTGCTATTTATTGATATTGACTGCCTTAGCCATGAAACTGTAAAAAAGCGCTAAAAGTGAAATTTTTGTGAGATTCTTAATAAATGTCATTGATATATTAATATATTCTTAAAGACCTCTTAACTACACTTTCTTTAAAAAAAACCAACAAAATTAACAATAAATAACAAATTTATCATTAATTTTAATCGATAATTTCAATCAAATCAAATCACCACATTTGGGGTATTCTCTATATCTAATATATGTCGTTGCATGGTACAAGAATAGAAAATGTATGATCCGTACAAAATGGCATTAACATTGAATTCTATGACCATTTCAAACCCTACCTTCAGCTGTCATTTGAAGAAACTTGAAAGTAGAACTTGAACTTTCGCCATTTGGCTGGCCATCACATTGCCATCACATTGCTGGCCTAAGTCATGAAACCGTGAAAAAGTTTAAAGTCAAACTTTTTTGAAATTCTAATTAAACGTCATTGCTTTCTAAATATGTTCTTTTATGCCAAAACTACACTTTCTTCAAAAAAACTAATTCAACAGTTCAAAAAAAAGGTACGAACATTTAATTCTATGACCATTTTAACCCTACCTCTCACTGTTACTTGAAGAAACTTGAAAGTAGAACTTGAAATTTAGCTATTTGGCTGACCATCATATTATATTTTCATTGCCATTTTATATTGATTTGATTTCTGAGTCATTTTAACTTGAACAAATTAAAATAGTAAAAAAGTAAAGAGTGAACTTTTTATAAAATTTTCAGTTAATGATATTAAGTTTGTTTAATTCAGGTCAAATTTACTGGTCAATAGAAAAATAGAGGTTCCTTACTTTTATGAATTTACAAATTGTGCTATTATTATCAGATTTATAATAAATACGCAATATAAGCGCATATACAACACATCGTGAATACCACAAATTTGTATTTGCAAAACTTACGTCAAATATTTAATTAATCATAAATACACAATAACAGATCAAGTACAAGACCTGGTGAATAACCGTAAAATATAAAAAATTTTGAAAACATTCACAAAAGAATTCAACCCTGGCCACATTAAATTCTACTCATTCAACAGTTCAAAGAAAATGTTTTGAAAATTGAATTTCCTGTCCACATTAACCCTGCCTTCAGCTGTCACTTAGAGGAAACTTGAACTTTCGCTATTTGGCAGGCCAACACATTGCATTTTCACTGTTATTTTTTGATATTGATACAAAATTTTATTCATGCAACATTTTCAAGAAAACGTTTTGTAAATGTCTATTTTATCCCTACCTTCAGCTGTCAATTGAAGAAACGTGAAAGCAGAACTTGAACTTTCGATATTTGGCACAGTTTATTATAAAGCATTTTCACTGTTATTAATTGATATTGATTTAGTCAAAAGCGAAACTTTTGTAAAACTCAAATTACTAAAATGACATTTAGCAAGTTCTTTAATAAGGCTAAAACTACTGACCCATAGAATTGCATACGAAATATACGTATATATGCCATGGTGCAGCATTTCAGCTTGATGCCTTGCAATATGTTGTCAATGACCTTGTCCATTGAACAAATTTAAAAAAAAAACAACAAAAAATGCAGTTGCAGCATTTATAGCAGCAACGACAGACAGTCGTGTTGTTAACAAATTATTTATCTGTCTCCAAAGTTAAATGAAATTTGCAAAGCATAACATTTATGCAAACAGACAAAAAACAAAAGCAAAAAAAAAATATTTATTCCATTTAAATCTGACTCAGTGGTTCGGAATTTTTAATTTTTAAGCAAATAAGCTGCTATAAAAGATTTTGCTGCTCATGAGCTTTTGATGACTCGGGATTTACTTCTTCAACATTATTATCATGAAAAAGAGTGTTAAACAAAAATATATGGTTTGTGACAGCTGTTCATTCAAAAGTGTAAAGTTTAAGTTAGTATAGAATCACCTAATGACATTAGGAATTTCTTCAAAGCAAAAAAATAAGTGTCTCTTATACAGCAATTTATTTCAAATCGGTGAAATTTATTGAATTGTACGAACTTTTTCTTGAGATGAAGTTCAGCAAATTTTGAAAAGAATTTGAAGAATTTACAGTAGAACATTCACTTTAGTATGACATGAGAACATTTACACTGTGCTGCACGTAAAACAAACCATTAACCATCACAAGAATTAAAAATTTCTTTTGAAATGTAGTTTTTAAAATTCACTCTGCGTATTGAAGAATGGTTTTATTTATGCAGCAAGAAATGTGTGTCAAAATGAAGAGAGATAAAAACACAAAACGAGAGTGTGTTATAGAACAACTGAGATCAATGGCCAATGGGTTCCCAAAAAAAAATGTGGATGCGACATGCATAAACAAATAACAGGTTGAGAAAAAAAGAATAACTAAAAAACAGGCTAACATTCTATATGTACAATTTACATACATTAACACAACAAATCATCATATAAGCCAAAATAAATGTGAGTAGTAAACGCCATAAGTAATCAATTACAGTTTTTAAATTGGTCATGAAATGGAATGTTCCTGTTCAAAATACTTCAAGTTTCTATGCTACTCTGATGCAAAATAGACAAAATTTGAGTTACCTCTCAAACAGCCAAGAGATGATTTTCGGAGTTCAAGCCCAACACCTCAATAGAAACCGAAAAGTATACAAAAATTCAATGAAACTTAAAGTTAAATCAGAGTTAAAATTCATTTGTTTTATTTAAGAAATCGAGATAAAGATGAAAATGAATATTTAATATTTAACATTTAGTAGCATAACCAACAATTTTTATTTTATCTATAATTTTTTATTTTATTTAAAATATTGTAAGTGAGTTACGGTAAAACAAATTAGTTTTACATTAAAATTAATTTTTTTGTATCGAAAGTTTTTAACGGTGTTTTAATACGCGAAATATTTTGACATTTGCAGTCAAAAATATATTGCACTCATTGGCCGCTTTCAGCGTAGTCAAATGTTGTGTTAGCGAAACCTATACTTTAATTTGTATTGTCAATGTTGTCAATGTTTGAATTGAAACATTCTAAATAAATAAAATCAATTAATTTGCAATAGAAATGAAATAAAATATTCGAATATTATTCACGTAGTCATTGTCCAGAATAAGACAAAAATATTTGCAGTGGTGCAATAAAATGAAAGCACATTATCGTAACAGAAGTAAAAATGATAGAAAGATTTACAAGATTTAAGTAAATGAAAAATAATGTTGGATACATGTTTAAGCCTCATTTTAAATACAACTTGGAGGCGAATTCGAAGGAATTAATGGAAAAAGTCAAATATCCTTAGCACCAACAGTTTTGGTACAAGCTATAGAGCTCAAAACTAGCTCTAATTGCACTAGAATTGAATTAAATGTGCTTTCCAATTGACTCCAAATTAACTACAGTGTATTGTTATACACAACTTAATTATTAATTTTTATCATACGCCTCCACGCAACTCGATTCGTAAATGCTTTCTTTCTATTCCGTTCAGATGTACCCATAGGTACATAGAAAATTATTTACCAGTAGTTAAATTTAATACCGTATATCTTAAATTGATTTCGATTTTAATTTATTTTATTGCTAGACTGATTAAATCCGCTTATTAACAACCATAACAATTACGTTATTTTCAAATTTCAGTTTCTTCGCGTAAACAGAGCAAATAAAAAAATCACACACCATGGATGCCATCAAGAAGAAGATGCAAGCGATGAAAATCGACAAGGATGGAGCTTTGGAACGCGCTTTGGTCTGCGAACAGCAAGCACGCGATGCTAACATTCGTGCCGAAAAGGTAAGCTACAAAATAAGAAAAAAAAAAATAAAAAACATTTCACATTCATGTATCTAGTAATTTTCGCATTTGTTTATGTTAATGGAATACATTAGTAAAATGCTTAATCATACATAAGACAGAACATAAACATAAATTTGGTTTTGAGACTATTTTAAAAGTCATACTTTTACGAATTTAAATTTTTGGTAATGCGGATTGTACTTTGACGTTTGAAATGTTCGATTGGAAGGTTATGAAAAATCAGTTTCATGCAACTGTGTTTGCAAATTAGTATTATGATTAGTTTTGTAACAAATATATGTTCTTAAATTTTAATTGATTTGGTAAAAAAACTAACGAAAACTGTCGTCTATGACTCATGTCGATAATTATGGTTTTTGTCGTTTTGCAAGTTTGAAGTTTGAAGTTTGAAGTTTTTTAACCTAAAATGTACGTAAATCAATTCGTTAATCATACTTCTGGTTTCCTGGAATAATGACTTTTATTTTATCATTCTAATTTTTACAAATCCTTCCAGTTAATATACAAATTTATAATACCGTCTCAAAAATTAATCAAAAATTTATAAGAACCACATGTCAGAAAATAATGCACGTAAAAGTATCACTACTAGTTTTATGAATTTTCGAGCTCGTGAACGAACAAAACCAGTAGAGTAGAGAACTTAAAACTTCACAAAACAATTAACGAACCTTTCATTATTCAAAATAATTTCTTAAATTAAAGTTATAATAAAACTAACAATATTTTGTTATGATTTTCTTGTATACATAAAAGGCAGAAGAAGAGGCACGTCAACTCCAAAAGAAAATCCAAACAGTTGAAAATGAATTGGATCAAACACAAGAAGCTCTCACATTGGTCACCGGCAAATTGGAAGAGAAGAACAAGGCTCTACAAAATGTAAGTTAAAGTTTTATTTAATGATATTTCTTTTATTATTTAAAGAATAAGTTGTTCAATAAGTTAATTTTGTAAGAGTAGTTTGTGGTATGTCCAAAGAATTGCTTAACAAAAGGGTATGATCTGAAAAAAATTTTTGTCTTAGATTTCTTTAAGTTATAATTTTTGAATCATTTAGATTAGATTCAGTTATGTTAGAAAATTTATAATTTTTACATATAAAATTTGAATAAAATAGTTTAAATCTTATCATTAGATTTTAATTTTTTGTAATAATTCTTTTTTTAATATTTTAGATTTCTTAAGCTCATTTTTGAAAAAAAATTATAGAGATGTTCAGATCAGCTAGCAAGATAAGCTAGGCAGAGCAAAAATCAATATTTGTTATACTTGACGTGAACGTACCATAGAAAATGAATTTTTATTTTGACTTAATTTTGATTTTCAATCGACTTATTCATAATTTCTTCGAAAGTTTTTTATAAAAATATCGAGAAAAAAATACTTATCTACTTCTATAAAACCAAAAATAAAATAAACAAACTGCTGGGTTGTAAGAAAAATACTAAGTTCGAAACGGTTTGCAATGCGTTGCCAACCAGGTTTTTTAGATTTACATTTTACAAGAAGCTTGAAGTGTAGCTTTTGTTGAAAACTTGCTCTCATATTTAACACTTACTAGCTGACGTGAAAATCTCGAATATCTCATAATGATATAATTAGCAAGGTAGATGTGACAGTTCTCAATCGAATATGAATTGGCAAAAAATAAACAAAGAAGAGAGTATAAAATAACAGCCTTTACAGAAATTAATATTGATTTTAAGAATCCATAAGCGATCTCGTGAGAAAATAGCCTATTATCAAATCTACCTTATAACTGTTTCATGATCTCTGATAAGAATTTTCTTGAAATTGACTTTTGACCCTGTTTCGACACAAAATAATAAAGGTGTATCGACAATAAATTATATTATTTTATGTTCAATTCCTGCAATTTTGAGGAAGATTGAACATAACATAAACATTTATTTTCTCGTAATTTGTCAAATTGAAATTAAAAATTGATTGATTCGTAGAGAAAATAAACTCTTATGGGGCCCATACATAGGAGGACTTGTTCGCGAACTTGGTTGGTTGCATGAAATGTTTGCTCGTTTGTGGCCTTGTTGGCAGACACATTTGAAGGTTTGTGAGTTGGTCGCAATAAAATCAAAACTTTTTGATTTTTTGGGGGCGGAGCTTCAGGTTGTACAATAGGTTTCTCAGTTAATGGTGGTGTCCGCGTACTTAATGTCTAACTTTCGACTTTTGGAGCACAAATTGGCAAATTTATTTGTTTTTATTGTGAAAAGCACATAAAATGCAAAGAGTATGCCAAAGAGTAGAGAAGTTATTTTAAGATTTGTTCTAGAGATCTTCCATGTTAAAAATTAGTACAAAACGAACCAAGCGTAAACGTGAAAACTATTGACTAGAATGAAACTTAAGGAATAAAATTTGAAATATTAAGTCTTGTTATCGAAGGGTACCAAAAAGTAAACAAAAATTTAAAAAATCACATATAAAATTTCAAAGTACTATAACTAAATATATAAATAAATACATATATATAAAATTTGAGACTCTTTTCTCGTTTCAAAATTATATATAAAAAATTTATATTTATAAAAAAAGACTTTCTACTGTTTTTGGTTTCAACCAGTTGTGGCGTCCCCCTAAATTGTATTTTTGTGCATTTTTGAGAAACTTTAGCACTGAAGACCCATTAACGATTGATTTAAAAATAAAAATAATATAAAAATTGACAAAAATGCATTTCGGGGTACGCCGAAATTGATTCAGATCAAAAGAAAATATGCCAAACAATAAGATTTTGTATAAACTTCTAAATTTTGATATCGGGATAAGGAGTCAGATTGTTCCCATACATATCGGTACACTAATATACAGGTAAAATGTTCTTATACTGACAAGAAATGGAGTAATAAGGTGAAAGAGAAAGAGTAAGGAGAAAGAAATTTAAGGAAGACCAATAATTACAAAAAAGACCACAAGAAATTTTATAAAAAGAAAAATAAAAATTATGGAGATGTACTATACGCGATCAAATTTCAAATTTCTCGATCAATTTTCATACAGATATCATGATAATATCCTCACAAATTTTTTAAAATTCTCTTCTAAAGTTTCAAAGAGGCGTATGGAAGCGACTTTATGTTTTTAAAATTATTGCTTTTGCTTTGACTTTTGTTTTTGAATATTGCTTTTACAAATGGAAACATGAAGGCTCATGGCCATTTCAATTTATAAATAAGAAGTCTGACGCTGAAGCGTTTGTTCAAAATTTCTCTTTAATATTTATTTTAAATTTTATATAAATTGAAGTTGACAATTTGGAAAATATGTAAAGCGAAGTGCCAAAAAATTGCGTTAAAATTTCTTAGAGACATTTTGCATTTCTGTCTTTCCTTCTCCCCCTTACTTATGACAGGCCCATGCAACAAGTCGACTTGCAAAAAACTACCCGTTTCTGTATACCTCAAAAAGAATCTCATACTTGAGTAATAAGAAAGAAAGCTTAAATATAAGGATGTATGTAGGAAGTGAAAGCAATCTGCTAAACGTTAAATAAAATATCTTCAAATTAACTAATGTCATTTTTGTCATGTGTCACATGCTTGACTTTTATCTAATGGAAGGGCTTAAGTTGTGAAATAAAGAAATGGTAGAAAGTTAAGACAATTTTAATGCAATCTGGGATATTTAAAAAATAAATCTTCAATTTAGCAAATGTCACTTATGTTATATGTGCTATACTGGACGTTTATCTAATGGAATGTTAAATTTGAAACTAAGAAATGAATAATTTTGCAAACAAAATATCTATGTTCTTTTATTTAACTCTTGATAGTTGAATTGGAAAAGATATATTGTAATTTGTAAAATTTTGTATCTCGATTTTAAATTGTTGAATATTTTTGTACCGGGTAGATGAAAATTTTCTTAGTTTTCCTTTTTAATTGATATAAGCATTAAAATTCCATAAAAAATTCCAGCGTTTGTTGAAATAGCAAACCACAACGATGCTCTTAAATTAACAACAAATTTTGAAATCATAAAACATTTCTTAGTTGAAAACAAAATAAAAAAAACTTCACGCATACAAAATGACTTGAAATTAAGATAAACACCGCCTAGCAGATATCTTACAAACATGAATATTGACAGATTTATATCTTTGGAGTCAATTTTCCATTTACCAGAAACTAAATATAACATTGTTTAACTAATTTTATATAATTTCTTACAAAACAACATAAAAACTAAAAATTACACACAATAATGTGTGTATAAGCGTTCGGCGATACATTGTCGGGTGTGTTTATTTTAACGGAAAAACTGGAAAACGCCCCAATGAAAATTAAAAAAAAAAATCCCACAAAATAACAAATGGTCACTTCAGCGTGGCCATGCAACGCGTTGCCAACTATACAAAAGAATTTAAATTTTTTTGCTATTTTTATAACAAAGTAAGATATAAAAAAAAAAGAAGAACAACTCAAAAGAACACACAAAACGAAAAGTAAAAAACAAAATATAAGAAATTAAACTATTTTGCTCTGCCAAATACGGATGGCAAAAAAACTTGCAACATGCCTTTGTATAAAATATCAAATAACGAAAGATTAAAAAGAATCAGAAAATCATGCCATAACCACGAAGATACAGTGAACATTCCTCGAGCACGCATGCGCACAAAAATAAACAAACTCATGAAAATTTTCCACATTTACAGACATATATATACAAAAATGTGCTGTTTCACACGAACAGATTATGTTTTGCAAATTGAACTTTTTACCCACGAACTGGGTTATAGAAGAAATTTGGAATATTTAACGCTATTGTATCGATGATTTGTGAGATAGAGTATAGAAATTTAGTGAGTTGATCATATGTTTACTTTCAAGGACAAAAACGTATATCTCACAAATATGCTGACCTAGTTCTATTTACTAGCTTAGGCAGACTGATTAGCTAATTGGTAACTTATAGCAAAATAACTGTTTAGCAGATTTGAAAATTAAGTTTATGGTGTCAAAAGCTTAAAGACTAATCGTTTAAAAATTAAAAAGGAATTTGTACATGCACATTTTTTAAGTGCTCTTTGTGCTGTAGATGAGTTTGACAATAGAAATAGAAATGATGATGAGGATGACTGCTTTCTATGAGTAATAATGCGGCGTGGCAAAATGAGCATGAAGAAAATTTTCAAGCTCTGAGCATGAAAATGCTTTACGCACAAAAACGAGTATGACGCAGATATACTAAAATATTGCTGTACACAAGAGATGTGTGGACTGCATTAGATCGACCAAACCCTGCGACAACGACGGCAATTCTTGGCATACATATAAAAGTGTGGGATGATAATGAACGAACGGTATTCGTACGAGTCGATCTATAAACGAGACACAGTTAGTGTGAGAGCACTAATTAGTAAGAACAAGCTACTTTAAATGAGAGCTAGGTATTTGGTGTCTCTTTCCGACTACTTCATAGATGAGGAGATGAAGAAAATTATTTAACTTTTTGGGGGTGATTTAAATGTGCTCCCGTAAAAATCATATGTTTGCTTGTGCTTAACAAAGCAGCAGGAACTAGCAGGGAGCAGCAACACATTCTATAGACAACAGCAGAATCAGCAGTATTTTCAAGAATTATTTAATATATGTGTGTACATAGAAGACGGACAACGGACAACGCCACGAGATAAAGTAAAAATTGAGGAAATTGAGGTTGCTTCAAGTTTACATCATCTCTATTTTTATTAAATTAAAATTAAATAAAATTTTAGAGGATTTTAGAAGAACGGATATTGGAAATATTTATAGCAATATAGAGATATATAAACGTCTGTGATGTGGCATGTGTAGAAAAGTAAACAAATACTTAATGCATGGCAGAGAAGAATAAAAATAATTCAACACAACCGAAATGATAACAAAAAAGTTTTAATTGAAAATAAATCCTGAGAAAGTAACAAAACAATAGAATCGAATAAATCAACTAAACTTTAAATCAAAAGAAATTGTTGAAAATATCAAAGTACTGAAAAGAAAAAAAAGCCGGTTCATTGAACAGAAAAAAAAGCCGGTTCGTGTGTAAGCTGACTAAACTGTGTGAAGTAAAGCAAGTGTTGAGCAAAACAAGTGCAAGTTGCCTTAAATAATAAAAAAACCGTTCCAAATAAGCAAATATTCAAGAAATAATTGCTAAAAATTAAAACTTTACATAAATACCCAATTAAAAACTACATAAAATTATCTCCAACAACATAACCTCAACTAAACATAATCAGCAAAGCAAAAACTTTCTATAAAAAAATGCTTGGAAACATTTGAAACCACTTGAACAGCAATTTTCAAAACGAAATAACAGTTTTTACTGCTTATTTGATGCAGCTAACTAATATGATTGATAAAACACTTTGTGATAATAATTTAAAACAGAATCCATGGCAAAAGGTAACCTATAACAAAAAAACAAGCACAAAAAATTATTTTCTAATTCACACAGCAAAGAACTGCAATACAAGTAATGTACAAATAAAAATAAAAACAAATTCTACTAAAACTTTAGCGCAACAAATAAAACCCGTCACAGCAGTTAAAAGCAACAAAATAAATAAAACTTCAATATTAAGCAACATTAAAACCGTAACAATTAGCAACAATTCGCTTCAACAGCGAGCAAATAATTTAAATAAAACTAGCGCAATTGGTAACGCGGCAACAAATTCAAATTCCGTTGGCACTGCGCCGATTGCTACGCAACAGTTAGTTTTACGTCGTCGGCGCTCGAATCAACAGGAAGTACGTCAAATAAAACGCGCACATCGCCATCTATTAACCAGTGGCGGCACCGATTGGCAACAGCCAGGTGCAGCAACTGTGCAAAAGAAAAATCTCAAATTAGCAAAACAACAACAGCAACAACAACAACATAAACAGCAGCAGACAAAGAACTGTCAGCCAAAGCAGAGCACAAAAAAACAACAAAAACAAGCAGTAAAAGCTGAAAGTTTTGACAAAAATGCCCACAGTGGCGGCGCTGTCAGCAATCAGTGTAGCAGTGGTGGTGGTGGTGCAACAGTGGCAACAAAAAAGCGAAATCGAAGAAAATTACAGCAACAACAAAGCAAAAAACAACACCACAAACAGCACAGCTGTGGCCACAATCAGCGACAGCAACAACAATTGGAAGTGGATTCAGTAATTTCGTCCAGTTGGTGTTCCATTGAAGAGCAGTTGGATTTGTTGGATAAATTGTTGTACTTTTGTGATGAGGAGCAGCAGTTGCAGGCCGCGGAGTATACAGTTGACGACGACGACGCAACATCGTACAAAAAAAGTAAGACAAGAAAAAGAGCAACAGCAACAGCAACAGCAGCAGCAGCAGCTGATTATTACGTTTACTCAAACGGGGCGGAGGAGGTGGTAGCCACAGCAGTCTGTGGCAATTGGAGCGATTGCGACTACGACGACGACGACTTAGCAGCGGATCTAATGTCTGATCAGAGCGAAACCAGCGGGGCGGGCTCATCCACGTCTTCGCCGTTGGTGCCAACATCGCTGAGACGTCGTGGTCATCAACATCATCCACGCTTTAGTGGCAATAGACGGCCGAACGTGCCCAATGTGCAAGAGATTCTAGCAGCGCTCTACCGCGGCGACTCGCAGAGTGCGCTTTCAAATTTGCGTGGTGACGCAGATAATGGTGATGGAAGCGACTTGGAGTCTTTGTCAACACTCGATGATACCTTTTCGCAATATACCGACGATCAGCCAGATGATGAAGCGACCACCGATGTTGTTATGCATGCCAACAAAACGCTCAACTTGCCACTCACCGAATCGGTGACTAATTCGTTGGGCAGCAACAGCCCAACGCCCACAGACGACAGCAGCATGCTGGATGAGGGCGTGTTAAGCGCTCAAATGTCCACCACAACTTCAAACAAATCTGGCGCTAGTGGTAAAATTAAATCGCCCAAACGTGAGAAAGGTGAAAAAGGGGAAAAATCAGCGAATTCGGAGAAGAAAACAAAAAAATCCAAAAAGGATAAGAACAAACGTGCCTCGGCTTGCCTAGACGATATGACGCCCAAACAGCTTGATGCCAGCGCAAATGTGGACGAAGGCATTGCAATAGATGATGATGACTCGCAGTCAGCTGAGTGGGCACAACTGCGCTGCACTAGCGAGGCGGCAGAAATAGTGGCCGAACGTGAAGCGCGTCGCAATAAAGGACGTTGTGCCGATTATCCCGGTCTGGCATTTGGTCGCTCCATTTTCAGCTCTGACACAATGATGAAATTTAACATTATACGCAATGAACTACACAACATCATGAATACACAGCTGAAGCGGGTAATTGTTAGATAAATTTTGTTAAATTTTCGCATTTACTAATATTTTTACGAATTTTCTCTTCTCTTTTCTTATTGGAGTTTTTAGGTGGGTTTAGATTTGTGCGGTTGACAAAAAGTGTTTTAAGTGCTGTGCGTTTAGAGAATTTATAACAAAGTTCAAATTAATTTCGAATATTTAGAATTAACAGGCTCGACAGCTACTGTTCAATATTATAATTAAAGCTCTTGTTTTTAAAACTGCTGATACAAATTTTGTGCTTGCTTGACTTGCTCTTATAACTCTTTAGTTTTAAATGAAAAATTCGGTTTTTTTTCAAGTCTTTCGAAAATGTTTTCATGTTTTCTTAAACTTTCTCTTGGTTTTATATATTTTTGTTAAATTTATGCCTTCTTTAATTGTTGCACTTTAAGCTTTTAATAGAGGCAGGGTAGGATTAAAATTTTTGGGCCCTAGGAACTTTCCTATATAGCGCTTCTGCAATATGCACACATTCTTCATGAAAAGCAAAAACATGCATATAAACAATGAAATGTGAAAAATGTTATTTTCATTTCAAACATTTACGTTGAGGTTATAAAGTTTGACTGTATGTTCTGCTATGAACTCTGTTATTATGTTGATACTTCAAATAAGTCCATCTTTAATTATTACTTTATCAATTAAGTTACTTTCTTGAATGTACTTTTAATTTTTGCTTGTTTTGGATTTTGTTATTGCACCATTTGTGCCAGAACTTCTTTAAAATGAATGTGCTTCGAATTAAAAGTGAACTTTAGTTATTTTTGTAAAATTTATCCATACAAGTAATGCTTGAAATCAACATCACTCCTGATTTTTGTATGAATTCATAACGCCTTAAAGAGAATAATGAACTCTCTCATATTATCTAGAAGACTCTGGCCAGAACTAAACGAAAACCGACCTAAGAACTTCCTGCTCTTATCAAAACGGGATATACGGATAGTTATTGGAAACCTTACCGAACACTGTACTATCGGTGTGATGGCCAATAGCATAGGTGTTTTACAGAACCAGACTTTTGTCGAAGCTATAATGACCCGGAAGAAACAGAAACAACCTCCCACTTTCTGTGTGAATGTCCAAATCTACAAAATAGTCGACTCCAATATACGGAAAGAAATTTTCAATGATTTGGACTAGCTAGTGAACACACCATTGCTAGACATGTGGACGTTCACTAAGTGTATATAATGATTCATTGAATGAGCATAAAAAGGAATCCGGTTTATTGGGTATCACAACCAAATGGATTAAAAATAATTAAATAAGTGATTCGTAATGAACCAGAAGGCCCCACGAAAGCACCTGAACGGTACACGAACCTTTTAACCTAACTTTACCTAAAGACTGCTTGGAAAGCTTTAGGTCAGCAGTTTGTTTAATTCTTTTCGGTTCTAATTGCCTTAAAGAGCTATTTGGAGTGCTAAAGAAGGAGATAGATACAACAAGATAACATTTTTTTACAATTCCCTTGAAAGTGCTTTTAAAGAACTCAATTAAAATTCTGGCGTCAGCATTTTGTTAACGAAATAAATGCTGACTTTTTGTTCCACAGACAAGCTGGTCCGGCCCTTCGGCATGTGACGAGACGAATACATTTCAAACTGTCAGCATTGATACGATTACTTTTTTGTTTTACAACTTCAAACTTATTTTATTTTCGGAAATGTTTCTTTGTTTTCTATCTCATCAAATAATATTGCATAAAAGTACAATAACTTATCGTAGTATCTGTGCCAATTTCAATACTTTTTTAATTTTACCACCCAGCAACATTTTTGACATGCATTATTAGATACACTGCTTTCAGAAGACATTCTAAAAGTTCAATTGTGCTTCTGCTCAGCCTTATCGAAAAGTGCTTTCAGCAGCTTTTATAAACTTCCAAAAGCCTATTTAAATAGCTTCCAGGAATGCTTCCATGGCTTGGCTTGCGCAAAGAAATGGTTAAATATTTTTTTAAAAGCATTTTGTCTTATGTTTGCTGAATCATGGAATGTCTTCTTCCGACGACTTTCCCTTCCACGCTATCTTCTTTTGGCAGCACTTTTGCGCTTGGCAGGCGCACTAGGCAAGTGTTTATCATGCCTTATTAAAAAAATCCGGCTCTGTTCAAAAGGCGACCAAGAAGTTAAATATTTATTCTTAATTTTTTAATTACGTTTGTTTTTCCAATGATTTCTCGCCATACCTTACTCAGGCATTATATTTGCGAAAGAGTTTATAGATTATTAAATTTAATCAAACATTTTATTTATGCCATATAAACGCTACGAAAAACTGTGTTTCGAATATCATTTTTAATTTCTACCATAATCGCTGAAGCTTAAAAACTGCTCAAGAAATATTTTTCTTGCATTTTTGCGCGATTACGTAGTCGTCTTCGTTTTCGTTTGTGTGCTCTTCTTTTCGCCATCACTCTGACACTTAAAGTTTTCTGCTGCTTTGTTGGTTTTTAATTTTTTTTTGTATAATCAAAAGTACGATAAAACAAAACTTTTAGCTACAAAAAAATGAAAAGTATAGCTCAATAAGCAGCTTTATAGCTCAATTGCTGCATGCGCAAGAAAAATTAAAAGTACATTTATTTCTTTGCAAAAATTTTTAAGCAGCTACAAAAGAATATTTTAAGTATTTATTCACTTATGTGCAAAAGCTGACCTAGTAAAAGTTGTTTCAAAAACAAGCAAACAAAAAAAAAAAAATAAGCTAAAATTAATGACCTTAATTTTTTCGCCTTGCTATTGTCAAGCAGAACAAAAAATGGGCTTAAATTAAAAAATACTTTTATTTCGAAGATGGTTTCTTAGTACTTTCATGCTTCTTTATTTTATATTCTGACATTGAATAAGCTTTTCAGTAGTTATATCAAATTTTCAAGTAAGATTTTTATTGTTTAAAATGGACACAATTTTAAATGGTTTCATTAAAATTTTCGTTGTTTTTTATGTTTACAAAACTATTTCAAGTTCCTACCCTATTTTCGAAAATCCTTTATTTGAAGCTACTACCACTTTGAAAAAACACAAATTGCCTGATATTTTTGACCGGAAAAATAAAAGGCACAAAATAATTGTTATTTTTGACCGATAAAATAAGTCAAAAGCAACTGTTACAATTGCCCGAAAAAAAATATAAGGCACACAATAACTTTTATTTTTGTCGGAAAAAATTAAAAAATAACAGTTAATATTTGACTTTTTCGATAAAAACCATAACCGGTACTGTCCCTGCTAAAAAGTGTAAGTACTCAAAAATAGTTATGCATTTTGAGCTTAATAATAATGGCCCAGTTAAAATGTATCCTTAGGCAAAATGATGCAGCATACAATTTTGAAAAAACTAAGTTTCGCTTATCTTAGCCACAAAACAAACTCCTTTTTTGGGCTTGTTGCTTATGGCTTTTTATCTATAAGCTAACAAGTGAAACAAATTTTTGCAATATTTTTTTTTTTTAAAATCATAAACTTTAATAAATGCCAAATGTTATATACTAACTCTGCGCTCCTTTTTGGGGTTCAATACAGCGCCATAAAAATAATATTTTTATACCTTATAAGGTAAGCCTCGATTTAGCGTACCGGTGTTCTTATTAGAAGTTGTTCAGGCCATAAGTTGTTGTTTGTATTCGTATGTTGTTGTATTTGGTGCTAATTAAATCAATTGACTTTCGGTATGTTATTTAATAGTTTTTGTTTAGTTTTTTCTTTGTTTTTTTTTGCTGTTTAGTTTGACTTGTGGCAACGACCTTGCTATGCTTGACAATATTTTATTAAGTGCAAAACAAAAAA